>CANSZD010000524.1:37500-445000 GCA_947648045.1 Beta corolliflora | reverse complement strand
GAGGGAATACTCCCTTGTTTATAAGTTCCCTTCTTTCTTATTCTTATTGAGTTGGTACTTGAGATGCTTTTGTGGTTGGATATCATGCTTGAGTTTGGGCTTGCTATCACACACGCGCGCGTCGCTTGCCCAGTTCGGGCCATGGCTTTGGGGAATAAACTTAACTTAAATATGTTTTTGGACCCGGGCTAAGTGCTTGTGTAATTGTTGTGGAAGACTGTAATGTTTTGAACGTTACAGTATTTATGGCAATCCCTTGATATCCTCCTCGGATTTACTGACTTCTGTTTTTGGTCTGATTTCTTCCTATAAAATTAGTGCCTTATTCTTCAGTTCAGATACACACAAAACATTCTCTTCTTCATCTTCTCTTCTCTTCTCTTTTCTTCCTGGGGTACGTGCTAATCTCCATAGCCTACTCTGTTAGTGGTGACAGTTTAGGTTACTGTGCTAACCTTGGGGAGCTTTCCGGCCAGATCGATTACCACCGTTGTCGGGCCGTAATTGCTTTCAAGTCAGTGGTCTCCTATCACGGCACAGCCTTGAAATCAGTGTCTTCCTTGCCATTACAATTGTCAGTTTCTAACAGGTTGCATCATTAAAATACTCCCCGGCCCTCTTCCGTGAAGTTTATTCATGAAAGAAAATGATTTACACATGTATATATCCCCAATTCAGTGTATCTGTAATCTGTGTATGTATCAATGTATGTTGTTGTAAAGTGGACTTTCATAAATCTCGTGGGGAAACCAATCTTGCTTGGTAGAGGTAGTGGGAAGCTCACCATGACTTTGAGGTCACAAGTTCGAGCCCCACTACCTACTTGTGCTTGGGAATAGGGATTCTCTTACTCCCTACTCTCCAGTGTTGACCTATGTAACCGAGCGGCGACTTGCATAGGTCTTTGGTCCAAGAGGGTCCTTCTTCTTACCAATGGGTTCCCAGTGGGGGCCCAAAAAAAAAATCTCGTGGGGACATTTTTTCTTAACCTCACTTTTTTCTTTTGAGAGGATTTTCTTAACCTCACTTTCGCGACCGACAGTGACGTCTCTTTGAAATTGGAATGGGTAGTAAGTAATATCGTAGATGTCCGTAGTTATCATTATTTAAAGGCAAAATTGGTCTTAACACCACACATGGCGCGGGTGCATCCAACACCACCAACTTTGACTAGTAGCCAAAATACTCCAAACTATTAGCTTGAGTGCAGCGAGTGTCATAAATAATGCCGGAGCTAACTTTTCTTGCCGACAGCGGGGAATTCGTGTTAATTTTTTTTCTCCCAATTTCTTTTTTTCCCTTCATTTATCCTATTTTTTCATTGATTAAAAGCCTAAGTCACGTGAAAATTTGTGGAGAAAAGTTAGCTCCGACGTCGTTCATGACACTCGCTGCACTCACGCCAATATTTTAGGATGTTTTGGCTACTAATCAAAGTTGGTGGTGCTGGGTACACCCCCGCTATAGTTTGTGGTGCTGAGACCAATTTTGCCTTATTTAAAATGCTGGAATTTTATATTGAATAATGATGGGTCTTGCTAAATGCCGCCCTATAATTTCCAGTTAACGCCCTGTATTTTTGTATTTGTATACATGGGTTGTATTTCCCTCCCTCCTTTCCTCTTTCCCTTTCTTTATTTAAATTCCCACATGTGCTACATGTTTTCCACACAAACCCCACCACACTTTCTTTATTCACTTTCATTCTCTCAAGATTTCCGGCATTGACCAAGGTGTTTACCGGCGTTGACCAATATTGACCGGCGTTGACCACACAAACGCTATTGTAATCATTTTTTGTTTCAGTCCCTATTTTGGCCGATTTTATTTAGCTTTATTAGAACATCTCATAATAGAGTAAAATTGACCAGAAATTGACTTTAAAATGCCAAAAAAGTGCCCAGGCGCCTAAATTAGGTGCCCGAACCTGTGGTAAGGCGCCTTAATTAGGCGCCCAACCACGGTACAGGCGCCTAAAATAGGCGCCCAACCACAGGTACGGGCGCCTATACCGTGGTTGGGCGCCTATTTTAAGCGCCCGTACTCGTGGTTGGGCGCCTAATTTAGGCGCCTGACCACAGGTTCGGGCACCTAATTTAGGTGCCTGGGCACTTTTTTTTTTAGTCAATATAGTCCGATTTTGTGTATTAAAAGAATTATAAAATTTCATTAATATTAATAATGCAATAATGTGGCCGGAAAATTGGCCGGAAAAGTTGCCGGAGTTATTGTCGCCGGAAAGTTAGCCGGAAAAATTGCCGGAGTTCTTGATGGGAGATCCTTGTTGATGAAAGAGATGTAGTGAGAGAGTGATGGAGAGTGAAGAGAGTGAGGGAGAGTGAAAGAGAGTGGGATAGTGAGTGTTAAAGTATAAACACATGTATATGTATTTATACGGGCGTTAGTAGGAAATTCCGGAGGCGTTTAAGAATGAGATAATGATTGGATATAAAATCCCTATGCAATGCATGCAGCATGGTTGTGCACACGTATACGTTACACTCAAAACTATCTTTAATAACCTGTTACCCTAAATTCCTAGCACCACCCAAAAAATGTTCTCCTTCCACCACCCTTTACCCACGAGGCCACCACCAGTTTCTTTGATCCCCTCAAAACCAACACCCCAAAACCTACTACAAAACTTGAAGCTTTCTTCTGCCGTCGTGGGAGCCACCACATCGAATGCGGAAAACTTGCCGGTAGGGCTGCAGCGAGACGAAATGCCGCGGCACGTGGCGGTGATAATGGATGGAAGTGTGAGATGGGCTCGACAGAAGAGGTTGCCTGGCGGCTGGCCCTATAGGCCATCTTGTTGGGTACAAGAATCTCTCAAGACTCGTTGACTTGTGCAGAAAATTGGACATTAAAGTTCTTACTGCCTTTGCATTCTCCTACGATAATTGGGCTCGCTCCAAAGTTAGTAGCTTCTTCTCCTTTTCTTCCCTCCGCAATTTCTCCGTATGATACTCCTTTGTCTGGTTTCAATTGACACATACTTTGACAAATTCATTAATGTCTTACTAACATTTGTCTTTATATATTTGTAGAAAATTTTGAACAAAATGAGTTGTATGAATAGTGTATATTGTCAAACTGTATCGTTAATATGGTCAAAATATAATGGAGTATCAAATTTTTATAATTTTTGCTAGTTAATGTTAGAGATCTTAATTGTTAGAGTTGTGCATGTGCATCGGCATGTTTAAAAGTCAAATTTTATTAATTAATATGAAATACATGGAAAACTAATTTATCGTCCAACTAGATTTAGCTACCACATTTGAGTATTTGACTTTATTGACAAAAGAATGATAAAAACCCTAATTAAACTGATGACTCGAAATAGAGAGGTAGGATCAACTTTTGCGACAGCTAATTTCGCCACATCTTCTTTTGCCAAAAGCTGAAACAAACCCCCTAATATAGTAATATGCATCTTACAGGCTGACCCTTATTGAACCAAAAATATGGTATATATCAACCCTTATTGGACCATAAATATGGTATATATCGACCCTTATTAAACCAAGAACTTCATGAAATAAAACTAATATACGGTGTATATATATCTACCCCTGTTGAACCTACAAGGCATGAACATCATGCAATAAATCCGATATACATTATACGGTATACAACTACCCTTACTGAACCAACAACTTCATGCAATAAATCCAATATATTGATGTCTACATACCCATCTTCATCCAACTACTTCATGCAATAAATGCAATATACTGTGCATTATGTATAAATCTACCAATTATATAGGCGAACAATATGCATATATCTCCCATCTAAAAGGTCCAAAACACGGCGTAGGTTTCGTGAGAGAATAAGGAATATTCGTAGACAAAGAAGATCGAAGAATGCAACGATGATGTGCAGCCTGGGCGGGCGGCCCAGGAGCTTTGTGCAGGCGGTTCGGGTGCTCACCTGCTCGGGTGGGGGTCAAGTGTTGGGGAGTTCCTGCCTCGGTTTGGGACGAAGTGCCCGGGCGAGCACTGTTGGATGAAACTTAGTTTACGCACTGGGTAGTTTACCCACTACAAGTAGACAATATTATTTACGGTCATTTCACCAAATACCCTTGACAAAAAAATTTATTCACCAAATACCCCCATTTTTTTTCAAAATTCACCGAATACCCCCGACCTTTAAAAAAATTCACCGAGATCTTGCTTTTGTTGACGGACGTTAGTCTTCCGTTAGCGTTTATTTACAAGTTTTCCCTAATTAGCCCTAAGTCAACCTAATTATCCCTAAGTCAAATTAACCCTAAGTCAACTTAATTAACCCTAATTAACCCTAATCCTCTCTCTCTCCTAACCCACCGCCCCCACCCCACCAACCCCAGGTCCCCGCCCCACCACCACCCCCAACAACCCCGACCCCACCGGGCCCCCTCCCCCACAACTCCCCCTCCCACGCAGCCGAGCCTCCCCCTCCCATCCCCATCCCTCCCCCGCAGACCACGGCCCGCGCCTTCTCCCTTCGAAACCCGAGCCCACCACCCCCCCCCCTTCGAATCCCGGAGCCCACCACCCCAGTCCGCATCAAATTCAACAAAGATTTCCATACCCAACAATTGCGGGTAATCTCCGAAGAGTCCCTAAATCGGCAGTAAGTCCTACATTAGCGAAATGATTGGCGGCGAGGACGATTGCGTTGACGTTAGGGTTTTGGTCGAGGATTTTAGGGCTTTTAGAAATTCGTCGAAAAATTCTCTTGATAGGGCGTTGAATTGAGATGGGCGATTGAGGTAGAGGTTGAAGACGGAGGAATTTGGGTTCTTTTGGTTGATTTTTAGGGTTTTGTATTCCGCCATTGTCGATGATGCGAGAGAACACGAAGCGGGGAGTGACAACGAGGGGGAGGGGGTTTGCGTGGGGGCCGACGGGGAGGGGGCTCTGCGTGGGGGCTACGGGGAGGGGGGGAAGGGGGCCTACGTGGTTTGTTGCGGGGGAGGGGGTGGGGCCGGAGGGCCGAGGTTGGGTGGTGGGGATGGTGGGTCTAGGGTTGGGGGAGGGGGCTGGGGTTGGGTTAGGGAGAGAGAGAGTTAGGGTTTAGTTAGGTTTAATTAGGTTTAATTAGGGTTAATTAGTTAATTAGTAACGGAGCACTAACGTCCGTTAGCCAAAATGGCATTTTGGGTAATTTTTTTAAAGGTCAGGGGTATCTGGTGAATTTTGAAAAAAGTGGGGGTATTTGATGAATAAATTTTTTTGTCAGGGGTATTTGGTGAAATAACTGTAGTATTTAATGTATGGTGGAATCTAACTCATTACTCACCATCAACAATTATTTTTCAATTGTCTATTAAGAGCGGGTAATCTACCCACTGGGTAAATGTAGTTGTGTCCGGAGATTTGTTTCTTGCTTCTTTGTGACTCTATTTCCTAGTTTATTGATGTTAGGATTATTTAAAATTATCTATTTTCTAGAAAGATGGTATTTATTTTAGGAAGATAGATATTTAGTTTTGTGATACTAGCTAGATTAGATCTTATTAGATGCTAGTTCTATTAGTTAGGGCTGGGATTCCATCCTCTTAAAGGGACTTGGGATCATTATTTTATAGGTCATCTAATTGGAGTTTGTTAATATCCATTGAAGGATTAGTGTCAATTTAGTGATTTTTTCTCTACTTGTTAGGGAGTCAAGGATAGAGGTTTTCAGGTTAAATTTGTGTTAGTCATAACTCTTATATTTCACTCCTTTGATTTTCTTGCTACAATGCTTCCGCAGTTCCACATTAAGTACTTACGTTAGATGGGTGCAATCGGTTAATTGTATGTAATGCTCGTTAATAGGTGGACATGAAATGGGTTAGATGAGTTCAATTGGTTAACTGTATCTAATAATGCTTGTTAATGGAGCCACAATCGCATACATAATGGCCTTCTAATTATTCATTGGATGCGGTCCAAAACCAAAATGCTTTAAAAACCCAATTTGGGTTGAGCAAACGACCCAAATGAAGGCCTGAGAAATCGGGTTGTGTCGAGTCACGTTTTTGGAGCAAAATTTCTAATGGCTACTTGACTTCCCCTATCCCTTAAAAGTTACCCCATATTGAATTTGTTACTTCTTTAAAGAACTATACTGTTTTGAATTCTTGATTGGAAATTTTCTCAGTTTGCACTTGTGAGGGATGGCAGTGGGGCGGGTCAAGTAGGAGACCCGCCCCATTCCCGCCCAAATGGGGCGGGGATAGGTCTAGGTTTGGTGGGGATGGAGCGGGGATGGGGATTAAAACCGTACCCACAATGGATGGTGGAGCGGGTGTGGATTTTATGCTATACCCACCCCATCCCCGCCCGCCCGCCCAATCCCCGCCCCACCCCCGTCTGCCCCGCATATTTATTATTAAAATTCTATTTATATACTTATGTTATTAATAATTTTATCTTGCAAAATATAAATATGTGGGTATGACGCGGGTACGAAACGGGTGCGGATACCCATGCGGGTGGTGGGGTGTGGATGAAGCGGGTGCGGTTACCCATGCGGGTGTGGGCGGGGATGGGTATAAAAACGTGCTTGGTGGGGTGGGGATGGGTCTGGAATTTTTCCTCGCAATGGGTGGTGGGGCGGGGATGGGGATGGGAATTTTATGCGGGTGCGGGTGTGGAGGTACCATCCTCCGCACCCGCCCCGCCCAATTGCCATCCCTGCTTGTGACAAGCAAGCGAAAAAGTGGTTCCAAATTGCCAAAATAAGAAATGGGATAATTTTTAAGGATTAACAAATAATGAAATATAAGTCAGAAGATAGATATTTGACGTAGGAAGGTTAGTGGAGAAGTTCGACGAAGAAGTTCGTCAAAATAGCTTGGAATGATTTCCACTAGTCAGGCCTCCGGAGTCATAATGCTTATTATAATACCTTTTCAGAAGCGAAACGGGCCAACGAGTCAAATACACTGCTATGCTGTGACCAATAGGCTTTGTAAGCCATCCGAGTTCGTTTAAGGCCCGAAAACAGCATTTTAATTATTTCCGGATTTTGTTATTTCCTTATTTTCGTATTAGGGTTTTGTTTTAACTATTTAAACATTATGAGGCCATCATTAGGAGGCAGTTTTTCATCTTTAATAATATTTCAGAGTTTTTACTCTCTTCTGGTGGATTCCAGAGTTTCTACAGATTTATCGCTTGTAAATCTGTTTGTTCTTGTTAAGGATTACCGCTTGCTTTTCCTTTGATCTTTCCGACTGCGTCAATATTACTCCTAGAAGACAGAAGAAATATGTTGCATCACTTGCATGTCTCGAAATGAGTGCAAATTTTTTCTCTTTTGACAATCTTTTGTTGGTGTTCGTAATATACTTCATTAGGTATTCATGGTTTACCATTCACCCTTTAGTCGTTATTCTAGCTAATACTTTTCTTTTTCTCTTAAAAAAATGAGACATTTAGTTCAAGATCCAACCCTGCTAATATAATTTTACTAATCTATACCATTATATTAAAACGTGTTGCTTTTTGTAAAGCTGATCTGGTGGCCTCTTCTTTATTTAGTTTGAAGATACGTCACATTAAATCTAAAATTTATAGAAAAGTCTAAGATTTGAAATCATGACATTTTGGGAAGAAAAATGTGATCACTATTCAATGGTTGTCCTATATACTACTAATAAGCAAATTATATTATGACAACTTAAAGTTCAGGTACAATTAGTGAGGTAGAATTGAGTCTGAGATTACTCTCCAGTCCCCATGCACTGCACAACATTGCATGAGACTCAAAAACTAGTTATTATGTTCTACCTATATCTATGTAAAGTTATAAACCGCAAAATCAGTAATATCACAATAAACTAATGCTAATCACCTATAAAATAAATATAATAGCACATCACCCATTTAATTCATTCATCCATATAACACACAGAAATAAGTTGCAACAACCAAGCAACAAAATTATCGTGTGCATATTCTCACCACACCAACAATGTTCTCCCTTTACCTCCCACCCACCATCAATACCACCACCACCACCACCCATTTCTCTGCCCTTAAGTTCAACCCCCATCATAAACCAACAACCTCGTTAATCCCCTTAAACTTCCACCCCTCTTTTTCCTCCTCTCCCCTAAGAAGATTCTACAAGCTTTCTCCGTCCGCCGCCTCCGATGTGGGACCCACTGCGGTGGAGGAAGAGGTGGAGCAGCCTATGGCATTGCGGCGAGAAGCGATGCCGCGACACTTGGCGGTGATAATGGATGGGAACGTAAGGTGGGCACGTAAGAGGGGACTGCATGGGAGTAAAGGGCATGAAGCAGGAGTAGAGGCATTGAAACAGATGGTGGAGTTGTGTGGGAAATGGGGTATCAAAGTTCTTACTATTTTTGCCTTCTCATATGATAATTGGTCTCGCTCCAAAGTTAGTTAACTTCACTAAGCCCTTTTTTGTTCCTTCTCTTTTCGATTTAGATTTACTGCTAGTTTGGTAATTGTTAGAAGCTGAAGTATTCTGTATTTTGTTACATATTGACCTAATGTGAATTTTCAAAATATCTTTCTAGATCACAAAAAATATATCAATTCAATAAATGTGCATGGAAAATCGTAAAAATATAAGTATATATTGGGTTTATAATGGGTTGAGTTGAAAGCGAGTCCGATCATTGTTAAGTAGGGTGAATAAAAAGTTAGATTTGATGTCTAAACCGGTTAGATTTGGGTCATATCTTGTAATAGGGGTATAAAATCATCAAGGTTAATTTGATCTTAAATCACAAATTCTCAGATCAACTCAAATGTTGGGTTGATTTTAAATCAGGTTTGATTAATCTTTTTTGGGTCAAACCATGCTCGATTTTGGGTCACCTTTTGACAACTTTATTTTTGTTTTTTTTTTTGTTTTAGAGAAAAGCATCGTGTATTTTGACATATAATTTCTTTTCAGGGTACGATCTCTTCACTTTTTTTTTTATTTTTTTAAAGTTACTTTAATTTTTCTTGTATAATCTAACTATTATGAACTATTTTGAAATTTCTAAACTCTTATTTATTTTAACTTCCTGAACTTTTCTTATTTTTCTGAACTTTTCAAAACTACCTTTTTTTTGTTAACTTTTACTTATTTTTTCTGAATCATTCTAAACTTTTCTAGAATTTCCTAAAAAAAATTATTTTTCTAAAATTTTCTTTTTTCTAAAAAAAATCATGTATAAATGAAAAATATAGGCCCTTAGTGGATGTCAACCCTTTTTTATCGAGAAGGAAATTGTGGTCGCATCCCTATGGGCTATGGCCTACTGGGCTACTGGCAAACCTATTAGGCGCTGGCACATATTTAAGCCCTTGATCTTGGACTCTGGATTTACCCCTCTCTCTCTCTCTTTTTCCAGGCCCATTAACAACCCTAATAAGCAGCAATTAGAACACCCAACCAAAACAAGGTAAAAAAAAATCTACAAAGAGTACTCTAGATTAGGATTTGGGATATTGACTTAACATTCATTTAGTCCACATATACACCTATCATTATCCCTTTAATATGTGGGTATTATTAATAAAGTTGCAAAAATTAGCATTCAAAAAGGAAAAAGTTTCAAGAATTGCAAAAATTAGTGTATAATACTCCCTCTGTTTTTTTTCTTTCCTACTTGAAATCTTGACACTATTTACAATTAGAGAGAGAATCTTCTAAATTCTTTTCAATATATATTGAAAAATATAGTCATGTGTGATCTTGTTTGATTCGTCTTAATGAGTACTTTATTAATATTCAATCGTTATACAGTAATTTCTGTAATGGAAGATATTTAAGATCAAAAAAGTGCATTGGCAAACGTGCACTGGCAAACGTGCACAATCAAAGTAGAAAGAAAAAAAAAAAGAAAATAATAATGAAAAAAAGTGGCCACTTAATTTCAAGAATTTCTTCCAATCACGCAACTACATACATTACTACAACAACGCCCTCCTTGGATCATCTGACAATCTGACATTGACTTTTGCGGAGTTGTTTAGTTTAAATTGGCGGCAAAACCAACCAACCAACCATATACTACTACTCAATTTCCACAAATAGTTATAACAAACAACCTAGTGTCCTTTGAAGCAGTAGCAAGTCAGCAAAAAATGTTATCCCTCCACCTCCCACCCACAACTCCTTTTTCTCTCCTAAAATCCAACCATCATAAACCCACAAATCACCTCTTCTTACACTTCAATCCTAATCTCTCTTCTTCTTCTTCTACCAAATTCAACAATAAGCTTCCTTTCGTCGCGGCCTCGGCTGCCCCCACTGCCTCCCAAGCGGCGGAGGAGGCGGTGGAGCTTCCAGCGGGGCTGCAGCGAGAAGCGATGCCGCGACATGTGGCCGTGATAATGGATGGGAATGTGAGATGGGCAAGGCAAAGAGGGTTGCCTGGGGGTGCAGGACATGAAGCAGGGGTGAGATCATTGAGGCAGATGGTAGAGTTATGTGTAAAATGGGGTATCAAAGTTCTCACTGTTTTTGCCTTCTCTTATGACAATTGGGTTCGCCCACAAGTCAGTTATTTCTTATCCTCTCTCCTTTTTTCTTTCCTTTTCTTCCCCTGTTTTTGCCTTTTTATTACGTACCCTCAAATAGTCAAATGGATACAGATATGGATATGGAAACGAGGATATGGAAACGACACATGACATAGAAGAATGTTATTCTAGTATAAATTAGACATGGAAAGATATATGATATAATATAAAAACATTAATTTACTAAAATTAGACTGAGAAAAAGCTTTTTTTTGTCTAACACTAAATTTTTATACGGTAAAATATCGTTTTTAATTTTTATTCTCTTCGTTTCCACTTACTATATATACCTTTTTTACTAAAAAAAAATCATGCAAGTTGTCGAGTTATAGGCCGTGTTTGGTAAATGGTTTTTTCATTGGCTTTTTGCTTTTCAATTTGGTCAAACAGCCAAAAAAAAGTGTTTGTTTATTGGCTTTTTGGTTGGCTGAAAAGTTGGCTTTTAAGCCAAAATCCAAAAAGCTGCCTGGAGCAGCTTTTTGGATTGGCTTTTGGCTTGTTGGCCCACAAACTCTCTAATAAACCGCCAACAGCCACAATTAATTTTGCCAAACACTTTTAAACAAATTTGCTTAAATGACCAACTTAAAAAGCCCAATACATACAAATTAATGTTTTCAACTAGTCAAACAAGCCAACTAAACCAAACCAAAACGTGCCAACAAATGATATTGTCAAACGTCCCATAATATTTTGATCGAATCCCATAAGTGTCGGACAACCGTCTAGAAAAATATAAAATATAGAACACATTATTTGAATTTTCCGACACCCCAATGTTTTCACCACCAAACAAGCCCAACTAAACCAAACCTAAAAAGCCAACAAACAATGACAATTGATTTCAAACAAACTTCCATAATATTTTGATCGAATCCCATAAGTGTCGGACAACCGTCTAGAAAAATATAAAATATAGAACACATTATTTGAATTTTCCGACACATATTGGGGTGTGTCTAATATATATATTTTTTTAACAAGGTAAGGAGAAACCTTGACAAGTTGGGGGGAATAAAGGGGATCCCAACTTGCCAAGGGTGAGAATCGATCCCGGCGCTCCTCAACCTAGAGGAAGCTCTAACCACTGCGCTATCCTCACTCACTTCTCGGGTGTCTAATATGTGTTAGTAGATAAGTGACGTATACGGTATATCATATACATAAATTATCGTGCAACCTAAATACTAGATGAATATGAGAAAAATCCATGTTGATGAACAAGGATCCTCTCTTTGTTGAGAATTGGGTTAATTTGTATCATGTGTCCTTTTCAGAGTATTCTAAAATTAATTCTATCAATGTGTAAAGGTATTTTAAATTATATTTCTGGTTGAATTTGAAGAAGATTTTAGGACAAGAACATTTAGAGCAGAGGAGATCAGATCAGTGCTATTTCCTCAGGCCATTTTGGAGTGAAATATCTACTACTTCCTTGGTCCCTTGCTCATCTCATTTTCATAATAAACCACTATCCTTGATGTTAAAAGTATAAATTTAGACTCATTACTGGAAGATGGACTGTTATGTATTCTTTAATTTTAAATCATAATGAATAAGCTAAAAAAAAGGTGTATTATATTGCTTATACCTTTCACATATAAACTCCTTATTAATAGGCGTGAAAGTTAAGTATGACCGGGTAAATTCGACTAACCCTTATTTCCAGAGAATGGCTTAAATTTATGTAAATCATGGTTAAGTAATGGCAAAAGTAAAATAATTAGCAGGACAAGAATACAATGTTCAATAAACATGGCTTTTATAATATAATGATTGTTGATTTTGGATGTTGCTTATATTCTGATTTGTGGGGTTTTCCAAGTGCAGGTGGAGGTTGATTTTTTGATGAGCTTGTTTGAGAGAGGAATTAAATCAGAATTAGACAAGTTTATCAAGTAGGTCATGGGCACCTTTAACAACCCCCCCTCCCCATTCTTATTCTGAATTTTTAAGAATAAAAATATTTGCACAAATTTTAAAAACTTACTTATAATATAACTCCTCTGTTTCAAAATACTTGAAGCACTTCTCCAGGTATGTTTATCAACGCATAACTTTAACTACTAATGTCTCTAGTTCCCTAATGTAAAAATTATAAAAAATTGATATTCTTAAAGTATATATATCGAGACGAATGTAACAAAATTCCACGTGACTATATTTTTCCTTATGTAAAAAAATCACAAAACACAGTCAATAAAGAATGTGTGAATAGTGCAAAAGTCAAATCATGTCATCTATTTTGAAACAAATGAAGTAATATATTAATCATGTCAAAAATTCAATTTTTACAAAATAAAGCACCTCAGGGTTTTGGTAGAGGTGATCATGGGTCGGGCCGGGTTCGGGCCGCGCCAAAAAAAATTGCCTATTAGGCGGGGGGGGCCCAAATTCGAACCAAAAAAATGTTCCCAAAGCCCGTTATTTCGGGCCGGGCCAAAATTTAGACTAAAAAGTCTTTTTTGGCTTGTCCAAAGCCCGCCCAAAAAAAAAACCGGGCCGGGCAAAAAGAAACTGCCCAAAAACCGGGTCGGGCTGGAGTTGATCAGCTCTAGGTTTTGGATTATGTGACTAAGGGGTTGTTTGGCAATCGGCTGTTGGCTGTTGGCTAGTTTAATTGGCTTGTTTGACTGGCTGGAAGCATTGGTTGTATGTATTTGCTTTTTAATTTGGTTGTTTAAGCCAGCTGTTTGCAAAAGTGTTTGGCAAAATTAATTGTGGTTGTTGGATGTTTATTAGAGAGTTTGTGGTCCAACAAGCCAAAAAACCAATCCAAAAATGCTCCAGCGCAGCTTTTTTCATTTTGGCTTAAAAAGCCAACTTTCACCAACCAAAAAGCCAATAACCAAACACTTTTTTTTGGCTGTTTGATCAAATTGAAAAGCCAAAAGCCAATGAAAAAGCCATTTACCAAACATGGCCTTAACAAATAATGTAGTATGTCAGATTTTTTACTCCTTTAAGAGCAACCTCAGCCGTTGCCCTTCTAGTGGGTTATGAGGAGAGAGAGAGAGTATAAAAGTAATACTCCCTCCGTCCCATAATAGAGTTCCTGTTTCCATTTTGGGAGTCAAACTTTAAACTCTTTGACCAAATATTCTCATTAATGTATGCAAAAAAACATATTCATGTGGGGTCTTGTTAGATTCGTCTCAATATTTACATTCATATTATCAACTTTTTATATTTTTTACTAATACAAAATAGAAGATATTGTAGGTCAAATGTACGTCTTGGAGACTGTGCAAAAAGATACAGGAACTATATTTTGGGACGGAGGGAGTATTAGTTTATTAGAAGAGAGAAAAATTTTGGCCAAAAAACTTATGGGCAGCCCTTCATGATGGACCAATAAAAAGAGGAGCAAAAAAGGAATTGGAGGAGAGAGAAAATATGGTGGGGTAGATGGAAGAATGAGGAAGTAATAAAATATTTAATGACCACAAACTATAGGGTAACCATTGGGCATGCTCTAAGATACCCCTTTGAAGTTTGAACTCTACATTTTATGATTTTACCAATTCTTTGATATGCATCCTTTAAGTTTTCTTCTATTAGGAATACATAGTTCTCATCAGTTTTCTTTCTTAAATTTTATCTGTTTCATTTTTGGCCCCAAGTACAAAATTATGTCACTATAATTCTCACTTAATTTATCCTGAAGAAAAGATTGTGGCTCACCAAAAATGCTCTTAAATTTTGAAAATGGAATTTTTTTCTATTGGTTCTAGAATATCCTTTCCACAATGACCTGTGGATTTGGACCCTTTTGTTTTAGCATCTAAATGACAAAGTACTAGAACTTTCTTGTCATTTCCAATCATCATCACCATTGTCAAAATTATCATCTTCGCCATTGTAAATTGACCCAACTACTAAGTTTCTCCAATTTTAAGACCACAAAAAATATGTATACTTTTTAAAAATTCAGATAAGACCATGTTTGGCTAACAAAAGTTGCTTGAGCAGGCAAGGAATCAGAATATCAGTAATTGGAGACACTTCAAAGCTGCCTAAGTCCTTACAGATATTGATAGCTGACGCTGAAGAGACCACAAAAGACTTCACAAACTTCCAACTAATTGTGGCAGTTAGTTACAGTGGTAAATACGACATCATACAAGCGTGTAAGAACATCGCGAAGAAAGTGAAAGATGGTGTCGTAGAAGTGGATGGAATCGATGAAGGGTTGATCGAACAAGAACTCGAGACTAACTGTACTGAGTATCCTTATCCTGACTTGTTAATAAGAACTAGTGGTGAGCTTAGAGTCAGTAACTTCTTGCTTTGGCAATTGGCGTACACTGAGCTGTTTTTTGTAAGAGCTCTTTGGCCTGATTTCGGAGAAGAGGAGTTTGTCGAGGCCTTGAGATCGTATCAGCAAAGGAATAGACGTTATGGTGGGAGAGATACTCAAGAATCAAGTGCTACTAATCGGTAAAAGATTTAGAGGAATTTACTTGTGGAAATAAGTGCCCAGGAGATTGTTAAACAGACAGACAGGGTACAGTATTCATCCTACACTCGGGTATAATTTTACTGTCTTCTTAGATTCTCCACGCTACGTGCTAATGTGCAAAGCATATGAAGGAGGAGAATGTGAGACAAAGTGAAAGTATACTTGGATGTAGGATGAACATCCTGCAGACTGGGTATTAAGTCATACTTATATATTATGGAAGGATATAGTAAAGAAATTCACAAGTACCTTTGCTGTAAAATGCTACTATACATGTATCTCATCCCAAAGGATTATTCTTATGTACTGTATATAAGACATAATAACAGGAATTTTGAGATTTTCACTTTTAAGTATAGGTTTTAACAAAGTAAGAAGTATTTACATGTTATTGTTAGTTTTCTGTAGAGTTGGTCATGGGCCGCGGCTCGTGGCCGGAATAGACGGCTCATTTAAGCCCAAAGGCATCAAAAACAGAACACGATTCGGGACTGAACAATTCTGCCTAAATCTCTGTGGTATTTAATTTTTCTCTGAGTTGGTTGTCCTGCACCAGTCAGTCAACTGTTTGAGCCTTCACCCAAGAACTAGTGTCAACCTATAATAACTTCTAAAGATTATGCACCTTTTACAAGTAGAAATACTCTTGAAGAGTATATGTTCCAAAACACAAAGAGAGTGCTCTTTTCTTGGCTTATTATGTTAATTATATCAAGTTTTATCTATCGTATAAACAAGCTTTTAAATAACCTCATTGCATCTGTTGATTTACCATCTAATATAAAAGTTAACATTCTAGTCTATCATGTTTCCCTTCATCTTGTTCATTTTTCTCCTTTCTAGTTCTCTAGAGCACAAAATAACTGCTTTTTCACCAACTATAACATCATTATATGATTCATTTCAAAACACTAAGCATACCTACAACACATTCTCAGCGCGCCTCATTCATCGCAGCTCCCCCGACTCTCCTTTCTTCAATCCAAATTACACCCGAAATGATCATATAAAAAATTCACTGCGCAATTCCCAAGCCAGAAGCCACTATTTCAGCCAAAGAAAAGCAAGCTCAGACAAAAATTACGTGGCTGCTCCTGTTTTTGCGTGGAATTTCATCATGGAATACACCATGGGAACACCACCGGTAAACCGATATGGAGTTTTAGACACGGGAAGTAGCTTCACTTGGTTCCAATGTCTCCCTTGCTTCCATTGCTATAGACAAAGGAACCTTCCCTTTTTCAACCCAAAGCAATCAACCTCATATCAGCAAGTTTTGTGCGACACTTTCCAGTGTGAGATATCCCCTAGACCAACGTGTTCGAACACCGATAAAAGTCTTCCATGTCGCTATGATATTCTGTATGGAGGAGGAATAAGATCTCGGGGAGTAGTGTCGATGGATACTCTTACATTGTCTGCAGATAACACATCCAAGACTTTGAACGCTATGGTTTTCGGGTGTGCAGATGACAGCCAAGGCCAGTTTGTGGAAGGCTTACCGGGTGTTGTAGGGGTAGGCAATAGTACATCATCTCTTCTGTTCCAACTCGGAGTCTCCCAATTCTCCTACTTTTACTTTGCTAATGGGACAGACATCAATGGAGAGGCCCACTTTGGCCCCGGAGCCTCACTCTCAGGCTCCGGGGCCAACACACCTTTCTTTCCAAGTGATGACGGGTTATTTTACCTCAACCTTGTTGGGATTAGTGTTGATGGCTCAGACCTAGACCTCCCCCCTGGTTTCTTCGACAAGTATGTGGACGATGATGGTATTCGAAGTGGAATCATTATAGACTCAGGAACAACATACACAATGCTCCAACATGAAGCGTTTGATAAACTCAAAGATGCAATTGCAGATGAATTGTATATGTACACTCAGGTGAAGCATGCGCGTTTTGAGTTGTGTTTCAAGGATTATAAAGGTGGAGCTCCTGAAGTGGTTTTTCAGTTTAAAGGCTTAGACTATGCTTTGTGCGACGCTAATTTATGGGTTAAGCAGGTTACACAAACTAAGGTACCATTACATTGCTTGGCAATTAAGAGGAACAAAAAAAGGGGTAGTAAGATGTCTATACTAGGTTTTCACCAACAAAGGAATGTACAGGTTGGATATGATTTGGAGAAAAATTTGCTCACACTCAACTATCCGGATTCTTGTCCTGAAGATGTAATTGATTTTATGCAATAAAACCCACATCAAATAATCAACAGAAAGAAGAAACTCCAAATTTATAACAATCTAATAATACCTCCTATTGTATCCTGAAATCTCCAAAATACCCCATATAACTCCCCTTGATACCAAAGACGATAGACTACAACATTATTACTTTGATGTGTGAATAATCACAATGGCAAGAAGAAAAAAGGGTTAAAAAAAACTACCTAAAACACCCCTACTTTCTTGAAAAATCCACAAAACACATATCATTCCCAAAATTATCAATATTCCAGTTATATGCTACTTACTATTAGATATTAGAGTTATAAAATGGGAAAATCTCAACCAAAGAGGCGAATACACTCCTTGATAGATACTACTATCTCATGTTTATAATTCAACAGAGGAATAAAAAGAGAAAATGTGAGGTTATCTCAGTCATTACCTAAAATTAAGAACTTTTACACATTTTGTTATCCCTGTCTTGTTAAAAGTTAACATTTCTTTGGACACAAAGATGAAAAAGAGAGAATAAATAGGGAGAAAAAAAGTAGGTTGATGGGTGTGGGAGTATATGTATGTTATTACTAACCTGTTATTATGTTAACTTACAATTTGAATGGTAGGAGTATATGTCAACTTTTGGTTTGGGAGGGATTCCGTAGTTCTTCTTTGAAGCGCCAAATTCTTTAAGCATTTACTGCAAAAAATTATGCTATTTTTTCATAAATCTAAAGAGTATGCTCCTTGTACAAGTAGAAGTATTCTTTAAACAGGGCATATCTTTCAAATTACAAAGAATATGCTCTTTTCTTAGTCTGCTGAGTTGATCATGTCAAGTTTTTTTTTCCCTCTTTTTTAGGTACTTCTATTGTGTAAACAACCCATTAACTGTCAAGTAACCCCAATGCATATATGTTCATTGGCCTTATAATTAAAAAAGGTCATACATCGCAATTGATGATCAGGTTTCCTTCATTTTGTTCAAAGTTTTTCTTTCTAGTTCTCTAGAGCACATACTAGCTGCTTTTTCACCTACTATAACATCATTATATGATTCATCTTAAAGAAGTAACTCAGTAAGCATACCTACAACACATTTTCAGCACGCTGTATCCACCGCAGCTCCCCCGACTGTCCTTTCTTCGATCCAAATTACACCCAAAATTACCGACATAAGAAATTCCGTGTGCAACTCCCAAGCCAGAAGCCACTGTTTCAACCAAAGCAAAGCAAGTTCTGACAATTACGTGGCTGCCCCTGTTTTAGCATGGGATTTCGTCATGCAATACACCATGGGAAAACGTAGACCGATACGTAGTTTTAGACACAGGAAGCGGCTTCACTTGGTAGTTGGTATTGATGTCTCCTCTTCAATCCAAAACAATCAACCTCATATAGTCATATCAGCAAGTTTCGTGCGACACTTTCCAGTGTGAGATATCCCCTAGACCAATGTGTTTGAACACCGATAAAAGTATTCCATGTCACTATGCTGCTCCATATGGAGGAGGAACAAGATCATGGGGAATAGTATCAATGGATACTCTCACATTTACTGCAGATTAACACATCCAGGACTTTGAACTCTGTGGTGTTCGGGTGTGCAGATGACACCCAATTGGTGGGCAAATAAGACGGAGTAATCCCTGGAATTGTAGGAATAGGCAATGTGTCATCCTCTCTTTGCACCAACTCGGAGTCTCCCAATTCTCCTATTTCTACTTCGCCAACAGGACAAACATCAACGGAGAGGTCCACTTTGGCCCTGGAGCCTCACTCTGAAGCTCCGGGGCCAACACATCTTTTATTCCAAGTGATGATGGATTACTTTTCCTCAACTTTAGCTTATTGGAATAAGTGTTGATGGCTCGGACGTAGACCTGAAGACCTCCCCCCCTGGTTTCTTCGACAAGTATGTGGACGCTAATTTGACAAACTCAAAGATGCATTTGCAGTCTTGCAGATGAAATGTAGTACACTCAGGCCAGGTGAAACATGAATAATTCGAGCTGTGTTTCAAAGGCTATAAAGGTAGAGCTCCCGAGGTGGTTCTTCAGTTTATGCTTTGCGTGACGCTTATTTATGGACTAGGGAGGTTACGCAAGCTAAGGTACAGTTACATTGCTTGGCAATGGTGAGGATCACAAGATGGGGGAGCAATATATCGATACTAGGTAATCAGCAGCAAAGAAACGTGCAGGTTGGATATGATTTGGAGAAAAATTTGCTTACACTCAACTATCCAGATTCTTGTCCTGAAGATGTAATTAATTTTTTACAATAATATAAACATCAAATAATGTCGAGTTTGACAGTAAATCAATAATTTCGAGTTGTCGACATTTTGTCTATTTCATCTCAGATTAATTCAAAAATATAGGTATGCAGTTTAACTGTTTAAACATATCCTAGTTATAAATTAGGCAGCCTTCTAGTTTGGAGAGAACTAGAACCAAATGCACGCAATGCATGCTTCAAGTTATAAAAAGATGTACAATAATCATAGTATATTTACATTAAAATGTAAAATATTTTAAAAAAATAAAGGGTATTTAAGGTATTTCAAGTGGACATCAAACTTCTCAAGAGTTGTTTTATACTTTATAATAGAGATATATGTTCATCTTTGATATTATATGCAAAGCGGTCGAATTTCATGCTAATAACAAATGATAAATTTAGTAGAAAATGAATTAATAAATAAAAATTAGAATTACCATTTCGCTCCTGAGGTTGGACCTTTCTTTTGTATAATTCCTGGAAAATCTTGTGATTCCTGGAGTGTTGAATGCATATGAATTAATCACAAAAATCAGTTAGTTTTTGTAAGGCGCTATGAAATGATCATAATGTAGATAGAAGATTAGGAGCAGATCCAGCGTAGTTCCCATGATATATATTTGATCATGCTGAAGTTTTTGAGGGGTAAGATTTTAGTGGCTGGAAATACTTGCTCAATTGTTATAGATTGGTGTAAATTTGTCTAATTTGCAGTAGCTTTGGTCCTTGCGTAGCACGAGGGCTCTTAAAGCAAAGATCACAGTTACACTATGAAAAACGCATGTTACAAATTTACAAGGGGTGATAGAACGCTAATAGTTAGTGGGCAGCTTGTCCATTAACAAGGACAATACATAAACAGGGGTTGATTTATAAAAAACAAGGGTTTTAAATACACAAATAAGGGTTGATTTATCAATAATCAGTATTTTGAACACACAAACAGGGATTCTTATAAATAATCAATTGTACTTTTTGGGGGAAAAGTTGAATGCGACACGCAAATCAATGCAACTTTTTACTTTATGGCAGAGACCACGTGTTTACTGTTTGACAAAATGTGGTCTTTTTATATTTTTGTTTAATCAAAAAGTTTTTTTGATTTAATAATTGTTGTTAGTGGGCAGCATGCCCACTAACTATTAGCGTTTTATCGCCCCTCCGAATTTACAATGTTACTTCCTCGGTTCTCCCAAGTTCTATACATCTTCATTTTTCATCATCTTCAACACAACCCTTACCATTAGCATTTTTTATTACATACCAGCTCTGTTTTTTTTATTGTTACACTTCGATATTTTACACATTTTACTTTGACCATCGTTTGTGATTTATACGTGAATAAAAACATAGTCATGTGGGACCTTGTTAGATTCGTCTTAATATGTACTTTTTATAATTTTACAAATACAAAACTAGAGATATATGTCCATAAAATTTTGCATTGACATACGTGAAAAGTGTAAGTTTAACAATTATTTATAAACAGATAGAGTAATATTACAAGTTATACAGCTTTGATATTCAAGATTTCATATGATAATTTTTTGTCTTACACAAATTATAAAAGTTGGTCAAAGTGTCGCAAATTTGACTACTTAAATAGTAAATTGGTAGAACTTTGAAGATTATAAGAGTATCCAGTTTGGCCACTGATCATAAAATTGACTCACTTTTGGTCATTGTTTATACTCTTTGTTCCGTAAGTTGTCCAGAAACAATTTTCACCTTAATGGACCCTCTCTACATGGGAATCATCCGCTTTGTTACCATGATGAATACATTGGCCTACACACACAGGCCCATACCGGAAGAGAAAGTGACCGCACACAGTTCTGCATTTATGAGGTGCTCCATCCTCAAACCAATCTGATAGGAGGAGTAGGCGAAAATTCATTAAACTTATATATTAGTCATCCTCTCTCTTTTTCTTCAATGTAAGACAATCTCACGTGTGGATTAACACCTTAACAGTGATAATGGGGGATCTTCAGAGTGGACCATATGGGTCTGGCTCAGTGCCCAAAAAAACAAGGATATAAAGTATAGTTCTGAACTGATCTATTATTATAATATTATTTTTTACGTCAAATAAAAAAATCACAAATAATTGAGTCGAACATTAGGACACATACCTATGTATGACAACAGTCTTCGATTTTGAGTTCCCAATTGTAATGTAAGTAAAGTAAAATATTTATTTCCATCCATTATTTCAACTTAAATGTTCTTTATCCACAAAGATTTTACAAAGTTTCAGCTATTTTAACAACTAATTATACCAAAGCACTAAGGCAACCATGTACCTTATTATGTTTTAGCTACATTGTTCAATTTAGCTACCACATTAGTTTTGGCTTATTTGTAGCTAGTGTTCACAAAAGTAATTTAAGCTATTCTCGACAAACGTAGACACTCATATTAGCTTTGGTTAATTTTCAGTTCACAATTCTCGACAAACAAATATGTATCTTACCCCTGCTCCCTAATGCTTGTAATGACTTTTTATTATCGGATTGTTGTAGGCCTTCAAGCCATAACTCTGGTTAACGTTTTTTAATAGCATGCCATTTTAACCAAAAAAAAAAAAAATTATGTATCTTGACATTCTTACTCCACCGACAAGAAGAAATGAAAAGACTGGTAAAGTTAAGAACAATTAGGTAATTAAGGTAACCTTTTTCTTATGAGATCGTATAAGGCAATATGAGGAGAGAGACCAATGAGTCAATGACAAATGCAACAAGACAGTCACTCGACATGAAGGTGTTCTTTAGTAGTTAGTACTATCTAAACTATATACTACTTACCTCTCATAGTGTCACTTACCTCTCACTAGTCACTACTCAAGAAGGCAAGAACCAGAGAGATGGTTCTTTTTGTGAAACCATTGTTCCAACCCCCTCCATTTGTTTTTTCTATTTCCAACTTATAAAATTGGTATATTTAACATACCAGCAAACTTTAAATGAAGCACAAAGTAACTAACTAGATATCAAGTATATTTGTTTATTTTGTTATATGTACAAGAGTGTGGACCTTTAAATTACAAAAGAGCTGATTGCTCTATTCCAATAGCATCATAAATTTAAATGTTTGCATGGATTTGTTTCACAATGCTTTAAATTGTCCATCAAAATTCATCATGTTCTCCTTTATCATTTTGATTATAAACTTAATCAACTCTCTCGATCGAGGTTTCGCCTCTTCACTATCTCCAACAGAACCTCACTCAAACCCACCAGGAAAACCTACCGGTGAGATAATCTTCTCAGCATCCCTCATCCATCGCAGCTCCCCAGAATCTCCCTTCTATAACCCAAATTACACGCGGGAGAACCACATACGGGATGGTGTGCGCACCTCAGTAGCAAGAAGCCGCTACTTCAGCCAACTCACAGCATTAGCAAAAGACTATGTCGCGGCACCACTTTCTGGGTGGAACTTGCTCATGAGGTACACCATGGGAACACCACCAGTTAGTAGTTATGGTATCTTTGACACTGGAAGCAGCTTTACATGGGTCCAGTGTCGTCCATGCGTCCATTGCTACAAACAGGGGAATTACCCTATTTTCAACCCGCAAAACTCGTCTTCTTACCTACAAGTCCAATGTGTGAATCGTGAACACTGTTCCATGGCACCAGGATTTTCATGTGGGAGCGCTACTAATGAAGACCCAGACTTTCCCTTCTGTGTATATCACGCTTCCTACACGGATAAATCATCAAGAGGAGTAGTCTCAACAGAAACCCTAACTCTATCAGCTGAGAATACCTCAAGGACCATGACCAATGTAGTTTTTGGTTGTGGCCATGACAACCACGACCAAAGCCGGAGTCCTGGTATTGTGGGGGTAGGTAACCACAGTGCCTCCCTCATTCGGCAATTAACCGTCTCTCGCTTCTCTCACTATGTGTTCGCCAATGGGACCCACATGCGGGGGGTAGCACACTTTGGGCCGGGAGCGTTCACGTCAGACCTTGATATGACAACACCCCTTTTGCCCAACGATTATGGTTTCTACTACCTAAACCTCACAAGGATCAGTGTCGATGGGTCCGACATCAACCTTCCAGCCGGGATATTCGAGAAATCTAAAGATGAGAACGGGACAGATATTGGGTTCATCATTGACACAGGAGCCTCATACACAATGCTTAGAGCAGAAGCATTCGACATGTTGGTGACTGCAATCATGGATGTCATGTATGAGCAGGCCCCTGAGAGCACTGAGCATTTTGAGTTATGCTACAGGGATATCAGTGATGCTCCAGAGGTGGTGTTCCACTTCAATGGTCTAGAATACATGTTATGTGATGCAAATCTATGGATAAGACACTCAGGGGTGTATTGCCTAGCTATGATCAGGCTCAAGGAACACGAAGGTAAGGTGTCAATACTAGGATTTCACCAGCAAAGGAATGTTCAAATTGGGTATGATCTGGATAGCAACTTGCTCAGTTTAGTCTATACAGGAGCATGTCCTAATGATGCTGTCGATTTTCTGCAAGATTAAAGGAAGCATTTACTATTTCCAATAACTAGAGATCTACATATAGCACTCCAATGACAGGAAATTGATACTAAAACCAGACGATTCTTGAAGGTTACATCAGTCGGTGTGCCTGAAATATCACATTTTCCGGTGTTCGGTATAAATTACAAATGTACATAACTAAAGTCCTCCAAAAATCAGGAAAAAGAATACCCGCTTATGTTAGAAGTCACCTACAAATAATAATCAGAACTGATCTATTCATCTAAAATTGCAACTAAGATGGAGTTTCTTGGTTGGTGTTTTATCTAATGTCAAGTTGTTGCCTCTACATTGCACTCACTTTCAAGAACTAAAACCATATCCCATATTGTTTCTCATCATAACCCCATCGATCAACCACCTAGATAGATAGATTAACACTACGGAACTCCAAAAAGTGAGAGCTCACATAGGGTCTGGTAAAAGATAGGGAAAATGAAAATATAGGCAACACAAAAATTCTGTGTTAGATTATATACCTAGTTATCTTCTGTACATTGAAAACTGCCAACATGCATGTTCATCCAATGTGCCAATCAAAGGACATGGACCCAGGATACGGATCCACAAGTGGCAACTTTTCTAAGTATATAAATAGCCGGTTTACATTCTCCATCATGATAAGTGATAAATCAACAATATCACGTTCATCAGTGTAAATCCAAAGGTCACCTGGCTTGACTCCTTTTAGACAATCTCGACAGAATGGACATGACTCAGACCGGGAAGACCTGCATCAACAATAATTATAAATATAAAAAAAACAGCATCAGATTCCCACATCCGGATCTCGAAAGCTTAAGAATGCAGAACAAACACTCCCAAATGATCAAACCCAACATGGCAGCTACTACAGAGCTTTAGCTTATGATTCAAAAGTGTTTGGGATTACAAGTTAAAGAAAGTTTAGCCAAACTACTTAAACTCAGACTATAAAGAATATCTAGTTACTTCTCAGTACCTCTCTCTCTTTTTCTTTTTCCCTTCTTTCCTTATTAGTAGTATTTACTTTTGGGGGGGGGTAAGCAGGGCAGATAACTCCCAAACATCAAGTCAATGTCTAACTCTGGTGTGCTCGCACAGATCTTCAAGACATCATTAACAACAAGTAGCAAGTTGGGACACCTGACGCTTGAAAACCTTGATCTTTATGTTCCTAACATACACCACTATCACACTCTGAGTAAGAATTGGACTTCCTGTCCGGAAAAAACTCAGAAGATGGCTACAAAAACAGATCAGAAGATATTCAAAGTAACAATTGGGGATAAAACACATGGCAAGGGCATGATGGCAATGAAGGGTGACAGAGTGCTCCAAGGTCTACATGCAGGCTTCTCACTGTTCAGCACAGAGCTTGCAAGATGATAGCTCCAATGAGCTAGAAAGCAAACAGAGAGCTTACCAGTCCTTGTAACACTTAAAGCACAGTGAGTGGTTGCAATTAGGCAGTACAACCTTGTCATTTATCTCCATGCAAATGCCACACTCCTCTTCTATCTCTTTCTCCAGTTCTATTAACTCATGCTTCTCAAAAACATCTTTTCTTCTATACCTCAGGGCACATACTTCTTTTTGTTTCCGGTCTTCCAATTCTGTAATTCCTGTTTGCAGTTGCAGAAGAGAAGGGAAAATCACACCTAACCACAATGGAAAATACATTAAAACCTACAAAAAGTTAACCTGTATCATATAAAATAAGAACCCTACTAACCCATTGACCATATCCCTCCTCCACGACCAAAAACAGTATTGGAGTAGTAAAAGGAAACGAGAGAATGAAACTGAGAACAGATGAGATATTGCATATTGACTTGGCAGGTAAGAGTAAGCATCTTTATTTATAACCTACCATAAAACTGTCGAAGGCTTGCTTTCTTTTCATGGACAGACATAGTAGTCTCCCCATCTGCATAAGTCTGCACATCAACCAAATATATACCCCAAATCCATTAATGGAACTTCCCAGCTAAGAGTTTGGCATTAATTGCCTAATATGCTATTTATAAGTAACGAGCTGAACCAAATAGATCTATAAGAAAAAGAGTACATACAGACTAGACATATTAGGTATACCATGAAAATTAGAATTCTGAGGAACCCAAGTGCACCAGCAAGGTAACAATCAGTCCACTGAACAAGGAAAAGAAATAAGTGAGCTGCTGGACTGTAGGATAGTCTCATTTGGAAGCAAGCACCATCACGCTGCCTTCTGTACCCTGAAGCACTGACAGAAAAGCAGAGGATCCAACGGGTTTATAGTGAGAAAATATTTGATGCATATGTTTGACATCTTATAGAAAAAATGGTTACACTGCATAGGACCAAACAGATGACAATGATGGAAGCAGGCCAAGATCCAGCATCAAACACATCAATTTAAGTAAACACAGAAAGGCCCAAGAAGTTACATCATCTCCATATTTCGATCATATTGAAAAGATATGGCATTAGTGCACAGCTTTTATTGTCACAGACTGTGGCCTGGAAGATGGAGATTGCAGGCTTCATGTCTTTATCTACTTATGTTTAGCATTCAACATGATTGTCCACATTTCTTCTTTGATGAACTGAGACACGACTCATGCTACAGACCTAGAAGACACTTGACAAGCATGCAGTCGTTTAAAATACCAAAAAAAAAAAAAGAGCCTCAGAATATCTGATAGTGAGCTTATAAAAATTTAATACTCCCGGTCTCAAAACATAGCTTTTATTCACTTCACTGTTAGATCACATATACACAAAAAGCTTCTTTGTGGTAACGATAACTAGAAAGTCGGCTTTTTGTGCATTAGAGAAGCTTAGACAACGAAACTCAATCCACAAACTTTATTTGCTTCACTTCACATCACATGTGAAATAGTACACATAAGAAGCTTTTTTCTAGTATAACCCACTGATAATATCTCTTGTATTCAAGCTACACTTGTCAACAAACACCTTCTCAGACACTGATGCACTGAACCACCAACTCCATGATGCCAAACTAATTTGCGAGTGATACATACAACTCCAAAAGAACGTGTACACTGAACTCGACATTTATATGATAATTTCCCGAAACATGAGCATGATAACTTAAGTATATTAGGTAGATAATTTTCTTTCATTATTGGTCTTCTCATTCAATTCACATGCTGCACTATAAAACATCAATCTCTTTTTCCAGTTTCCTCAATAACAGAATTTAATAAAGAACTCAACAAAACCGTTCTTATTTGTACATGAACAAAGTTACGCCCAACAGCCAACTATCATAATTCTTTTCTACCTCGATTTCGCAAACTATCTAGATAGCCAAATAATATCCTAATTTCAGCTATCATTAAGATGTTTATTCACCAAAAGAAAAAGTAAACATGCATACTACAATAAGTTATTTCGATATTCACACACATTTAGCAGCTCTTATCAACTCGAATTCCAGCTTCAAACTCACAACAAACCGTTTCACGAAATATTCAGCAATCTTCATTTATATAGTAATTAATCAAACGATAAACAATAATAAACTAATCAAAATAACGATCATAAAGTAATTTCTCAAAATTGTTCAATTTTTCTTTCTAATCTTTTCACAATCACGACATGCAACTGAAATAAAATAAAAGGAAATCAAGCAACACTAAGATCGCAGTTCATAAATCAAATACTGAAAATCGCACATTCTATAAACAGAAATTCCACGCAACACTAAAAAAAACGCAACGAAAGTTCAATCTGAAGAAATTACTACACAAATTATAATACTAATAAAAAGAAGATGAAGAATTACAGAGTATTAGCGTGCTGAATATCAGCTTCAAGAGCTTTAATAGATTCTCGAAAAGATTTCTTCATTCTCATCAACAACAAATTATGGCAAGAAAAAAAACCTGCAGAAAATTTTCAGAAACAAAGATTAACAGTAGATTCTTACAAGTTACAACAATCAGTCAATCACTGTTTACTCCATTATCAAATCTCAAAGTATAAATTTAGGAAGAACAAAAATTAAAAATTATAAACCCTAGAAATTCAGAAACGAAGAAGCTTACTTTCTCGAATTACGAGAAGTTGGAGAGAGAAAGAGTGTGTGTGAATTGTGATAGTGTGCGAAATTTAGTCGCCTTCCATAGAGGAGCTGAGCAGGTAGTTGTAACCTCTGCCGCTTTTTTTTTAGAAATAAAAGAAAAATAGAAAAGGAAGTTGCTTGCGTAGTAATAAAGTGGTAATGAAACGCATCGTTTTTTTGGGGTTGAAAGGGGTAGAAATCTAGTGTTAATATTTCCCTGCTTTTTGATGGATTTGGTTATCTTTTGCGGCCGACGATATTAAGACGTGGCGCGTTGGTTTTGGCGGTTTGTGTCATTGTGTGCTTCTCAAGTTTTATATTTAGGGATTGTCATGATAATATGAAATATTTTTAGTATTAAATTAAATTCATGCAAAAATAGTCAAGCAAATCATATTAGTAATAGTTAAGTTAGATTAGATTCTGCATTGATGTACATATTACCATAACAAGAAAAGGATTTTCATATCTAACTAATGAAATTTTTTCCCTGAGCAACGGCCAGCGGGTGATAACCTAGTGGTATTTGAATCACCTCGAGATCCCGGATCGAGCCTCGCCCTTTGCAGAGGAATTACCAAATTTTTCCCCTATTTAGTAAAGGATTTCAACTTACCTTATTTAATAATAAATAAATAAATTTCTCCCTTAAAAAATTGGTACGTTATGACAAAAATTTATTTTATTTTTCATGTTGATACTAGAGATAGCATTCTTATATTTTCCTTTTTTTTATAGATTTGTGTTATCAATTAGAAACTTAGGTTACTTTATTCCTTGCTGAAATTTTAGGCCAAATCCGTTATTACATGAAGATCAAGATAACGAAAGTAACATATAATTGAGTAAGACGTCAATTCAGTAGGGTCCTTCTCTTAATCATCATATATAATATTAAAGCAAGAAAAAATCATCCTACGTGTCAACCCATTAAACTTCAAAGCCTCACATTGCTCCTCAGTTTCTCATTGCATTTCATACATTTGCCACGTGTCATGATTCTCCAAACCTCTCACTATTAGAGCATATTTTTAGGCGTTACTCAATTCCTTCAATCCATCATCTAACATTTTAGGCAACAAATCATACACTAATTAAACCGGTTATGTTAATGATTTTAAATTTGAATCAATCACTCCCCAAAAGAATAATAACGTGTAACCTTCAAGGGAAAAAGAATAATTCACAAAAATCATTCTATCAATAACATATATGCAAAAATCGGAAATCATTTTTTTTTCCTTAAGAGGATGGGGCTTTTGCTCAATAAGTAATTGTGTTGATGTAAATGAAGTGGGTATTACCCGTTGATGTAAAAAAGCATAAAGAAAGCAAGAAGGCAACTGAAAAGGGTGAAGTTGATAAGATCTACTATTGTAGTATGATAAAGACTCCATTTTTGCTATTTCTTCACCTCAAGATCTGAAAAATATGCTGAGAAAAAGAGAATATAGAGGAAAAGTGGAGATGGGAAGAAAGTATGATCTTGCAGGAATGTTGTACTTAAGGTGTTTTACGTGGTTGAATTTCTGAATTTTTTTGTTGAAATTTTTGTATTTGGTATTAATTAGTATATATGATTGTGGGTGAATTTGGTTTAGTAGTTGGATTTGTTGAATGAAGATGCCGCAGATGTATACAAATTGATATTTGCTTCACAAGATTGCTAATTTGTTGCCTTGCTGGACTCAACACCGAGTAGTTTGGCATTTGTCGCCACACCAAGCTCCCACTTGGTCCCACCAGCTGGACTCTCTACCAATGTAACCATTTTGATGGACTTCTAACTTAAGTATAATCTATGCCTCTATTCGAAAAAAAAAATGAGTTTTTTTAAAAAAAATTTCTATTTATTATGGAATTGTTGTTTACGATTTAAATGGGGATATTTGAGATGATATTTATAATTTAAATTAATATTTTGAGTTCTTGGAGCTTCATTATGTCATTCATCAAGTAAGACTAATCCGATTTTTGGGTAAAGTGTAATAATTTATTATGTAATTTTTTAATGGAGGATATTTATATTTGAAATGAGCATGAAAAATACAATGTAAAATTGAACGAGTTTTGAAAAAGTATTAGATAATTTTGAACAATAAGAAATTTACTATCTCTATCCCATAATACCTTTTCGTTTTCATCCAATCCAAATTAATATTTACCATCTTATAATTTAACATGACCCGCTAATAATTCAATAATTTTATATTAAATGGTCCACCACTATCTCTCATCCAGATAAAATCACCTAACTAACTAACTCTTATCGTATCTACATTTTCAATAATATATATAACAATCGATAATGTTTAAAATATAAATTCTCATCTAGAGCTATGACCACTTATGACCACTAAAAAAACGCGCCAGACTAGATTAGGAGCATTATCATGAATAATATGTTACTGACATTAAGTCGTAGGGGGTAAATACGATGTAATGATTAATCTGTTATTGGAAAATAGTTAGTTGTTTATCTTATAATTCTCTGAAACAAAGTAATAATATGATTTGTGACCATATATCACATGGGTATTAGACAATAAAGAGGGATACCATATTCGGCCGTTCATATAGGATCATTTAGAGGAACCAAATTGTTTTCAAATGAAGGTTACTCTTACTTCGACACATGAGATTGTGGAGAATGATCATGTGTTGTCCGAATTAGCCGGGGAATTAATAGAGTAAATTTAAGTTTAAATGCAATTTCCAAGGAAAATTACAACTTAAAAGTGCATGGAAATCTACTTCATTGAAATCTTGAATACCATTAGATGTTTCGTTCTACTGAAACACTATATAAATCATGGCCAATTTTATGTAGCCATTTCTAGAGTCAAGAGTAAAAATTGTCTAATAGTACAAATTTGTGAGAAAGAACAAGGGAAATCTAATACTATAAGGTCATTTCGAAGGAAAAAAAAGAAGAATGTATTGTGGAGAGGGCTTCTAAGTTAATTGACCCCTCATTGAATTGGTTACAGGGATGAAGACCAAGTTCATGCTGAGGTAGATTTGGGTGTAGTGATTCAAAACCATAAAGGGAATGTGGTGTGTGCAGGCTATCAGCAACTGAAGAATGAATAGAATGCCAACATTAGAGAAGCAAAAGCTATTGTTCTTGGCCTGAAAATAGCTCTCTAATGTAATGCTAGATCCACTGTGGTGGAAAGTGATTCTCTCCAAGTGGTAAAAATATTCAAGATGAAGCAATGTGATGGGTCATATTTGGGTTTTGTTATTATAGAGGTTTTAACTATTGTTGTTTGATTTTGAAATGGTTTTGGATGTTCATGTTTTTTAGGAAATCTAATATAGTTGCTCATGAAATGGCTCACCTTCAACCTATGGATTATTCCACAAGAATTTGGGTGGTGGGCTATTATCCAAGTGATGTAGATGATGTAATTGCTTCTGACTATGTTATAGCTTTTTAATAAATTCTATTTTGCCCTACAAAAAAGTCCTCCAAAACACATGAGTATCATTATTTGCTAAGTAATGCAACATTATTATTGATATAAAGGTATATTTTATTAAACAAAAAGTTTTTTTATCAAGTAGACGTAAAGAATCGTTTATATTTTTTCAATTTAGTTGATATATAAATATTCTGAGTGGTTGTTTGGTATACAGGGGAATTTAATTCCCATTGGGAGTTTCATTTCATATGAAATTCCTAGGAGATGGACTAAATGTGTTTAGTTGACATCAAGGAATTTGTAATTCCCATGAATTGATGTGGGGATTTTGAATGACCAAGGGGGTGGGTGAATAAATTCCCACGGTTTGTGGGAATTTTAATTTCCCAAAAACTTTCATTGCCCCTATTTTCCCCATTTTATGTTAACCAAACAACTACCAAAATTAGAAAATCATGGGAATTTCTATTGCCTACATTATGTCCTGTATATAACAAACAACCACTTATTGTACTAAAAAGTTCCCGTGCATATGTACGGGTCCGAAACCATGGTGGATTTGTATCCCCCGAGACCAGTTCTCATTCATGACCAATTTTTTGTAGCCATTTCTTGAGTCACGAGTAAAAATTGCATAATAGTACAAATTTGTGAGAAAGAACATGGGAAGTATAATACTTTAAGGCCATTTCGAAGGAAAAAAAAAAAGAATGTAATGTGGAGAGGTTTTCTAAGTTAATTGAGCCCCTCAACGGTTACTGGGATGAAGACCAAGTTCGTGCAAATTTTCTCCGTTGATATCCTTAATTTACCTCTGCCATCTCAATCCTTAGATGATGTCTTTATGTGGGGCTACACCAAAACTGGTACATATTATGTTAAATCAAGCCATCATTTTTTAAATTTTTTTAAGAACTCAGAGACAGATGTTTTTGGCTGTTCTAATGTACCAGAAGTATGGAAGAAAATATGGAATTCCAATGTTCCTCCTAAGGTGAAAGTCTTCGTGTGGCGTTTGTGTAGTAAGTCCCTTCCAACGAGAATGCAGCATGCTGCTGCTGCGTGGAGTCTCCCTGCTGCTGGGTTCTTGAAGGTGAATGTGGATGGGGTTGTTTTTGGAGATCGTGGGGGTTGGTTTGGATGTGGTGATTCTAGACCATCAAGGGAATGTTGTGCGTGCAAGATGTTAGCAGTTGAAGAATGAGTGAAATGCCAGCATTACAAAAACAAAAAATATTGTTTTTAACCTGAAAATAGCTCTCCAATGTAATGTTAGATCCATTGTGGTGGAATGTGGATTCTCTTTTAAGTGGTAAAAATTATCCAAATGAAGCAATGTGATGGGTCTTATCTGGTTTTGTTGTTATAGACGTTTTAGCTATTGTTGTTTATTTTGAAATGGATTCTTTTATTCATGTTTTTAGGAAAGCTAATATAGTTGCTCATGAAATGGCTCACCTTCAACCTATGGATAATTCCACAAGAGTTTAGGTGGGCTGTTATCGAAGTGCTTTAGATGATGTAATTGCTTCTAACTATGTTATAACTTCTTAATAAATTATGTTTTGCCCTAAAAAAACATCTTCCAAAACATATGAGTATCATATATCTACTAAACAACATTATAATTAATATAAAGGTGTATTATTATTAAACAAAAAGTTTTTGATCGACTAGACGTAAAGAATCATTTATATGTTTTTAATGTAGATGATGTATAAATTAACATTCTTATTATACTAAAAAGTTCCCGTGCATTATGCACGGGTCCAAAACCTAGTTAACCTACTAAAAAATAAAGTCAATATCATAAAGATATGGAAGAAATCTTCAACCTAGATGATTATAGGTGAATAAATTATCAAGTCAAACATGTGTATTTTGTTTACTCATAAACAAAAGTCTTCCTTAACAAATGTATCTTAGGAGGATCATTAATTTATGTGACTTGAAGAGCTCGGGAAGGGGTAGGTATTGTGCTAATAAGCACTTGCTTTTGTGATCAACTCTCTAATTGAGGAAAAATCTCAAATAGGTTACATGCCCACCCTCATCACAAAGACACAAAGGATAGGAAATATTACAAATATTCGAACTTAATTATATTTTGGGGGGAGCATAATATTAAGAAGTTATATAGATCCCATCATTGATTTAGATTTGGAAAAATTAATTATAATAAGCTCACACTTATCCAATCTTCTCAAAATAGTCTAACATGTTGATTAACTTAGAATAATCCCATCTATGGAGTATTTTTCCAAAATGGTCCATAGTAACCTACAACCTAAAAAGCAGGTAATTTGAGTATGCTTTCTTGTCATAATTTTGTTTCACCCACCAGATTAAGGGGATGCAGGTACAAATGACAAAATTAAATCTCTTCCATTTCCATTGAGACATCAGAGAAATTGGACTTGGCGGGACAATGGAGGCAATGGCGGATTATAAGTGGGGCGGGGCCTGGTTCCCCTTAGTCTACTAAATAAATTCAACCAACTACAAAGTAATAAATGAAATCAATCTTGGCACAGTGGTAAAGGACGTGAAGCGAATCAATATTTCAGTTCAAGGTTTGAATTAAGTTCGAACCTTACAGCCGACAACCAAGTCATGTGGATTGCTTTTTGTTCTCCCAATCATCTTCTTTCTTTTTAAGTGCCGTTCTTTTTAAACCTAATCTTTTGTTTAGCTAATAGTTGGGATTTATCAGTATTGTGTCAAGTGGCCTTTTGTGTTATAAGTCCTTTTTTTATATAAAAAAAAACTTATGCTCTAAAGTTATTGCTATGGGGCTCTAATTATATAACATATTTTCCATTTATATGTTAAAAAAATGCATTTTCCCCTAAGTGTTAGGCTTATTATATCCTTTGCCTAATTTTGAAAATTCTTTTCCATTTATTGTTACTGTCTTAAAAAAAATCCTCTTTTTTACAACCTGTAACAAGTTTTTTTTCCTCAAATCATTCCTAACAATCATATTCCCTCCGGTTTTTATTATTTTACCCATTTCTTGGGGAAACATTTACCGAGGCATTAATATGAACCTTAATATATCTAATTATTAATAAGAAAAATTACAAAAAGTTTATATTTGGATAATACACATTGAGACGAATATAATAAGAAATCACATGACTATATTTTTCCTTAAGCACAAATCACAAGAGATAGTCAAAGTCAGGTATGTGAATTGCGTCAAAAGTCAAAACAGGTAAACTAATAAAACTGGAGGGAATACAAAATAAGTGTACCTATTTTATTTTATTGTGACGTTAAAAAAGCAATTTGGTAATTGATTAAGTTACTAATGAACTATTCCTCCTTTTGCCAAAAGAACAAAATTTCTCCCAATTTCTTAGAAATCTATTCCACTTACTTTCTCTGTTCTTTTTTAATTGCAACATTTGCATTTTCACACTTGTCGAGGCACAATTTTGACTATCAATAACTTTGAGACGAATTAATAACATTTGTAAAAATTATGCAAATAAGATATTAAAAAACTACACATGCATTGAGACGAATCAAGTAAGATCTCATATGACTATGTTTATTTTTGTTAATAGATTCTCATTCACAGTCAAAGTGTAAACTGTGAATAGTAGAAAAGTCAAAATATTGCAATTAAAAAGAACGGAGGAAGTAATCTTCAAATCCTTGAAGATTTGATAATGGTCAAACAAATAAGTTGACAAAATTTCTTAAAATCAAAAGGTTTGAGATTTAGAACAAATTAACTTATTTGTAGCCATTAAAATCCTTGAAGTATAAACTTTGATGTGCTTCTACTGGTGTTTTTATTCATCATTTAAAAAAATTTAGTAAAACTTTTAATTTGTCTACTCGGTCCCTGTAAAATAGTTGGTCAAGATCCGCCACTGTATATAGGAAGAGGAGGAGGAAAGAAAGGGGTCGTGGAAGGGGAAGAAAGAGATAAGGGGGGGGGATTTTTCTAAAACAAAAAAGTTAGACCTATTAGAGATAAACACGTATATGCTTTACCTATTATGTTGGTTACCAATAGGTAAGGACTATTTCAAGAAGGTAACCTCTAAAAGTGGGATTATATATTCTCAATTAATTAAAAGATTAGACTGTTTTAAAAAGATTAGGCAAATATGGGATTATTAGATTCAATTTTTCCTTTTTCTTTTGATATTAAATGAAATTATTTACCTTTGACTCACGATAATCCTTAATCACTTACTTGGGAACATAAAGTCTTTTGATAAACAATAAAATTAGTCTTCGTGGCGCAATTATACATAAACTCCATCATCAACTTGTCACCCAAAATGACTTAATAACATCATGACAAAATCTAAAACTACTTGATACGAAATAAGCCCAATTTCATAATAACCTTTTTATGACTCGGTTTAAACATGACTCAAATTTCAAAACAACTTAAATCAAACATAGCTTGAACTTGAGAATGACATAATCCATTTGTTAAGTTGACTCTAAATTAACTTGAATATATCTCTAACCTGGTCCATAAAGAAATCGAATAATGTCTGGTTCGAATTCGACGTAAGTTTGATATAACCTTTTCTACACTAACCTGATCCACTCAAGGCTTGTACCAAGGGCCCATATGCCATACAACGTGGCATGTGGTACCATGCTAGTGTACCCCTCCTAAAAATTTCACATATTATTTTTTTTATTGTAGGGTTTTTTGTCAAAAACCACCTTATAAAATATGATATTTGTGAGAAACCACCTTATATAATTTTTTTTTGCGAAAACAAACCTTAGATAAATTTTTTTATTGCGAGAACAAACCTTAGATAAAATTTTTTATTGCGAGAACAAACCTTATGCCTTATTCCGATTAGAGCTGTTCACGGACGGGACGACCCGCTAAGCCCGCCCAACCCGGCCCGCTAAAGTTGTGGGCTTGGACAACAAACTTTGAAAAAAATTTCTAAATGGGCGGGCCAAGCCCGGCCCGCTAATATTAATGGGCGGATATGGACAACCTCAAATATACCGCGGGCAAGCCCGCCCGGCCCGTCTATCATAATATCTATTTTCAATGTAATATAATTTTTTATCTAACTAATTTAGTGTTAGTTGATTTATCTTTTGGAATATATAGTTTATTTGCACTAATTTAGCTTTGGCAACACATAATTGTCTTTATTCTTACCTTTACTAACTTAATTTCTTAATAATTTATCGTCCTCTAACATTTTTGTTACGAATATTTTTAACTTTCTCTTTATCTTACGTTGTGATTATCAAGTTTTTTTCTATTTTAACCTAAATTATGTTTTAATCTATAAATATAAAAGGAAATTAACTAGAGTATTTGGAAAAAAATATAAGTATTAATAGGCCCGTTAGGCCCGCGGGCAAGGCCCACGTTTATTAGGGCGGGTCATGGACAAATAGTTAAACCCGTATAAAAGGGCTTGGACTAGACATATTAGGCCCGTTGGACAAATTTTTAAAGCAAGAAAAAATATGAAATTTGTGAGAAACCACCTTATATAATTTTTTTTTTGCGAAAACAAACCTTAGATAAATTTTTTTATTGCGAGAACAAACCTTAGATAAAATTTTTTATTGCGAGAACAAACCTTATGCCTTATTCCGATCATTGATCCAAGGTTCCGGCATTGGCCATGTCATGAATTTTGTTGGGTTTAAAAAGTCAATTGCCTTGCACATGACATGGGGAATGCCGTAACCTTAGATCAATGATCAGAATAAGACATAAGGTTTGTTTTCGCAAAGAAAAATTTGTGTAAGGTTTGTTTTCGCAAAAAATAATTATATAAGGTGGTTTCTTACATATTTCATATTTTATAAGGTGGTTTTTGACAAAAAAACCCAAACTTATTAAATGAGTAGACCGAGCAGGGGTGTTCATTTTGGATAATCCGGTCCGATATGAAATTTCGGATATCCGAAAATCTTGTATTGGGAAAATGTGATCCAAGTCCGATAGCTAAAAATTGAACTTTTCAAAATAAAAGTTCGTAAAAGAAGTTTCGAATCGGGTCAGAACATCAGATATATTCGTATATCCAGTCTTGGAAAACGGGTATTTTCGGCTCACATATCCGAAAACCCTATGTTTCGGATCCGTTTTTGATCCGAAATATTCAAAAATAAAAAAAACGGATCAAATAACTGATTTACCGAATCGGGTCGATTGAATTATAGATCGGATATTTATGCATACTCCTATAAGGAGCCCCCATTTATATTCGTGTTGAGATGGAGCCAAAATTTGTAAATGATACCTATAATAGCCCATACGTCTAGGCCGGGCTCTGTAAATTACAAAGAAGAGGATGGGGGATTCGAACCTATGACCTATCGTTCCCAGCACCTCAATCTTAACCATTAGGCCAATACATCCTTGTTTTCTGCAGCTCTACTTTGGTGTATAATTGGGAAGCCTTCGAGAAAAAGTATGAAAATTGGCGGGGCATGAATCTCTTTCTCCCTAATTTTTTTTATTAACAAACAAGAGCTTTTTTGGTACATTGGGGCCCCAAATTTTAGCTTGTGCAATCACCATTCACCAATTCACCATCAGAAAATTCCAGCATGGGATTGAATTGGACTTTGTCTCTCTTTCTTTCGGTTGAATTATCATTGCTATTACGACTAATTTTTTTTTATTCTCCTTTCACTATCTTTCTTTCACTACACTCCATTATCCATATACTATTTTTTTTCGGCGAAAGGAAAAACTGGTCAATTCTCAAATTTGCACTGTTTTTGCTGCCTACCCTTTTTCCTCAGTTGCTCTATAATTTTCTCTTAAAGGGTTTGAAGAAGCCAATTTCCCACTAAAATTGGAGTGTTCTAGGCTAATTTTTTGAAGTACTTGAACTAACCCTGATAATCTACACTTTTGTACCATAATTAGTAAGTTTTCCGTTTTGGGTTATGTTTTTAAGTTATGGGCTTTACTTAGAAATGCAAATTTAGTTAATGTTTGTGTGTTTTTTCTTCTGGGTGTTTGCATTTTAAACTATGATAGTTATTTATTGATGTTTAGCCTGATTATTTAATTAATTGTTGAGAACCAAATGTTTATCTTAGAATCCTCATTTGGTTACTTTGTGTTGATTTGAGTGTGCTTAGTGATTACAGTTTGTTTCACCTGATTTTAGTGAGTCTAATGGTATGAGGTTTGTCGCTTTCTGTGATATTTATTAGTGGGAATTGTAGAATAAATCTTTATGATGTGGTACTTTTGCTTTCAGAATCATATTATGTTTATGTATATACTTTATGCTAATGTCTATGAATTGGATTCTGTTGGCTTTAGTCACCTAGAGGAAAGGTTGTTATGAGAGGTTATCAAATTGAGGGAAGAAATGTAATTTGCTTATGCCGATGCGTTCTCTTGAAAGCTCACGTGACCATTTCATTGTACAATTACTTGTGATTCTTTACCATTTCAATCAAATTATTGCCTCAAACCAAATAATTCTTGGTTCTCTAATTAATTTTTTTTAGTCTCATGTATTAGGAAAAAGAGTTGTGCTATTTGCATAATTGATATCACTGATCTTTTACAATGTTTTTGAATGAGGGGATTCGTAGGGAAGGGGAGGGAGATTGAGGGAAACATTCTTTTTGAAGTGTCAAAATTTGAGGGATTAAGAAGGATAGAAAGGATTCTTTGTCATTGTTATTGGCCAACTTCAGAGAGTTTTTTTTATCGACTTTTTGGAGCGAGAAAGTTTTACAGAGGAAATGTAGTAGATGATCCAATCTATTAAAAGGCCTATCTTTTACTGTTATTTAACTAAATGAGCAAATCATAAGAGCTAATTTATCATAGATTACAGTATTTTCTCAATGATGAATGTACTAACTACTAACTGTATTGCTCACCGAGCAAGGTTGTTATAACAACCTTGAGTTGTTTTTAAGAAAAGCTACATGGATATAACTTTTTTGCCTAGCCATTTACCTTGTTGTTGACTGGGTCATGACTCTTGGAATGATGTTGGGCAGAGGTCCGATAGTGAAGATTAAGTAGCTGGTCAAACTCCCCCTGAAAGTATGCCTAGCTTGGATAATTGATGGCTAAACTGTTTGGTGAAGATATCAGCCAATTGAGAAGATGTGGACAAGTATGTGAGTTGAGTTCACCCCTCTAGGACCTTTTCTAATTCTCTAGTTAATGACAACTGATGTCAATATGTTTGGTCCTTCATGGAACATTGGCTTGTTAGCTATATGAAGAGAACATAGCTATTGTAAATGGTTGTTTTTGATAATAGGAATCCTTCCATAAATGATTATAACCTTTTATGTTCTAGCACATTTGGCAGGATTTATTAGATTTATGATGGGGATCATACCAGAGGTGGCTAAGGAAATATGGCTATGCTTAGGGTGATATGATATGAATCATATAAAATCTGTATAATTGTATGACGAGTTGATTGTCTGAATTAGCATTTGTACCATGATATTATATTTTGGTGATAAGATTTATGGTGTATGGGGAGGAAGCAATATGCTGTAAGAATGTGAAGATGTAGGTAGAAATTTGTATTATTGGTAAGATTTGTTTTGTTTCACCATGTTATAGAACATATAAATCTTGTTAGTTGGTAGTAAATAAGGTTAGAATTTACTTATTTAGAACGCGTGATGAATATAACTAAATGAAAGATTGTTGTGGAAAATCTTGATGATGGTTTACTTGTGGGTTTATTTTTCTAGCTTATAATAGTCCTCTGTTTGTGACTGCAGTGCAGTTGTCGTGACCATCTTTCCAAATGGTTTTGCTTGCTGTTCCAAAGAACAGATCAATCTATTGCGAGCACTTGTTTTGCACGCGCTAGTTACTATGAGAGTATAATGGTCATTTAAGTACAATGATTTGGATGTAGAATAAGAATTTTACTTATTCTTTCTCTGTGTAGAAGAAGTGAATTTCAAGTATCCATATAACTTAATTGTCACGAGCATCATGATTATAATATAAGCTAAGGTGTTTTCATGCAATGCTGATCTTAACTTTATGAAGACTTTTAGTTGTTGGTTTCTTGTTTAAAGCATTGGTTTATGTGGTAGCTTGATCTAATCAATCTAATGTATTTTGGTGCTTCTTGTTGTTTCCAATATCATGCTCCATTGTACTTAATGACAATTTCGTTATTTGTTACATACTTTCATTGTAACTTCAGTAAGCAAAATAGTTGCCACGTACATCAAGCACCAATTTCTGCTTGCTTGTTAAAGTGTTTTCCGCAAAATGAATGAGCTTATTTATTCTTGCCATACTGTTAATAATGATCACTTTCTGCGGTGAAGATTCAAGTATCGGGCTCATGGTGGTTGAAGGATCTGGTCTTTGAACACGTAATGTCTCGTTTTGCTAAAGATGTAGATGCTGCAATTTCGTTATTTGTTACATACTTTCATTGTAACTTCAGTAAGCAAAATAGTTGCTACGTACATCAAGCACCAATTTCTGCTTGCTTGTTAAAGTGTTTTCCGCAAAATGAATGAGCTTATTTATTCTTGCCATACTGTTAATAATGATCACTTTCTGCGGTGAAGATTCAAGTATCGGGCTCATGGTGGTTGGAGGATCTGGTCTTTGAACACGTAATGTCTCGTTTTGCAAAAGATGTAGATGCTGCTTTTCTGGCTGCTGGAACAAAAATGTATCCTTTCATTTAGTTGATTATATCAACTTAGCATGCATATTGATTATTGTCTGCATCAATCACAGTATATGGTAGTTCTGCCTCATGAATTTCCCTTTGTGATTTTATAAATATAAATTTTCCCTCCACCTTTAGGCTCTTAGGCTGGGTTTCTTGGTGATAGGGAAGTTGGTATTAGAATGTGGGGGTCTAACATGAGAATCTGGCCTCAAACAAGAAATTAGTAATCTAGCAAAAAGGCTAATTAGCTAAAGTCCTTGGCCTTGTGTTAAATTATGTTCGATTATTTTAGTTTATGCATCCATGAGCTTTCCAGTTCTTAAATAACTGGGCTTTTGGGCGGCTCTCCATGCTTAATGTGTTGAAGGATTAAGCCCTATTGCCATACTGGTGCTTAAATATGGCCAGGTGACAAAGCGAAACTTTTAGTGTAGTTCACTATGTTGTACACTTGTGCTATTCCGAAGTACCTGTGTGGCTGTGTTCCATTTTTGATGCCCTTGACTGTGTTTAGCGGTCTAGAGATCTGGTGTGTTGAGAATCTTGGTTTGGTTCCTGTACCAAAGTCATCTCATGGGATTTTTTTTTCAGCCAGTGCATATTTGATTTTAAATGTAAGTTATCGTTATTGATTGACATCTGGAACTTCATGCAAAACATAATTGCTTTTTGGTAACTGTTATTTTACCTAGTTTTCCATTTAATGATATAAACAAGCAGAATCATTTAGGTGTATTTGTTTCACTCTTATGACTCATTATGAGCGTTGAAAATATAGCTTCAGGTTTTAATAGTTGCAGTTTGAGTTTCCCTGATTTTTAGATCTGTCACTTGACGCAGACAATATTGCTGAAAGATGGAATGCTTGAACATGATGTACATTACTGGCTTGGAAAGGATGCAAGTCAGGTTTGGGGTCTTTCTTCCATTTTCTGTCTGGCCTTAAAAATGTTAACACACCCAATGTCGTTCAACTTCAAATGATCTCTCAAGGAACATATGCTTTTCTGGCAATCAAGACTAACATAGTTATTCTCATGTAGGTGGATTCGTTGATGGTCTCAGATAAAGCGCTTGAATTAGATGTGGCCTTAGGATCTTGCACTGTGCAATACCAGGAAAAGCAAGGTCAAGAGTCAGCAAAGTTTTTGTCATACTTCAAACCTTGTGTCATTCCATGTGAAGGAGCATATACATCGGGACCAGAGAGGTCAGACAGAGGCACATACCATATCAGCTTGTTAGCATGCAAGGGTGAACATGCCATTTCGGTTAAAGAGGTAAAACTTCCTGAATGATTAAAGCTCGAAGCTGACATAAAAATGGTGACTGAAGCATACATGTTGCTTGGATTGACTATGAATCGATTAAACTCAATGGGTGGTTATCGTAGGTGCACTCAAAACAATCATTATCAAGGACAAATGTAGAGGGGTTGAGTTGTGTGTGATAACCTTTATCATACGTTAAACACATTATAGAGTCATTTCATACAAAATAAAATTGGGCCTGGAAAAATCTACTCCCTCCTTTTCTTTTTAATCTACACACTTTCCTTTTTGGTCGATTTCTTTTTAATCTACACATTGTTGCTTTTTCTAATCTTGGTAACATGTCCTATCTACTTTCTCCTCTTTTTCCACCCATATGGCCATATCATCCCCTTTTTAATATTTTAACCCACTTTTTAGTTTTTCTCCCTTTTTAGTTTTTCTCTCCCTTTTCAGTTTCTCTCTCCACCTTTTCAAGATCTCTCTCATACTTTTGGACTTTCTCCTAGGTTCTCTCCCAAAATGAAGTGAGTAAATTAAGAAGAAACGGAGGGAGTAGTTGTTTTGTGGTGAATATTTTGGGACTTACATTGGGCTATTTAACATAAGCAGAAAGCCAAAATAAGTTTTTAGTTAAAGGAAATAAATAAAGATTAACATGGGATTTTGTGGGATTAGAAAAGGCATGCTATGCTTCGCTTGTCTAGTGAGATCTTCATCTAGTATGCATGATATCAATTGTCAAACGTTTTTCTCATCAGACTTCTGTCTCTAGTCTACTAGAATTTCCCTCATCTGAACTTACCTGAACTCCTGTGAATGACTTTGCCTTTCTCTTAACTTGCCTGAACTGATTTGAATTTTTTCGGTACTAATGAACTTGGTAGTTGTTATTTTAACTTATTTTATCCGAAAAATTTGAAAAGAAAAGAGCAAGGCTTTCTGAAATTATGACAAATCCTTTTTAAATTTTTTGGTGTTTTAACTTTTAAGACTTTTTTGAGGCCTGAAATCTTGAATCACAAAGCTTAGCAGTTAACAGCACAAGAATTATCAGGTTATAATATCTTTCTTTATTTTAATGGAAAGTTTCCTTATTACTTAGATATATTATGGATAATATTATATTTGGAAAGTAAACTATATGCACCGAAGCTTAGAATAGATCTTCAATTGATGGTAAACGACGTCAAAGTTTCCTTTTCTTCTTCAGAACATCCAGAATTTATGAAATCATTTTAAAAGATTATGAATTTTGAGAAAAGCCTCTTCATGCTTACTGTGAACAACATTGCAAGGAATTTTTCTCCAAGCATCATTCAGGGAACGGTGAGCAAATGCATCGACACTGCTTGCTTTTAAGTTCCTTGTGATTAACCAGCTCATCTGTCACCAATTTAGGGCATCTTATCAACGTAACACAAATGAGCGAGAGTAAGTTCCTTGAACATATTTTATCCAATAAGTTTCCAAGCACAAAGTTATTGAATGACCAAGAACATGTATTAGATTAATAACACACTACCATGTTTGTCTAAGCATAATTCGGTTTGCTGTTATCAAAACTATGATCTCAATGGTGGTTTTTACTTATGACTTATTAGTCCAATTGATTGTTGATGCTGTTTAAGCTTCGATCAATTTCTATTGGCTTGCCTCTTCAAAGAAGAAAGTCCTATTATTCTTGTGTTGATTATGATACTGCTCACTTCACTCCCTAATATTTGGTAATGTTTTTACGATGACCCCACAGGTGGTAATTAGTTTAATTGATTGTTGAGATTGTCTAAGTTTCTAACCAGTTATAAATTCCCTCTTTAACAAAGGAAGCTCTATTGTTCCTTAGTGATCGCGTAACTGCTCATTCACTCCCTAGCTCTCAGTAATTTTAAATGGTTTTTAGTTGGATCTCAATGATGTTTATTAATCCTATTGGTTGTCAACATTATCAAGTTTCAATCAATGTCTATGGGCTGGGTCTTCCAAGAAGGAAGTCCTATAAACTTTTAGTGATTATGCTACTGCTCACTTCACTACCTAGCTCCCAATACTTTTTTCAATTATAATTAGCTTCTTCCTTAACTTTTGTTGTTGTTGTTGACTTGTTGTTGTTTTGGCTAGGAGGGAAATCTCAAATAAATTCTGTTATATGTTTGTGTTTGCCCCTTTTATCTTGATTATGAAATTTTATGACTTGGTGACACTTAATGGTTCAGGTGCCGTTTATACGGTCCTCTTTGAACCATGATGATGTTTTCATTCTAGACACAGAATCCAAAATATATCTCTTTAGCGGTCACAACTCTAGTATACAAGAGAGAGCTAAGGCTTTGGAGGTCATCAAGTATATCAAGGAAGAAAAGCATGGTGGGAAATGTCAGTTGGCTACAATAGGTACTTCCTGTGGCCTGTTTTTTGTCCTTCATGATCTCCGTACTTAATTTTTCTCCCTCATGATTTAGCTTTAAGCAAATAATAATAGCAAAAGTTTATGGATGCTTTCGTGCATGGGGATTTGTTTTAATGCTTGATGTAGTCTTTTGAGGTGTTTTTTTTTTTTAAATCCCCCATCTTTCAGAGGATGGGAAATTTGTTGGTGATTCAGATGCAGGGGAACTTTGGAGCTTATTTGGAGGTTATGCACCTATTCCTCGTGACGCATCTTCTTTTTTCAAGAAGCAACATGATGTTCCTTTTGTGAAGTTATTTTGGTAAGTTGTTCTGCAAGTCCAAGTGAATTGAACTTTATTATTTAATATTTGTATGTTTCTCTCAGTCGCTTTTTCTGTTGTTGCACTATTGTGTTATACATAAATTCCAAAGAAGATTATCTGATACTGCAAGGAATTACAGCCAAATATTTGCTGTTTTTCTGAAAATCAATGAGTCTCTCGTCTCCACTGTACTTGGTTTTCGTTATCCTCTGGCTGGTTCCTGAATGTGAAAGTTAATTGTTTCAAGGTTCTTGTGTCAACAGGATAAATACCCAGGGTAAACTATGTGAAACTAAGACCGGTTCACTTGCTAGGGAAATGCTAGCTAGAGAAAAATGCTACATGTTGGATTGTGATGCAGAGGTGTATGTTTGGATGGGAAGGTGTACCTCAATGACAGAACGTAAGACATCAATAGCTGCAACAGAAGTAAGAATTTTTTCTTTCTGCCTCACTTTATGCCTGCATCTCAGTAACAGTGCCTTTTCATGTGTCATTTTTTTATTACATCTCTTGCAAGTATATTTTTTTGTATTAGCTCCAAGCCTCCAACTAATGTGTACATCAAGAGTTCTGGCTGCTACTGAAATCACTTAATCGGACAAACTATCAGTTGGTTCTTGATCTTCCCATGTACAATCAAAATCTTTCCTGCCAGACTTTTGAGTTTTAATTAATTGCTGAATTCTGAAGATTTGTGTAGTCTTCTGAGTTCTGACATACAGATAATAAAGTCGTGTATTCTGTTGCATTTGCAAATAATCCTGTTGATTCCAGATACCTATCATTGTCTTCCTGATGATATCCAGGATTTCCTCAGATCCCAAGGCAGGTCAACTAGGATCCTTGTAACTGTCCTGACAGAAGGGTCAGAAACTCCCAAATATAAGTCATACTTTGCTGGCTGGCCCCCAACAGATAATCTTAAACTTTATGAAGAAGGCAAAGGGAAAGTAGCAGGTACATGTCAGTGAAATGACTCAAAGAAGAAACAATGATTCAATATGTGCTGATGAGCCATTTGCTTTTATTACTTTTCAGCAATTTTCAAGCAACAAGGTTATGATGTGACGGAGCTTCCAGAAGAATATTGCCAGCCATCAATTAATTGCAGTGGGAAGCTTGAAGTATTGAAATCTTTATATCTTGATTATTGTGGCTCTTTCCGTAGATTAAGTATTCTTATCTCGAGTGATTTTGATGATTCAGATTTGGGGAGTAGATGGTAATCAATTGTCTATTGTGCCTTCCGAGGGACATATAAAGCTTTTCAGTGGTAATTGTTACATTGTGAAGTATAAGTATCCAGGTAGTCAAAGGGATGAAAGCATATTGTACGCATGGCTTGGCCTTGAAAGCGTCGAGGTAAGAGTGTTGAGGTAGCCTATATGTTTTCGTTCTTTTTTTATGCCGCTGTACTGGACCATTTCAATATGTTTTAGTTCTCTTGGACTTTCTTTGGTTGGACGAGAAATGTTTTTGATGGAAACTGATTTTCCATGGTAAATGTTTTCTAGGAGATAACACTTAGTTTTCAATTATTTGGTTCCTTGCATGAAAAGCAAGAATGGATATAGAAGGCAGAAGATAGTTGGGACTTGGGAGGATGCAAGAGGAAGGTAACAAATAGGAAGGAAAATATGGAATCCTTTTATTTAACAAGGAAATTGTTTTTCACCCTTGAGAGGACTATTTTCCACCATATGGGAAACTATGTTCCACCCTTTATAAACTAAACAAATTAAAATGGGAATACCACTTCTCCTAGAAAATAATAAAATATGTTCCGCTCTATATGTTGATTGTTCTGTTTGTTATGCTGTTGAATATGCAACTACCGGAGTCCACCTTAGGGAACTCCCATACTAGCATCTACATGGAGCTAGTATTCAAGACCAAGTCTCTGTGGAAGTTTTTAATTTTCTTTGTTTCTGTTTTTGAACATATTCGAGTAATGCAGAAGAAGAAAATCGTCCGTGTCTGTAAGTTTTATACTCCACTTTACTGAGATAATTATCATCTTCATTTTCTGTTGCAGGAAGATAGAATTGATGCAATTTCTCATATGATTGATATGGCTATTGTCTCAAAAGGAGCTCCTGTTTTGGTGAGATCTCGTGTGTTTTCCTGTGCTCTTGTTGCTTGTTTTTAACGTTTTACTCTTGAAGCCTAGGATTCTGCATCCTGGTCTATGAAAGATGTGAAAACTAATACTTCTATTTGATGCTAACTTCCCGGTTTTATCAATAGCTCATTTCTATCATTAAAGTGAAGTAGTCAACATTACTCCTGCTTCTGAAATGTCCTGGCCATTAATTGTATACGTATATGTATACCTAATGTCGGCTACTTAAAATTATGGTCGGTGTGCTGATGCAAAGTGGTTATTGGTGCTGCAGAAAATCTTAGGCTTGATATTAAACACTATAATTGGTATTGACCATTGTTCATATAGCATGCTCATTCTTATTCGTTTGTCTTGACTCTTGCATGAAAAAGGGATCTGGTGGAACAGCAGCAGCATATCTTTTTTTGCACCATTGTATTAGAATATTGTCTTCAAAATTCATTTACATTTCCTCTTCTTTTGGCTTGTATGATCTGTTTCAGGCACAAATTTTTGAAGGTAAGGAGCCAGATCAGTTTTTCTGGGTCACCCAGAGACTAATAGTTGTGAAGGTTTGTGCTCTTATGACGGCTGTCTTTCCTTTCATACAAATTCCAAGTTCTTATTCTTTTGTTGTTTTGGCTTTCAAACAGGGAGGTACATCCACCAGGTACATAGATTCCATGTCTGAGAAAGGCTTTGCAGACTATGCTTATGATGCCAGAGGCACAGTACTTTTTCGTATTCAAGGATCAAGTCCACAAAATATGCAATCCATTCAAGTTAACACGGTAAGGATAGATGACTTGCAAACACTGAACTTTCTGTTTCTGTGCCGGGAATTTGTATTTTACTCGTGTTGATATGAGGGTACATAGAAGTACAACTCAGACCTGTCCGAGGTTGCTATATACAGTGCAGGTTGTTCAATGTGGAACTTGTCGGAGCTATCATTTGCCAGTGATGTGATACGATTGCCCAAGTCTGAGAAGTATGGCGATTACTGAATTTATAGGTTTACCGGAAATGGGAGTATTATCCTGTCCGTTCTTTTGTGTTTTAGACTTTGGCTTAAGATGGTTGCGTGCACATCTTATCATGTGTGCTGTGTAATATAAAGAGTAATGTCACTACTTTTGCTCATCTCTCATTGTTGTTCATCTTTTATCTAGGCTGCAGGTTCCTTGAACTCTGCATATTGTTATATCTTGCAAACTGAAGCAACCATTTTCTCCTGGATTGGAAGTACAACTTCGAGCAGAGACCAAGACCTTCTTGATAGGATGTTGGAACTTGTTAATGTATGCAGATTATAAATTCTGCTTCTGTTTTTTGCATTATCTTTTCGTCTTTGCTGTTTATGCTTGAAAAAAAAAAAATTCTTTTGTAATTTTGTGGTCATCACAGGCTCACAGCTCAGACTGAGTCAAATAATGGCGTCTATTACTCTTCTGTGAGTGTAACTATTGTATCATGTTAGAAAAGTTGGCTAATTATGGAGAAGGGATAGAAATGCGGAATAGAGAATAGAATGTGACTTTCATCCAGATAGATTGAACTTGATGAGCGAGGAACATTAATATCTCTCTTCCATTATAAGAATTCTGGATAGCTTCTCCTTAAATTAAGAGTCCCCGAAAGTTAGTAGCGTTCGACGAAAAAAACTTCTAATATATATGCATGCAAGTTCAATCTGGGAATTTTGGAAAGGGACGGAGGATGTGTTGAATATGAAGGATGCTCTGGCACTTTCACGCTAGAGCCTTTTTACATTGAATTAATTCATTTGAGGCCTCCAGAAAACTCCCCATGTAACATATTTATTCTCACTCCTGTGTTCTGGATGTGGTATCAACGGTATTAAGGGCCTGTCTTATTTTCAGTTCAGTTCCTAAATTATTATCAATACTATTAATTAGTTATAATTTAATTCAGTTCAATTCAATTCAATTCAGTTCAGTTCAGTTGTTTTATACCGAAGAGAACAGGCCCTAACTGATTACTCAGAAAAACATGACTGTTTCGTAATCATTTTATAACATTTTTTATTCTTCGGATTAGTAATTTAGTTTACATCTAGAGTTTCACTGACAGACTATTAATGCTTCATTTGCAGCCGGCGTGGCAACCTAAATCCTTGAGAGAAGGTGGTGAACCTGATGAATTCTGGACGGCCCTTGGTGGAAAAGCAGAGTATCCAAGGGAAAAGGAAATCAAAAAACATGTAGAAAATCCACATTTATTTGTGTGCAATTGTTCTGAAGGTAATTGTTGCCTATTTATTATAAATTTTCCTTTGTGAAAAGATCAAGTTTCTTGGTTATAATGCAGACTAATCCAAGTTATGGTTGACCTTTTGCTTCATGGTGGCTAATGATACTATTCAACTTGATTGAATTTCCCATGCAGATGATTTTAAGGTGCGTTCTTATGTCAGCATGATTATCAATTTACTGTTGTATCTATATTCATAGGACATCTTTTAATAAAAAATTTCCAACACGTTTGTGCTAAGAATTCTGATGAATCATTGTCTTGGTGAACAATTTCTTAATTGTCTAGTTGAAGGGGATAAGAGACCACAGTTTAAAATGTAATAAACCTATTGTTGTGGATTGAAAACTTGTCAAGTTACTGTTTATCGCACTGTAATTTACAGGTGAAAGAGATTTTCAGCTACACACAAGACGATCTGACCACTGAGGATGTCTTTATTCTAGACTGTTATACTGAAATCTATGTTTGGATTGGCTCCCAGTCAGATATTCAGTCAAAGCTACAAGCATTGCATTGTGGCCTGGTAATATTACTACTTTATATTCTGATTCTTCTGTATTCTTATCATCCTCTTTCACTAGTCCTCCATAAGAAACTCATTTTTGCTGTCTGCATCGGAGAACTACAACAATTTTTGGTGTTTGCTAATAGTAGTGTACTAGTGTCGTTACCAAATGCACATCGTTTAGTTGCAAGAGAACTTCATGGTTTCAGCTCATAATATTCCCAATATTCTAATCAATTGCTTGACCTCATGTAAATTATACTCCCTTTGTCTCCAAGAGATTCCTCTGTTTTTTTTATCATTCACACTTTCATGTGCGCATCTCCCAGTGCATGTATTTGAACTTAAATATCTTTCATTATATATTAGTAAAAATTATAACAATTGAATATCAATAATGTACTAATTGAGACGAATCAAACAAGACCCCACATGACTATATTTTTCTTATAAATTGAGAAAAATTGAGAAGATTCCTTCTAAGTATGAATAGTGTCAAGATTCTAAGTGAGAAAGATAAAAAAACAGAGGGAGTACATTTGAACATTTATGTCTTTAGTTATGTATAAAGAAACAACAGAACTTTATATTTTGAAAATACAACTTGAGATGAATCCAACACGATCCTGCTTGACTATGGTATTTCTTAGATGTTGGTGAAAAATTATGGTCAATGTTTGTGAAGTTTGAGTAGATGAGTCAGATTGAGTGAATATAACTGGACTGGAGGGAGTTTTGTTAAGCAACTTGAAAATTGGATCAACACTGCAAAATATCAGCCCTCTACTTTTTTGTTTCATTGATTTCACAAAACGGCTCAACCTTACAAAGTGACCTAGTTGCTCTATATATAGCTAGAATCAACCTAGGTAAATGAGACCTCCTGTTAGCCAGGAAATTTCCTGAGAGCATGACTCATACAAGATTACAAAATACATGATCCCAGAAGCACAAATAGCACTACAAGACAAAAGACTATAAATGACTGAAAAAGTAGAATAACAGAGGCAGGAGACCATGGGCACAAGGAATTATCTCCTATGCTTGGGACCACTGTGGGGCTGCATCTTAGCTTCTTTTTCAACACAACTTCATGATGTTACCGTGTCTAACAAGGGGAGGACCAATATATTCAGGCTGAGGTGAGTAGGCTTAGATACATTAAGAATCAAATGTGGTATCTTGTAATTAGATTATTCCTTAATGTCACTAAATATACATTCAAATACTTCAGAAGTTTCCCAACCTTTAAATTTTGCTCAAAACATACATATTGAGCTTTCTTGGTGTATTGCTGTAGCACTTCTCATGTAACAAACAAATTGAGCTTTCTTGGAGATCACTTGAGTACATCTTATCAATTATGAATTTACATGGTCTTATTTTCTGCTCATTTCTAATGTTTTAAGCTGGATATTGTGTGTATTACTTGATTGGCTGACTCTAGGATCTACAATCGTGTCTGTTGGATGCACAGTACACTGACACATAATTCTTAGTTGTTTGCCTTTATCTGTGCTGAAGCATAATTCACTGCTACTGCTTTCATCTTACCCTTTTTCTCAAGTATTTCACTAATAATTGCAGAAATATCTGGAGAGAGACATTTTGGCTCAAGGACTACCATTGGAGACCCCATTATACATGGTTACAGAGAGACATGAACCAGAATTCTTCACTTGCTTTTTTGACTGGGATGTTTCAAAGTCGCATGTAAGTAGATATACTATGCCTTTCTAATCACTGTACTAGTGTATTAGTATGTTGTCATCTCACTTATCTTAAACCCGAAGCTCAAGATATACATATCTATCCTTTTTTTTTTGGAGAAGTATACATTTCTATCCTTATGATCTGTACTTTGCTAATACTGGTGGCTCATTTGGTAGAAATGGTAGTGAGTTTTAGTGTAATTTTGCTAACATTTCACGTAAATATCTGTACGAATGGAACTCTAACCCAAATACGTGATTTTCTTCATAAATATTAATCACCACTTAAGCAATGGATTATAATGGAATTTTCTGAAGAAAAACATAACCATGGATATCGTCATGGAACTTCCCTTACAAAATGACACTAAAATTCATTACCATTACCCTCATTCATTATTACCTACCAAAGTGGCCATGAATGTTATAGACTGAAGTATTATTAGTGTTTTACTGCAACCATAAAGTCTCCTAAGATGAAGATACACGCTGAACATTTACTTCTGTTGCGTATGACCATTGTAGTTTATGTTTGCCCTTTCAGATGGATGGAAATTCATTTGAGAGAAAGCTCGCACTACTTATGGAAGAAAAGAAGTTGGAGGCAAGTGATTTAAGACCTAGCATTGTCAATTCATTAAAGCATTTTTCAGATTGATTAGCTTAAAGAGTCTCATTATGATCATGCTTTAATTATGCCAACTTTTATCTAAGCTGAAACTACAGATAGTCTATGCTCCTAATTATCTGTCCTTTATACAGACTCCTCCCAGGAACTCATGGAAGGCCATATCCTCTGAACTTTCCGGAAGTGGTTCAAGGAGCAAATCTGTAATTTCCAACGGAACGCCAAGAAGTGCATCTCCATCGAGTTTTCCAGGATCACAGTTAACAAATGGTGGGACGTTTCCCAGCCCAAATGTGATTGCTAAGAATTTGGACTGTGGCATATCTGCTGAGAATGTCACCTCATCACTGGTTCCTGAAAATGATGATGATGCTGCTAACCCGTTAATCTATCCTTATGAACGCTTAAAGGTGACTTCTGACGAGCCAGTTTCAGACATAGATTTGACCAGGCGCGAGGTAAACTTAGAATAGTCACATAAATTCTAGATCATCAAGGATTCTTATGTTTTTCTGAAAATGATTTCATAAAAGATTAAATAAAGAGACCCTAATAATTACATATGTTTTGTTTCAAATCATAAACAAAACTACATCAACTCATTTATCTTTGAAAAAGCCTCATTTATGTGCAGGCAAAATACCAAGGACCCTTGGGTCCAATGGTATGGCTTTCTATCTCCCACATGGGAGACCAAGGTTCAAATCTTGGTGGAAGCGAAAATTTCAATATTGTTGGGGGGGAGGGGGGGTTTGGGGCTTGTTGGGCCTCTGGGTGAGTGGCCCTGTGCGAGGGCAACCCAGAGGAAATTCATCTTACCACGGGTTCCCGAAAGGAGGCCCAAAAAAAAAAAAGTGCAGGCAAAATATTCATACCACTCATTTCTTTCCCATTTACTGTTTTGAATGTACAAATTGAAACGAATTTAAGGTTCCAAAAGTTTATATTTTTTCTTATATATTGGTGATTATTTATGGTCAGAGTTTTTAATGTTTTGACTTTTAAAAGGGGATGGAGGGAGTATTAAATTACTAGCATAAATCATAGTTCTCATTTTTCCGTCTTCGTGGTTTTTTAGGCATATTTATCCAAAGCGGAGTTCCTAGAAAAGTTTGGGATGACAAAGAGAGCATTCTACGAGCTACCCAAATGGAGACAGAACAAACTAAAGATCCCCCTCAATCTTTTCTAATGCAATTACCCTAACAATTGAAGCCATTAGTTGAAGGTGTGAAACTTATTGTTTTCTTCATTTCCTAGATCGACAGGTTATATTTGTGTGATTATTGGCTTAAATTCTGTGACACTCAGACTCTTTATATTTACCTAAAGTACCCGTGTAGGATCCTCGATACTCCAACACAGGTATGGATACCTCACCACTTTATTTTTACCAAAAACATGGAAATATTCATAAATTAGTCAGAATTTTACATGAGCAAGTCTGTGTAACATATAGCTTGTTTACCAGTGAACAATTTGTTTTCCAAGTACTTTCTAATTTTACTGATGGTTCAATTACCTTTCTATCTTCTCTGCCTTTTTTCTCTTTTTGATTTTCTTTGCTCTGTTCGTTTGATGTATTTGGAATCAAATGCTGATCTTGTTTTTCTTTGGTTTACCTCTACGGTGGAATTAGACCAGTACTTTTTCACTCGTGAGATGGTTGCTTTTTGCTATTTATATGATCTTTCCGTTAAAAAAAGTTAAAGTGCCATCCTTTTAGCTATAGCTGGATACTTCCTCTGTCTTTAGTTGTAACAATTCTCTTATGTGATGTTCAATGATGCACCTTAGTCTTAATACAGTTTGCTATGAGTTAAATAACTATAAGAATTTAACTTGAAGAGAAGGAAAGAAAGTGTTATATCTAATAAGCTATAAAAGACGAGGAAGTATTATATAGATGATGTATTTTGATTTAAGCACTATTCAAATATTTTACTTTGACCATATATTTTTACATATATATAAGACCCAAAATTAGCATACAAGATGTCGTTGAGATTGTCACGACGTATATTTTCAAAATATTAATTGTTCTATATATTTTAGTAATTGATAATTAGAGATATTAATGGTCAAAGTTGCGCATCGGAAAATATGCAAGTTGAAATGGAGCATCTATATTAAACATAGAGGGAGTATTTCACTTTTCACGTTACCCCTCTTTTTTTCGTGTATGTGTGTATTGATCCGAAGTCTTAGGTACCATCCCTCAAGACTCTACTATCTAAGTTAGATGACATCCACAACCCCACACGGGCCTATAGTCTATAGCCTATGTAGCTTTGTACTTACACAATTATGTCAAATACTCCTGTCTTGGTCATCATCACTTAGCAACTTGATGTTTGCTGTAGTTTTGCAATCAGTTGTCGGTTTAATGCTTCACTTTATCCTGATAACATATTGCTACTCCTGTTTACAATTATTCTCTTGCAAGAGGGAATGAGAGATTATGAGCTTACTTCAAAGTTTGTGGGAATAATGACTTGTTGCTTTTTGCTGTTTTTCATTTGTTGTGATTGGATTCTGTATAAAGCTTTAAGTATGAACCCACACAATAAGAGCTTTCTGAAGTGGGCTGAGCTCCATTTTTCTTGCCTAAAGTTACCCTAAAATCAACCAAAACAAACCAACTTAACTCTATTTGGTAGTTTTTTTTTTCCGGGGTGAGGTCATATCATGTGAGGCGCGAAAGCCACTATAACATTTACGACAGGGAATGTTGGTTGAAACTTGAGATCTAGTACCCTTCTTTCTTGACTTAAGTTGTTTGGAAGTAAGGGTACATCATACATGCGTTGTTTTACAGTCTTGCTCACCACCAAATACTTTAGCGTTTAGCTGCGTTCTGTTCAAAACCTGCACTTTTCAATTTGCATTCTTCTCCTTGTCAAAAAAATTGAAAAAGTTGGAAGTCATTATTGTTAGTTAGTACTTGGTTGCAACAAATGCTTCATTGAGTGTCATGCAAAAGTGATCTTTTTTTCTTGGTGAATGTCTTAAATGCAATGTATTCAATCTTGGACAAAATATTCAGGTGTCCATTAATGCAAAGCCATGATTCTGATGTCCTCCTTTTACAGTAATTTTTTCTTTGAAGGGCATTAAATTTAAGCTCCAGCTTTTGTGCAGTTGGACACTATGTAGCACGGGTACTTGTTCTAGGTCACGTACTCGTACCCTTACCCGATGCGATATGTATCATGTATGGGTACGCGTATCCATTCCTAAAATTTTAAAATCTCGTTGTTTTCCGTACCCGTATTCATCTCTGTGCAACCTACTTGGACACTTTCTGTTTTGTTTAATTGCCACTAGAAACGGGTTTTCACTCCCTATAATGGACTTATGGTCAGTCAACAAAATTTTACATAGTGAATAGTTTATAGTAATTTTTTTTTAAAAAAAACCATGGATAAACTGAGGATATTGATAAATCCAAAATTCTAAAGGTTGCAAAAAGGCAGTAATCTAATCTTATCCCCTAAAAATTAATTAGAAAAGAAGCAAAGTGCTGTCACCATCTATATAATACAAAATCTCTTTACTGTGTTCTTTTTCTTTTGAAGATGCTGATCTGATACTACAAAATACCACGTTTGTTACCAAAGTGTGCAGTTCTTTTCTTTCTGACGCTCGAGCAGATCACCATATTACTGTAGACTACCAGATTTTGGAAGGAGAGCATCAAATGAGATTTGCACCAGAGCTGATGATACGGGTTAAGGTGCCCAGATTGGGTTGATTTTCGCGGTTATACTCAAAAGATATAGCTTCTTGGCACGCAATTTAAGGAAAAGATTAGAGAATGTAAATGAACAAATTAATCACAATATTTTAAGCTTTAACATCCTAACTCATTCATTTTACCGGTGTTTAAGTTATTTTGATTAATTTGTCCGTTTACCTTCTCTAATCTCCTCCTTAAATTACGTGTCAAGAAGTTATGCTGCAAGTCAAAAGAAACGGGGGAAGTATTAAACTTTTGGTAATATAACAAAAAGTCGGGTTTGAATTTTGGGTTCTTTGAGTAATTTCAATTTGCGTTATCTGGTCGGAGTAAAAATTGCCATTTATATTGAAACGTATGTAGCATAGGAGAGAAGACTCTTGCAACATGACCCATATGATTTATGGAGAGGACTAATTTTAGTAAAATCAAGGATTTAACTTTTACAACGTACTTATTTATTCTTGCATGTTTGTTCAAAAGCTGTGGCTAAATGCTCAATCTAAAGTTGGGAAAAGATGATGCTTTTCTATCACTATCCTATGCTACTTGCCCTGCCACTTCTCTTTGTCAGTTGATTCTTTTTTGACTAATCTCACAAATTCTTCCATTTCTAAACTACTCCTAATAATAAAAGAATTAGTACATTCCAGCTGAGAGATTCAGGGTTTGGAATTTATCCTAATTGCAATTGCCTTAATTTCCGCTCAGAAATTGTTTGTTTATCCTAAGGAGCCAGTTTTTAGGCATGCGAATCCTCTACGTTTTCTTATAGAACTGGAGAATCCATCCTAAACACCCTGACATGTACTACTGTAGTCTGTACTAGTATGTTACAGCAAGTGTATCTTATCACATACAAACTGTAAAATGTATTACATAGTCTTATGCCTGATATGAAACGTTGAAACCGTGAAGTCACATGGTTGCCAAAAACGCAATCGGTTGCACTTACGGAGAAATGCCTAAATCCTCTCCGGCGCGTGTTCTTCTAAGATAGTGAAACTTTCTTAAAAGATATAATTTGTATAATCCAATAGATAAGTTTATAACTTCCTAAGTAATAGAACTACGTGGATCATCGACTTGTTAGAAACTGTTTATCTCATTTGTTTTAAATTTAGGCTCTGTTCGTTTGGATTTGAGTTCGGTTCGGTTTACGCAGTTCGGTTCGATTCTTTCTCTCGCATTTCGGTTTACGCGGTTCGGTTCAGGCAGTTAATCCAAAAGAACGGGGCCCTAACCTAAGATGGCGAACTTTAGTTGAAGAAGGATATTAATGATTATACCTAAAAAACTAAATGATTATATTAGCATCTTCATGAAATTATGACACTAAGCTTCACCTTCGCCGTCAAGTTTCTGGAACCTCTCTTTTTGACAGAACTATATGAACATTAGTAATTCTTTATGTTTTTAATCATTGATATTGATGATGAAGATGTATAATAGACTAATAGTATCTTAGCAGATATTGATATATATGTCTTTTAAAACTACTAGTATTGGATTCTCTATTGATTAAAAACAAAAAAGAAAGAGAAAGATGTGAATAATGAAACAACTTTACGCTTAATCACCTAATTAATCAAGATTATATTAAAGCAACTTTGGTCCCCTCTTGTTCCCTCCTTTTTTTCTGCTACTATTCTCTGTTTCCCATGCAATATGAATATCATGATTCTCCATTTTTGTTTGCTTTTTTTTAAACAAATTGCACAAAAAAAAAAAAAAATTATAACTACTCCACTCCAAAGTTAGTCTCACTCTCACTTTCTCTCTCTACACTTTCTCTCTCTTCCCTGCTCCAAGTCCCAATGGAGATTTCATCAACCTTGTTGTGTTTGAACCTTCTTCTTGTTGCTTCCATTACTAAAGCTCAAGCTGCTGACGTCATCTCTGATGCATTAATGAGCTTAAAATCTGAGTTTATTGATAATTATAATGCATTGGGTGATTGGTTTATGCCTTCTAATAAAAACCCATATGATGAAATTGCAGCTTGTTCTTGGTCTGGTGTTTCTTGCAACAGTAACTCCACTATGATCATTGGGTTAGACCTTTCAAAAAAAGGTTTGGGTGGTCAACTTTCTGGGAAACAATTTGGTGTGTTTGTTGATCTTGTTAGTCTTAATCTTAGTCATAATTTGTTTTCTGGGAAACTTCCAGTTTCAATGTTTAATCTCACAAATTTGAAGAGTTTAGATATTAGCAGGAACAATTTTTCAGGAAATTTTCCAAATGGGGTTTCAAGGTTGAAAAAACTTGTTGTGCTTGATGCATTTAGTAATAGCTTTTCTGGGTTATTGCCAGCTGAAGTTTCTGAGGTTGAATCATTGAAAGTTGTCAACTTTGCTGGAAGTTATTTCAGTGGGTCTATTCCTTCAGAATTTGGGAATTTCAAGAGTTTAGAGTTCATACATTTAGCTGGAAATCTTCTTGGGGGTGAAATACCTCCAGAATTAGGGAAGCTTCAAACTTTGATTCATATGGAAATTGGGTATAATTCTTACCAAGGTGGGATTCCTTGGGAAATTGGTAATATGAGTGAACTTCATTACCTTGATATTGCAGGTGCTAATCTTTCGGGTTCGATTCCGAAAGGGCTTAGCAATTTGGGTGAACTTGAATCTCTATTTCTTTTCAGAAACCAGCTTACTGGTGTGATTCCTTCAGAGTTCAGTAAGCTGGTTTCTCTGCAAAGTTTGGATCTTTCTGACAATCAGATTTCTGGGAAAATCCCAGAGAGTTTCTCAGAGTTGAAGAATCTATCATTGCTTAGTCTTTTTGAAAATCAACTAAGTGGCACTGTTCCCCAAGCTATAGCTGATCTTCCTATGTTGGCAACTCTTCTCATTTGGAACAATTTTTTCTCTGGGTTTCTTCCAAATAGCTTGGGAATCAACTCAAACCTGATTTTGGTGGATGTTTCAACAAACAATTTCAGTGGAAACATACCACCTAATCTTTGTGCTAATGGTATGCTTTCCAAGCTTATACTGTTTTCTAACTCTTTTACTGGTGAGCTTCCTCTTTTTCTCTCCAATTGTTCATCACTCGTGAGAATTCGTTTCGAAGATAATTTACTCTCAGGTCCTATCTCATTGAACTTTGGCAATCTATCTGACATCTCATATGTTGATTTGTCTAGTAACAAGTTAACAGGTGGAGTTCCTGAGAGCATTACTCATGCTCTTAAGCTTGAGTACTTCAATGTCTCCAATAACCCGGAGCTTGGTGATGCACTTCCGCCAAAACTCTGGTCCTTACCGCTTCTTAGCAACTTCTCAGCCTCCTCTACTAACATATCAGGCAACATTCCTCCTTTCCAATCTTGTAAGTCTCTTACTGTAGTTGAACTTAGTTCAAACCATCTGTCAGGGAATATGCCTGAGACTGTAACAGATTGCCAAGGCGTTCGTATTATAGACCTATCTCATAATAACCTTAGTGGTGAAATCCCTGAAAAACTAGGTCATTCCACAAGCTTGCTGCTATTAAATGTGTCATTTAATGATATATCTGGTTCAATTCCAGAATACAACAGTTTTAGATTGATGGATAGCAGTGCTTTTGTGGGTAACCCAAGGTTATGTGGTGTGCCTTTGAAAGCCTGCCCGAATTCTAAGGAGATCCAAAATGAGTTGTTGTGGGTATTGATACTTTGTGCAGCTGTTGTTGTTTTCATAGCGCTTGCTGTTTCCGGGGTATATTATGTCCACAAAGGGAGAAAGAGAGGGCAATGGAAAACGATCTCTTTTGATGGATTGCCTAACTACACCGCAAACGATTTATTAAAGAGCTTTAGCAGTCCAGATTTCGTGGAGATAACACCATATCCTTTAGTATCCTCTCCAATTTGCAAAGTCACTTTGCCAACAGGAATAACAGTTTCAGTGAAGAAGATTGAGTGGGACCCACAAAGAATGGAAGTTATGGAAGAACTCATCATTCAAATGGGCAATGCAAGGCATAAAAACCTAGCTAAATTGCTTGGATATTGTTACAACAAGGAACTTGTGTATCTTCTATATGATTATGTACCGAATGGAAGTTTGGCCGAGAAGATGTTGGTAAGGCAGGATTGGGCTTCCAAGTATAGGATAGTGTTGGGTATTGCAAAGGGCTTATGCTTCCTTCATCATGATTGTTATCCTGCAATACCTCATGGCGATCTAAGATCGAGCAACATAGTGTTTGCGGAAAGCATGGAGCCTCAGTTGGCTGAATTTGGTTTTCGGTTTTTGATGCAGCTCAACAAAGGTTCATTCCCAGCAACACAGTCCAAAATGCAACCAGGTATGCTTGTAGATTTCGTTCTCTCATATAGCAACAAGTCACGTGATGCTTGTAGCATATTTATCCTCATTATATTTGCTCAAGGATAATCATTTATAGCTCGTCTTTTAACTGTCATGCTCCCTCCATCTTTTATTAGTCGTAATACTTCAACTTTTGCAGTTTCCACACCCATAGTCCCATATTGACTATCTTAAACTATATGTACATGTTATTGGATTGGTCTCTGTATATTTTTATTAATACTATATAGTTAAAAATATTGATAGTCGAAGTTGTGCATTGAAAACGTGAAATTCAAAGTGTTATAAGGGATAAAAATATGCAGGGTGTACTAAATTGGAATTATATTGAAGTAGTTTATAAAGTTCGTTCTATTCTATTACCAGATCAATACACATTAATCAAAGAAGAGCTATACATGGACATCTACAACTTTGGAAAGATCATTCTAGAAATCTTGACAAATGGAAGGATAAAAAATGTGACCAAGAGCATACAAAGCAAGCCAACAGAAGATCTTTTAGAAGAGATATGCAATGAAAATGAAGTTAGTCCTCAAGATTCTTTGAGGAAGGAAGTAAGTTTGGTGCTTGAAGTTGCTTTAGTGTGCACTAGAAGCAGGTCGTCGGACCAGCCATCGATGAAGGATGTCTTGAATCTTTTATCTGGGTCGAATTGTCGAATGTAAAAACCCGAGCAGCACATTTAGATGATAGAGCGTAAATACTAGTAGTATAGCATATAGCTGCAGTGATCAGCTAAGACTGCCTGATGCATTTGATGGTTATACCATGTCGTACTTCTCCTATTTCTCTGTTTGTACTTTTCTTGATTTGTTGTGACATAATATAGCTGTCTTTCAGGGAAAATTCTGTGACAATAACATTTTATGAAGTCAATTATTGTTTTTGTATTTGGAATTTATCCATCATCAAGGATCAATATGTTCAGCTTTAGTTTGTAATCAGTACTGCTTTTCTTGTGAAAATGGTTTTTAGCTAGAAATGAGCTCGTACATGTTCTCTTGTTTTTCTTGTGTTAGGCACACCTTGGGCCACTATGTATATATGCTTACTATTTGTTGTATTAGTTTAGTTGGGTGCTCATTATAAGGCCCGTTTAGTGTTAATAGGTTGTATTTAATACTAACACTTGAATGAATCACAACTAAGGAAACATTATTCCTAACATGGTATCGGAGCCTCAAGCCTAACCCTACTCCTATCTCATCTTCCTCCGTCAACCTACTGCTCAGCCGCTCCTCCTCACGGCAGCGCCGACGCAGCGTCCACCACAAAAACAAATTTTTTTCTCTTTCTCTTCGTCTGGCAGTCATCATGACGGAAGAACACAAACTTGATCCTGCTTCTCCGTTCTATCTCGGCTCGGGTGATCAACCCGGAAACTTAATTACTCACGTGATTCTTAAGGGCGACAATTATCTTGCGTGGACTAGGGCCATTACCCTGTCCTTGAAAGCTCGTCGGAAATTTGTATTTGTTGATGGCACCATTAACAAACCTACTGACAAGAAGAAACTTCTCGATTGGGATACCGTCCATTCCATGCTTGTCTCTTGGATGCTACGGAGTATGGATTCGAAAGTGGCTGCCTCCATCCCATACTTCGATGATGCTCGTGCCCTTTGGCTTTATTTGGAGTCACGTTTTTGCGTCGCCGATGGCCCTCGACTTCAACAGTTGCGTGCTACCATCACTACTTGTAAGCAAACCAAAGGTATGCCTATGGCTGAATATTATAACTCCCTCATGGGATTGTATGATGATTTATCTCGCTTGAAGCCCCTACATGGCTGCACTTGTGGCCTGTGCACTTGTAATGTTGCTGGCAAATTTGCCGCTGATCGCGATGAAGAAAAGCTCCACCAATTTTACATCGGTGTGGATGACGATCTCTACGCTACTGTCCGCTCTAATCTACTTTCGCAACAGCCTCCTCCCGATCTCAATCGGGCTTACCAAGCGTTCCTCCAAGAGGAACGTGTGCGGGGCATGGCTCGAGACAAAACCGCTGCTGCCGAGGCTACTATTTTTGCCGTGAAAACTGTCTCGGATCGGGTTGACAAATCTTCTCTTCACTGTACTCACTGTAAGAAGCGAGGCCATGATGTCTCCACGTGTTTCCGGCTTCATGGTCGTCCGACTTGGTGGGAAGACAAATATGGGAAGGGCTCAGGGTCGGCTTCTTCAACCGAGTCCGACGTGGCTCGCCTGGCCCCTCCAGTCCCGACTGACCGTCGACAGCCTTCCCTCGCTGTGCGTGCTCACGCGGTGAGCAGCCCAGCCCCAACCCCTAGCAGTGGCGTGGCCCCTGCCACGTTCGGTGCTTGTCACACAGGTGGGGGGTCTCCCCTTGATTCCTTAAGTCCTGCTCAAATGCAGGTTTTATTAAACTTGGTAAATGATAAAACTACTGATCACATGATGGGTGAGTGCATTCCTTCTTCCTGGTTACTTGATACTGGTGCTTCCTATCATGTAACGGGCAATTCTCATTTGTTGGTTGATATTGTGTCTATTCCTGCTTGTCCTGTGGGTCTGCCGCATGGCCAACATATTATTGCTACTCAATCTGGCTCGGTTACTCTCGCTGGGGGATTAATTCTTCGCCATGTTATTATTGTTCCTGGTCTTCAATGCAATTTAATTTCTGTATCCCAGTTGATTGATGATTCTCATTGTTTTGTCCGCTTCACAGATTCTCTTTGTGCTATACAGGACCTTCGCTCGGGGAACCTGATTGGAGCCGGTGAACGAAAGGATGGACTCTATTATTATCGTGGGATTCCGAGTGTGTGTGCTGTGACGTCTGTTCCTGCTGTCAGTGAATTTGAGTTGTGGCATCGGCGTTTGGGTCACCCTTCAGATAAGATTGTCAAGCTTCTTCCTGTGTTCAGTTCTAGTACTATCTCCAAGTCATTACATAAAGCTTGTATTGTTTGTCCTCAAGCTAAACAGTCTCGTCCTAGTTTTCCCAATAGCTATAATAAAGCGAGTCGTATTTTTGAGTTGATACATTGTGACTTGTGGGGTTCTTATAAAACTCCTTCGTCTTGTGGTGCACACTATTTTCTCACCTTAGTGGATGATTTTTCTCGTGCTACTTGGGTTTACTTGTTGACTTCTAAAACTGATGTATACAAGTTTTTTTGTTCTTTCTTTGCCATGATTGAGCGTCAGTTTGAGGTGACTGTTAAAACAGTGCGTAGTGACAATGGTACAGAGTTTAACTGCATGCTTGACTATTTTGATACTCATGGGATTATTTTCCAAACCACATGTGTTGGCACACCCCAACAAAATGCTCGTGTTGAACGCAAACATCGCCATATTTTGAATGTTAGTCGTGCGTTGATGTTTCAAGGTCACTTGCCTATTTCTTTTTGGGGTGAATGTGTTCTTGGTGCAGTTTATCTTATTAATCGTACTCCCTCCCGCTTGTTGAATAACAAAACTCCCTATGAGCTTCTCTTTGGTGTAGTTCCTGATTTTCATGAATTAAAGGTGTTTGGTTCCCTTTGTTTTGCCCATAATCAACGCTCTAAGGGAGATAAGTTTGCTTCTCGTAGTAGAAGGTGTGTTTTTGTTGGCTATCCATCTCATAAAAAAGGATGGAAGTTGTTTGATTTGGACACTCATGAGATCATTATTTCGCGGGATGTGCAATTTTTTGAGAACGAATTTCCTTTTGAAAATCATTCTCATCCCTTGAGTGCCCACGATGGGGTGGATGGCGATTTTTTGGACACCTTAGAACCAGTCCTTGTCTCTCATGATGATGAATTGGACGCCCCTCCCTTGAATTCCTCTGCTGGGCCTCAATCCTCCTTGCCTACTTGGTCGTCCGCATCTTCTGCTGGGCCGTCAGCTCCCTCCGCTGCCAATCCTCCGCTTGGGCCTGCTTCGTCGGCTCCACTTGCGCCTACTGCCCAGCAGCCTCCTGGTCCTCTTCTTTGCTTCTCGCAGTGGCTGCCGCTCTACCGGGCTCGCGATTCGGGCCTTGATGATACGGGTGATGCTCATGATTCGTCCGTTGAGGTTGTTTCAGATTTGGGCAGGGGTAAGCGGGCCAAACGCACCTCTGTCTTGCTTCGTGATTATGTCACCACACTGAGTCCCACTGTGAGTCCATCCCTGAGTCCCCCGTCTTCGTCTGGTTCCTCGGGTACTCCTTATCCTTTAGCACATTTTGTGAATGCCGACGATTTTCTTTGTGCCATCGTATTTTTCTTGCTTTGCTATCACTTTGCGGGCCATGAACCTCGTAGCTTCAAGGAGGCATCGTCTCATCCTGGTTGGCGTGCGGCTATGCAAAAAGAGATTGATGCTTTGGAAGCTAATTCCACTTGGGTTATGACTCCTTTACCTCCCGGGAAACATGCTCTTGGCTGCAAATGGGTTTACAAAATCAAATATCATGCTGATGGTTCGGTGGAGCGCTACAAAGCGCGTCTGGTGATTTTTGGTAATCGTCAGGTTGAGGGCATTGATTATAATGAGACATTTGCTCCTGTGGCTAAGATGGTGACTGTGCGCGTGTTCCTTGCTATTGCTGCAGCTAAGAATTGGGAGTTGCATCAGATGGACGTTCACAACGCGTTCCTTCATGGTGATCTTGATGAGGAGCTCTATATGAAGCCTCCTCCTGGTTTTCAGAGTCATAACTCTGGTTTGGTGTGTCGTCTTCAGAAGTCTCTCTATGGTCTTCGTCAAGCTCCTCGTTGTTGGTTTGCGAAATTGGCTACTTCTCTGAAAAAGTATGGCTTCCTACAATCCTATTCTGATTACTCTCTCTTCACTCTCACTCAGGGTTCTGTGCAGCTCAATGTTCTTGTTTATGTGGACGATTTGCTTATTTCTGGGAACGATTCTTCTGCCATTGCTGATTTCAAACATTATTTGGGTGTCTGCTTTCACATGAAAGATTTGGGTTTTCTCAAATACTTTCTCGGCGTTGAGGTTGCTCGCAGTTCTGAGGGGATTTTTTTGTGTCAGCGCAAATACACTCTTGATATTGTTGCTGAATCCGGCCTCCTTGGGGCTCGTCCCTCTAGTTTCCCGATGGACCAGAACCATCGCCTAGCTCTTGCCACAGGTCCACTTCTCGCCGATGCCGAGAAATATCGGCGTCTCGTGGGTCGTCTCATTTATTTATCTTTCACACGCCCTGATTTGGCCTACACGGTCCACATTCTTGCTCAATTTATGCAGGCCCCTCGCCAGGAGCATTGGGCTGCTGCTCTTCGAGCCGTCCACTATTTAAAGGGGTGTCCCGGGCAAGGGATTCTCCTTCGTGCTGATTGTGATCTTCAGTTGACAGGTTGGTGTGATTCCGATTGGGCCAGTTGTCCTCTTACTCGGCGATCTCTTACTGGTTGGCTAGTTTTTCTTGGCCATTCTCCTGTATCTTGGAAAACTAAGAAGCAGCACACAGTCTCTCGATCTTCCGCTGAAGCTGAGTATCGTTCTATGGCCACTACCACTTGTGAGTTGATCTGGCTTAAGGCCCTGCTTCAGAGCCTTGGCATTGCTCATCCCCGTGCGATGAATCTATATTGTGATAGTCAATCCGCTCTCTACATTGCTCAAAATCCTGTGTTCCATGAACGCACGAAACACATTGAAGTGGATTGTCATTATGTTCGTGATGCGCTTGAAGCTGGTCTTATTTCTACTCATCATGTTCCTACTGCGTCTCAATTGGCGGATATATTCACCAAGGCCATAGGCCATCGTCAGTTTCATTTTCTTTTATCCAAGTTGGGCATTTGCGACCTCCATGCTCCAACTTGAGGGGGGGTGTTAGGCACACCTTGGGCCACTATGTATATATGCTTACTATTTGTTGTATTAGTTTAGTTGGGTGCTCATTATAAGGCCCGTTTAGTGTTAATAGGTTGTATTTAATACTAACACTTGAATGAATCACAACTAAGGAAACATTATTCCTAACATCTTGGAAACTAGATAAATGAAGAGTGGCTTTCTTTAACTTTAACTTATAAAACTATCGGAAAACTTATCACAGCCAAAATCTGTGAATTGACCATGTTATGTTGAATTGCTGCTGATGGTAGAATTGCCCTCAGATCTCGATTTTACCATAGTAGAATTTCCAACGGACCAAGATAGAAATTTGGTAGGATAGATAGAATTAGGAAAACATATCCTAATTAGATATAATGCTAAGAAATATTATCTCTAAATAAACACTTCTAGATATATATGTCTAGGTAAATACTTCTGGATAGATAGATTTAGGAAATACTCTTAAATCTATCCTAACAAAATTCGGCAGACTATTGAGTTGTATGAGAACCAAATTTTTGTAAATTTCAATTTCAAGAATCAAGATGGTTGTGGATTTTAGGAGTGGCTTGCTCATGCACTGTGCCTAACCTTAAGACATTTAATTCCCCTCACATTGATCTAGGGTGATGGTGATCCTCACTCTATGATTACCCACTGTTATGGTAATTGTAGAGAATAGAATTAGGATTGAAATCTTGTGTTTCTCATTAATCATCTCAGAATATATATGATACACGTATTAGGAAACCTAATCAATATACATCTCTAGCTTTAGGCAACTACCTAGAATACTTATCTCCACACCCTCCCTCAAGTTGGAGCATTAGTAGGAGCGAAAATGCCCAACTTGGACAAGAGGAAATCGAATTGTGTCTTTCCTAGAGCCTTTGTAAAAATATCAGCCAATTGAGCTTTTGTAGAGACATAAGAAGGCTCAATCAGACCATCAAGAATAGCATCACGCACAAAGTGACAATCAACTTCAATATGTTTTGTGCGTTCATGAAAGACAGGATTTTGAGCTAAGTGAAGCGCAGATTGACTGTCACAAAACAAGAGAATGGATTTGGAATGATGAACACCCATACTGAGTAACACACCCTTTAACCACTTTAACTCACAAGTAATAGCGGCCATAGATCAATATTCTGCTTCTGTAGATGAGCGAGAAACAGTGTGTTGCTTTTTAGTCTTCCAAGATATAGGCGACTGGCCTAAGAAAACAATCCAACCAGTCAGGGAACGACGAGTAACAGAACAGGCAGCCCAATTAGAATCACACCAACCTTGAAGGGACAACACACTATCAGCACGCAGGAGAATACCATTGCCCGGAGTGCCTTTCAAATACCTAACCACACGAAGAGCAGTATCCCAATGGTCCTGAAGAGGCTCCTGCATAAACTGAGAGATAACATGAACAGAATATGCAAGATCAGGCCGAGTGACAGCCAAGTATATCAAGCGACCAACAAGACGTCGATAAGCAGCCGCATCCACGAGAGGAGGCCCCGTTCCACGAGCTAAGCGATGATTTTGCTCAATAGGAAAACCACAAGGCTTGGCACCCAACAAACCTACCTCAGAAACAATATCAAGAGTATATTTCCTTTGACATAAAAATAGACCAGCAGAACTACGAGCAACTTCAATGCCAAGGAAATACTTAAGAGGACCAAGATCTTCAATGCCAAGCTTTGAAAGTAGACAGAGCAGCGGAATCGTTACCAGAAATGATAAGATCATCAATATAAACCAGAACATTAATCTGAATAGATCCATGAGTGAAAGTGAAGAGAGAATAGTCAGAGTAAGATTGTAAGAATCCATACCCTTTCAAAGCAGAGACAAGCTTAGCAAACCAGCATCGAGGAGCTTGCTTAAGACCATAAAGAGACTTGCGAAGTTTACACACAAGTTTAGGATTAGAGCATTGAAAATCAGGAGGAAGTTTCATGCAAACTTCCTCAGTGAGATCACCATGAAGAAATGCATTGTGAACATCCATCTGATGAAGCTCCCAATTTTTGGAAGCAGCAATAGCCAGAAAAGCTCGAACAGTGGTCATTTTGGCAACAGGAGCAAATGTTTCATTGTAGTAGACCCCGGCCTCCTGATAATTACCCAAGACAACAAGGCGCGATTTCAAACGTTCAATCTCACCATTTGATAAATATTTGGTCCTATAGACCCACTGACTACCCAAAGCACGCTTGCCAGGGGGCAATTCTTCCAATGTCCAAGTGCCATTCTCCTCCAAGGCACTAATCTTATCCTGCATAGAAGCCTGCCAACTAGGATCCTTCATTGCCTCCTTAAAAGACTTGAGATCAGTAGTAAAAACAATAGCAGCAAGAAACTTTCCATAATTCACATAAAAGTTTGTGCAATTTATATAGTGAGCTATGGGATAAGGAGTACCTGAAGAAGACGACGGAGATGGACTTGGAGCAACCACTGAATGAGTCACATAATCACGCAACAGAATGGAGGGAGTTTTATCCCTCTTACCACGGCCCAGCTCAGAAATAGGATTCAGTGTGTCTGTGGGATGAAGCGGAGGATCCAAAGAAGGTAAGCTGGTGGAAATAGGCTCGGTGAAGGCATGGGCTGAATACCGAAATGAGTTCGGCCCAGCAGCAAGAGACAAGGAGTTTTGTGGAGCTGAGGACTGAGAGGAAACGGACGGACCTGGCCCGTCGAATTGTGGACCAGCGAAGGTAGGAGAGGGAGAAATATTATCGGGTTGGGCTGGGTTTGCATGTGCGGGCGCTGGGAAGTTGGTGGGCTGGGCAGGAGTGTTTGAGTGGTGTGAGTTGGGATTTGCGGGCGCTGGAAAACGTGTGGGCTGGGCAGGAATATTTTAGAGGGGTGAGATTGAGTTTTGTGGGGTAGCAAGCGTATTAGGAAGAGGACATGAAATTGGAGACTCCGAAATAAATTCAGCGAAGTCAAAATCAATAGGTATGTCACTCATAGGAACAAGAGTAGTAGGAACAATGTTAACTTCCTCCGGAGTCATAAATGGAAAAATAGCCTCAAAAAATTTCACATCCCTAGAGACAAAGAATTCTTTAGTGTCAAGATCAAAGAGACGCCAACCCTTTTTACCAAACGGATACCCAACAAACATGCACTTGCGACTCCTACTAGCGAACTTATCCCCTTTAGTTTTGTGATTATGAGCAAAGCATAAACATCCAAATGTCCGAATAGCTTCATAAGCAGGCGGGAAATTGAATAGAATTTCAAAAGGTGATTTATTATTTAAGAGAGGAGATGGAGTACGATTTATGAGATGAGCAGCTGCAAGAACACTTTCCCCCCAAAAATAGATAGGTAAATTGGCTTGAATACGCAAAGCCCTCCCTACATTCAATATATGTTTAGGTTTTCTCTCTACCCTCCCATTTTGTTGAGGAGTGGCAACACAAGAAGTTTGAAAAATAATACCAGAGGCAGAAAAATAGTCAAGTAAATAATTGAACTCAGTACCATTGTCACTTTGAACTACTTTAATAGTTTGAGAGAATTGACGATTGATCATAGCAACAAAAGTCATGCATAAACATAGAAAAAACCTCAGATTTATCTTCCATTAAATAAACCCAAACGGCACGAGAAAAATCATCAACAATAGTCAAGAAATATCTGGCTTCACAGGAAGAGGCATGACGATAAGGGCCCCATAAATCACAATGAATCTTTTCAAAAATTCTACTTGCTCTATTCTCAATAATAGGAAATCTATCTCTAGGATGTTTAGCACGAAAACAGATTTCACAAGCTCTATTCAAACTACCCTTATGACCACAGACGATGGGAGGAAGTAACTTCACTACTTTCTCGGAGGGATGGCCCATACGCCGATGCCACAGCTTTAAATCCGAAGATGCTGCATTAACAGAAACCATGCTCACCAAATCACCTCCACTGAAATAGTAAAGTCCATTCCGTCTATGAACCGTTCCAATCAGCTCCTTCATGTGGTCCTGAATAGCACACATAGAAGAGTTAAATTGCACAATACAATTCATATCAGAAGATAATTGTGAAACCGAAAGCAAGTTACAACTGAAAGTAGGAACGAAGAGAACATCACGAAGAGTAATAGTGGCAGAGAGACGAACAGAGCCTTTTTGAGTAGCAAGAACAGTAGCATCATTAGGCAAACCCACAGGACAAGAAGAAATATCGACTAAGTCATGAAACCAATGCTTGGCACCACTGACATGGTGAGTGGCACCAGTGTCAATGATCCAAGAGTCAGAAGTAAACGTACCATTCAAACGATCATCAGAAACTTAAGAATTACTAATGAGGCCTACAAGAGCCTTCCACTGATCAGCCGAAAAAAAGCTGAGAAAATGATGATGAACCAACAACAGGAGAATCAGATGCCAAGGAAAGAGAATAAGAGGCGGCATTGGCCTTGACAAGGCCACGACCTCGCCCTTTTGAACTCCCTTTAGAGGAGTCATCTTTGTCCGGATATCCCACCAATTCAAAGCATTTATCAACCGCGTGACCATGCTTTTTACAGTGACTACAAGCCACAAGAGACCAACACTTCGCGACCTCGTGACCAACCTGACCACAATGAGAACAAACAGGTCTGCCACGACCACGACTCGAGCTGACCGCAAAGCCCAGCACATCAGGTGCCTTATCGTCAGCAGCGACAACAGTACGAGCCAGATGAACACGCTCGTCTTGGGCCACCAACTGGAAAGCCAGATCTAGTGATGGCAGTGGGTCAGCGGACTGAATAGTGATGCGAAGAGGGCCATAAAAATCAGCATATAACCCCATCAAAAAATCATAAAGTTTATTCGTTTCACGACGTTTAGCATGTAATTCTCCAGCCGTATAATTTTTACAACAAGAGCATGAAATAAGGGGTTCATGTTTATGTAACTCTTCCCACAAACAATGTAATTTGCCATAGTAAGTTGAAACCGACATAGATTTAGTTTGTTCTCACTTAGCAATAGCTGATTTTATTTGTTGAATACGAGGGCCATTGACCATAGAAAATCGAGTTTTTAGATGAGTCCATAATTGAGAAGCCTCACGAAATTTGGATAAAGTACTTCTTACCTCTGGATCAATGGTATTAGTGATCCATGAAACCAACATGGCATTGACAGTGGTCCAGTCCATCATGGTATATGGCGGTTCGGGTCATGCAAGTGTACCATCAAGGAAGACGAACTTCTGGCGCGCCTCAAGAGCAGTCTGAATATCCGATGACCAGTCATCATAGTTGTTGTGGCGCAACTTGGTGGGGGTGATGAAGTCCCCTGGACGGTCACCGGGGCCGAGATAAAACGGTGAGTTTATGTTGAGAGAAGAGGGCGGTGGTGGCATGGGTTCTTTGTTCCCCACCACTGCCAAGAGAAAAAAAAATTAATAGAGAGGCTCTGATACCATGTAGAGAATAGAATTAGGGTTAAAATCTTGTGTTTCTCATTAATCATCTCAGAATATATATGATACACATATTAGGAAACCTAATTAATATACAGCTCTAGCTTTAGGCAACTACCTAGAATACTTATCTCCACAGTAATTAATACTGTTCTAGGATTCTGTGTTCTCCTTTTTCAACTGGGTTAATAACCCTCAAAGTTAACCACACAGTACATTTCATTTTCCATGATGTCCTTAAGTGGAGGGAGCCCTGGATGGTAGTTTGATAGTAATAATACTAAAGCAATGTATGGTAGTTTGATAGTAACAAGGGTTTTCTTTGTAGTAGCTTATATCATCAACACTAATCATTATACCACCGAGGACTTTAAACTTAATTTGGTTGTGAGAGAACATGACTTCCAAGGAGGTGTTTAGAGATTTACCTTGGAGAAGTGTCTTCCCATACCTTTGCCACGAGATTTGGAAGGATAGGAACAATTGTATTTTTCATAGCCGGGATCCATCACCTATCCAGGTGATTTGTACTCGGGCCTCTGGTATTGCGCGTGAGTATGTTGTGAGTACAAACAGGGAAATTAGCGAACAGTTTGCACCTACTCATTTTGCCCATCCTCAGGATTTTCTTATGATTCATGTTGATGCTTCTTTTGTTGGTCTGTTTGAGGTTGCAGGTCTTGAGGGGGTGGTCCAGGATGGAAAGGGTCAATGGATTGGGGGGTTTGGGAAACGAATCTATACTAATACATCTCTTGCAGCGGAACTCCTCGCAATTCTGGAAGCTTTGTATTTTGTGGAGATTCATAATCTTCCCAAGGCCGTCATATACTCTGATTTCCAGCACGCGGTTGAGCTTCTTGAAAAAGAACATTCTGATTTATATTCCAATGTGTTAAATACCTGCAGGTTGTGGCTCAAGGAGAGACCGGAGATTCTGATTAAGCACTGCAATCGAAAGTTCAATCAAGTAGCAGATAGCATGACAAAGGCGGCTAGAGTCATGGATGATGATTGTGTTGTAACTAGGCTTTTTCCCACACCCCTAGCTACTGTATGGAACATTTAACTTCGAATTGTAATAGCCTAAACATTATTAGTTAATGAATGAAATGCTTTGTTTACCAAAAAAAAAAAATCATGATTCCAGATTTTTTTTTTTTGAAAATAATTTCAAAGAATTGAGAAAAAAGAAACAATTGGTTCACTATTTTTGGGCTTTAAGAAACGGAATCAATTACCAATTTCCACTCTTCTCGTTTGGTTCATCAATCCGTTATCATTACTTGATGGTAATGGTTACCACTCATTTCTATTCCTTGACTTGAACCAAACACTCAATAAAGGCAACCATTTTTATCATCCTTTCCTCCTCTATTATCAATTCCCTTTCCATTCCATATCTTAAACCAAAGAACCCCGTAGTCTCATATGTATCGGGAGTATGAATTATTTACAGTGATCCGAATCTTAAACAACCTATATTATGTAATAATCATATGTTAAGAAAAAAGGCTTCATCAATGTGCAAGCAAAGACTTCATCACTTCTTACTTAAAGATAAACAAGATAGCTATAAATAAATAATAATAAAAGAAAAAATTGGCTCCTAGTGAACATGTATTAATCCAATTGATTACTCCTAATGACATAATGTTATCCATTTTTTATGAATATTTGGACCGTCCAAGTTGCTTCTAGTGTAATAGTCTACTAATCCTGGTTTGTAGAAGTAGTTATAATGCATGCATACGACTGCAACCCTTTTCTCTTTCTTTTCTTTTTTTTGTTTTTGTGTGTGTGAGACGGTGTACATAATTTTCCCGACGACAAAGTGATTATATTTAAATTAATTTCTGTGGCCATCAAAAGAAATAAATCTTCTGTGAAGTTTGTGAAACATTTAAAATAGGGAATTTCTACGTAGTAGTTTCAAGGTTTTTAAGTTTTTATATGGTAGCACTTTTCAAATGCAATTATACGTGGTAGCCCCATATCTTTTAATTATTCTATTATATAGCCTTATTTGGTGATTTAACGTTAAACATGTGTTATTTCACGTTTAATTGTTTCACCAAGGTTAGTGCCTTTACCTAATTAAGTTGTTATGCTCTACCCACTTAAGTTCAAGTGGCCCAATTTTGTGTTAATAGGGTTTGGATTCTATGAATTTTGTGTTTGGGTGAAAAGCTGGATTTTTGTTGGACATTCAACTGTGTAGTATGTCATAAACAACTCAGTTTCACTCCTTTGACCTTAATATTTGTTAGGGAGATGTGCTCTGTTTTGTTGTTAGTGTGTTTTGATTTCTTTGTTTTCAATCGCATGTGTTTTATCCTAGCTATTTGAAGTAGAAATTAATTTCCAGCAACTTTAAAGTGATGCACCTATTGCAACTCTTGATTTTCACCAACTTTAGGCTTCCATCCATGGTCATAGCAGGACCTGACATGGTGTTTGGGAAGTTTCTTGAAGATAATGAGTTCATGTTGTTCGAAGAGAAGAGAAGAGATTATAAAGGAGAGATGAAGGGAGCGTGATCTTTTATAGGTGAAAAAGGAGGGAAATGGATTACGGTTTGGGGAAGAGAAACTGACATTGGAGGGAAGTCAAAATGGTAAGTCAGTAATTAAAGTATGTTAGGTTGATTAACAGTAGCTTAACGTCAAATCACTAAATAAGGCTATATAATAAAATAATTAAAAAAAATTGGGGTTACCACATATAATTGCATTTGAAAAGTGCCACCATATGGAAACTTAAAAACCTTGGGGCTACCATATAGAATTTCCCTAAAAAATATCAATTGACATTGATCAATAAACTTACTGATCAATGTTCATTAAAACGACTTTCATGCCAAAAGCTGATTGATACTCCTTCTATTCTATATTAATCAATATACTTTTACTTTTACACATGCGAACATACAATAATTTATCATGGTTATCTCTAAGTATTTATTAGCAAAAATTATAAAAAGTTGATATATTAAAAATAAGGAAAATTTGTCAGAAACAACCTTTTATAAGACATTTTTTGTCAAAAACAACATTTTAATTTTTTTTTGTTAAGACAAACATTAAACCAAAATATTTTTGTCACATTAAACCACATGACGACACTCCGACATTGACCACACTACTTCGGTGTTGACTCATGTAATGTGGCTTTCCCTCCAATTCTTCAGCCTTCCTTTAGTCATTTCCCTCCCTTTTTGCTCCTTGTAAACATCCCCCCTTTCTTCTTACTTTCTCTGTAAAAATAGAAATCCTAACTTCAATTTCTTGCAACTACACTCTGAATTCCTCCATCAGATCTGTTCCAACTGAAGGTAAATTTTTTTCCTCCATGAAACTTCAGAACCCCTAGTCAATTATTATGTGAAGGTAAATTTTGTTTGCTCTTTAATTGTGAAATTTCTTCTCATGACATGTAATTTATGCTTTGGTAGCAACATGGTGAATTGTGAGTATGGATTTCTAGTTGCGAGGAGGACTTCATGGACTCAAAAGAATCCAGGAAGGAAATTCATTGCCTGCAAATTGTTCGTCCATGAGGGCAGAGAGAAGAGGAAAGAGAAGATGATAACAAGAATGAGGAGAATATTTGTTGGAGGGAATGAGAGCAAAGAGAATGAGGGCAGAGAGAAGAGGAGACAAGAAGGAAGATTTGTTGGAGGGAAAACCAAGAAAAGTTTGAGTATTGAGCAAGTTGGGTGGGAAGGTGTGAATAAAATGTTTTAGGTCTCATTAATTGAGTTAAGAGCCGGAGTAGTGTGGTCAATGCCGGAGTGATGTCACGTGGTTTAATGTGACAAAATATTTTGGTTTAAGGTTTATCTTGATAAAATTTTTTAAAAATGTTGCTTTTTGACAAAAAGTGTCTTATAAAAGGTTGTTTTTGACAAAATTTCCTAAAAATTAAGATTATGACAAATCCAACATCTTATAAACTAACATACCAGTTTTTAGGCCTGGGCTATGCTCGTGTAATTATAATTTTCATTTATTAAAATTTACTTTATAATTATTACATCAAACATTACTTGGTTTAGTGGTTAAGACTTTAATACTTTCTCCGTTCTGTTTTAAATAGGGCTGGCAATCAGGTCGGGTTGGGTCGGGTCAAATTCAGGTCGACCTGTTTAGATAAACGGGTCAGCACCCCCAAACCCGAACCCGATCCGTTTACCTAAACAGGCCAGAAATTCCAACCCAAACCCGACCTGTTTATAAACGGTTTGACCTGAACCCGACCCGTTTAACCTGTTTTTTTTAAAATTTCTTCTGAGGTTCAAGAATAGGTGGGCAAGTTATATATGATGAGAATTATGTAAGAAAAAAAAATATAATTAATTGGGGGCATTCAGCTCAAATAACTTTTATCAATAATTTATTGAGTCCTTTTGTATAGTGTCTATGTCTCTTCTTCTATTTCTTTAGTACTTGAAGCTGCAACAATGACTTCCATTTTCAACTATATGAATTAGGCTAATATATGAGTTTCTTCTTCCCACTTTCTCTTTCTCACACTCTCTCTCTTCATGAGTCTGGCTTTACAATTAATTTAAACGGGTTAGGCGGGTTATTTTCGGGTTGAAATTTTCAACCCAAACCTAACCCGTTTAGTTTTCAGGTCGGGTTCAGGTCAACCCATTTAACTAAACGGGTCGAAAACTTCAACCCGCCGCTTAATTCGGGTTAGGTTCGGGTTAGGTTCTCGGGTTGGATCGACTTTTGCCAGCCCTAGTTTTAAATGAAACATTGGGTGAAATGACACTATTCATTGATCAATTTTGGCTCCAATTTATCGCTATTATATAAAGAAAAACATAGGCAAGTGGGATCTTGTTAGATTCGTCTAGATGCATACTATCAAATTATAACTTTTTTATATTTTTTACGTATGCACAACTAAAGATATTATTCCCTCCGTTCTCTTTTGTTCTTCCTATTTAGAATCTTGACACTATTCACAATTAAAGAGAATCTTCTAAATTATTTTCAACATATGATAAAAAAAATATAGTCATGTGGGGTCTTGTTTGATTCGTCTCAATGAGTACTTTATTAATATTTAATCATTATAATTTTTACTAATACACAATGAAAGATATTTAAGGTCAAAGACGTGCATTAGCAAACGTAGAAGTCAAAATAGGAAGAACAAAAAGAAACAGATGGAATATTAAATTAAAAAAGTTGCGTGAAAAAGCAAACGTTTCAATTAAAACGGAGGAAGTGTATAAGTTTAATGTCATGTGAACAAATCTTATACATTTTTTTTTATTGTATATGGAGTACATGTCTACATGAAGTAAACACTCTAAGGGATAACGTCATGTGGCACAGTTTCTTATTTAAGAACTTCTTTTTATATTTGTATAGATATTTTTTATTTTTTTTGGTAAGAAGAAGTGGCCCGGACCCCGCTCGGGTCTTAATGGGCCAGGCACTTGAGAGTAAGGGGGAAGGGTAAGGGGAATCCCTACCCTCAAAGTGCCTGTAGTGGGGATTGAGCCCCAATCTCGGGGGTTGGAGGGTCTTTCTCACCACTGCAGGCAAACTACTTCTTGGTTATATTTGTATAGATATATGTCTTTACAATAGTTGGAATACATGGTCAATGTCGGTTACACGAATAATGTACATAGTTAATTAAACTATATTAATTTATATGGGATGGATGGAGATAGTAAATGATTGTCTACAGACTAACACAAGTCCACAATACCACAAGTAAAGTACCATTTCTAGTAATCTAGTACCCGGCTCCACTAATTAGTTATTAGCGAATAAATCATATTGTTAATGAAATTATCTTAAATGTTCACAAATGATCCTCTTATACATGATGAAAAATGAAAAGTGTAAATGAACTAGAGTAAATCAAAGTAAATTACGGGATTTATTCTATATTGATAATTACAAATATAAATGGCTAGCTTTTTTGTTGGTACACGTGAAAGTCAATATATGTAGGTTAAAAATATTAATTTGTCAATTGATTTCAATTATATTTCTCTCCTACATAAAAGTTCCATTAATAAACCACACATACAAGAACCAAAAAACCTCTATTTATCTAATGGATAGCCTACGCACTTATCATTAGAGATAGATATAAATATTTAGTGAGATTCAACGTCAATATGAATAATGTTTTTCTTGAAATGTCTATATGTAACAGATAACAGTTGGATTACGTATGGGAGAAATGTAGCATTTTCCACAACATGAACCATCATACATTTATTGAACTATAAATAATGGTGCTTTGAAGATCTAGTATGGCAAAAAAAATAAAAATAGAGAATATTTAGGAGAGTTTTATGAAAAGTCTTACCTACTCAAACAAATTTCCATCAACTTTTTCAATGTTGTTTGTTTGGTATCCTATCTTGCGGTCAAAACAACAGTGGCGTGTCTTATTTTTTTTTTTTTTTGTTCAGGAAAGATAATTGGTCAAGAACAACCCCCGCAGCTACTACCATTTGAAACTTGCACATGACACCAATCGTTAAGGTAGTGAGGATTTATACCCACAAGCAAACATTTTTAAACAAACTCCCCAAATTGGGGAGTGATGAGAGTCGAACACCCGACCTCGCGGTTGGGAGGTGGGAGCACCAACCATTGGGCTCCCACGAGGACCTCTAGTGGCGTGTCTTATTAAACTTGGATGAAACTCAACATCAACAAAATAGAATAGTCAAAAGTATCCAAATCCAAATACTTTTCTCCCACCAAAAGCCTCCAAAATTATCCATTAAACCACCCTTGAATACAAAAAATTTATCATACACTCGACTGTATCGTGAGCATATTATACTCAAATGCTATTTTTTTTGCTCATTGTTTATTAGAAATCGTATAAATAAGAGCGAAAATTACTCATTAATATACTATTCACATAGTACACTCGGTGTATGATGAACAAAATACTCTTAAATATTCTTCTTCTAAAAAGCATATACCTTTAATTTCTTCACTTCCCCATTAAAAGCTCTCACATATTCTTCTTTCTCTCTCCACTTTACCGGTCACCGGTAAAAATGTCTAAAATAACTTTCTCTCTCCTCCTTCTTCTCCTCACTCATCACTCTCTCTCCTTCCCCTTCCCTTTCCCTCACCCAAAACCAAAAATTCAATCACCCATTAAAACCCTCGTGATTTTAGTCATGGAAAATCGTTCCTTTGATCATGTTCTAGGTTGGCTCAAATCAACCCGACCCGAAATAAACGGTTTAACCGGAAAAGAATTCAACCGGCTCAACTCCTCCGAACCTAATTCACCAAAACTTCACGTTACAAATGATGCGGTTTTTATCGACTCAGACCCGGGTCATTCCATCCAAGCTATAACGGAACAAATATTCGGGTCTACTCGAGTAACTAACCCGGCCCCAATGTGCGGATTCGCCCAACAAGCTAATTCAATGTCGGCACATATGCCGACTAATGTTATGAGTGGGTTTAAACCCGAGTTTGTTCCAGTATACACTGAGTTAGCTAACGAGTTCGCCGTGTTGGATCGGTGGTTCGCTTCGGTACCCGCTTCGACTCAGCCGAATCGTTTCTATGTTCACTCAGCTACATCACATGGTGCTTCAAGTAATGTAAGGAGAGATCTTATACATGGATTTCCCCAAAAAACTATATTTGATTCATTAGATGAAAATGGTTTAAGTTTTGGGATTTATTACCAAAATATTCCTGCAACTTTGTTTTTCAAGAGTTTAAGGAAACTTAAACATGTACTTAAGTTTCATAGCTATTATTTGAAGTTTAAATTGCATGCTAAGCTAGGGAAATTGCCTAATTATGTGGTGATTGAGCAAAGATACTTTGATAAGACTTTGTTTCCGGCAAATGATGATCATCCGTCGCATGACGTGGCGGAAGGGCAGAGGTTTGTTAAGGAGGTGTATGAGACACTGAGGGCTAGCCCACAGTGGAAAGAAATGGCTTTGTTGATAACATATGATGAACATGGTGGTTTTTTTGATCATGTTCCGACCCCGGTTTCCGGGGTTCCTAACCCTGATGGGATTATTGGACCCGACCCGTTTTACTTTCGGTTTGATCGGTTGGGGGTTCGGGTTCCGACTTTGCTTATTTCACCTTGGATTGATAGGGGCACTGGTGAGTTTCATTTCTTGTTGCTTGTTTGGTTTTTGACTAGCTCTGTAGTATAGTATATATGTTTGAGGTTCATATTATATTAACTATGATTATATTGGTGAAGTTGTAGAGGTACAATTGTGGAATACTTCCTCCGTTCTAAAATAAATGAAACACTTCTTTAAAAGCTCTCACATAAAGGACATAAGTGTTTCATTTATTTCAGAATGGAGGAAATATAATTTTTGCTTATATTATGTTATACTGTGCAACTCTTGAAGAGTTGAAGACTGATTTTGCATATATTCTGGTGCAATTAGATGTTTGTGTAAAGTGTAAGCATGTTTTATCTATGTAAGTACTCCATTTTAGAGCATTTGTGATTGTTGACTTTTGTTAATTTCGCTTTTGCTTCTCACTTACTCACCTATTGTTTTTATCATTTAGTATGCTGTTTTCGGTTTATGTTGATAACTGAATTGACGAGGAAATTAGACGGTTAACCAATAGCTGGTTTCGATTAGCATAATGCCAAATAGTGAGGATAATTGTTCGAAGTGGCATATAAGTTATTGTGACATCTTTGTAGGATTTCCTAATAAGTTTCAATGGCTGTTTGGCATTATGCAAAATAAGTTTATAAGTTCCTATTAGCTACTTGTGGTTGCTTATCTCTATAGAAATTGCATTATGTTCTTTGCTTGAAGCTTCTTAGTTTTGTGTATCTGACAATTTGAAGAGAAATGTTAGGCATATCTTATGAACTACTGTAGCTTGCTTATATACTAGCGTTGTCTAATTAGTGGTTAAATTTGAATTTCTTTATTATGGTTTATATTTGCTTATCATCGGTTGCCACAGTGATCGGAAAACCAGATGGGCCTACTCCAACCTCAGAATTCGAACATTCCTCTATACCTGCCACTGTGAAGAGACTCTTCAACTTAAAATCAAACTTCCTTACTAGACGAGATGCCTGGGCTGGAAGCTTTGAGAAGTATTTCTACTTACGTGACACTCCTCGTGAAGATTGTCCAGGTTGGTGTTGAATCCTTTTACTTTTATCTCTGGTCAAAAGCATTGATTTGGTTAAACTATAATATGTTTAGATTGTCTGATTCCCTGTGTATTTACCATATATGCATGGTGCTAAATAAGCTGTGCCGTTCTATTCTGAACAGAACTTGAGCATGATGATGACTTGTTTGCATCTTCTGATTGCTGATAGTGTTTAGTGTATTACATTCCATGCGTTTAATGTGTATATAATGATCCTACTTCCACTCCATGTCCACTGTTATTACAGCCTTTCTGTGGATCTTAGCTATGTTCTTTAGAAATGATAAACACTAAACAACTAATTGCTCGTTGGAGAATAAAATATATATTGATAAAGGACAATACTACCCTTACTAGCTCTACATTGCTTTTGTTATTCAGGGCAGTAAAGTCATAGAAGTATTCATTTTTGTTCACCATACTCCATAGTCCGTAGAACACTTAGGCGAATAGCCCAGCTCTTTGGATAAGGGTGCTGAACTCGATCTTTCTCTAATATCAGCAGTTGCTACTGATCTTAATTGACACGCTAATAGTCAAAAAACACCTCATATACTTCAAAGACCTAATAGTATTTGGAAATAGTCACTGTTGTCACATTCTTATTTATTTAATTTTTTTTTTGAGTATATGATTTGTTGAAATTCTTTTAAATTGCTATTGCTTGGATCCCTAAAACAGAGAAGTTGCCAGAGGTTAAGGTATCACTAAGGCCATTTGGACCTAGAGAAGACGCAAAACTTTCAGAATTTCAGATAGAATTGATACAACTGGCATCACAACTTAACGGTGACCATGTTCTTAATACGTACCCGGATATTGGCAAAAACATGACGGTAAATGAAGCTAATCAGTATGCGGAGGATGCAGTAAATCGGTTTTTAGAAGCCGGGAAAGCAGCTATCAAAGCTGGAGCCGATGATTCGGCTATCGTGACTATGAGACCGTCTCTTACAAGTCGGACTCCTGGTGGTAGCCACACCAGCTATCTTTAAATCCATTGCTTTCACTTAATTGCACATTGTAAATATACATCTATTGAAAGTTGTTATTCTGCAGCCGTTGCTAAGAACTGAAAAACTCTGTTCAGTAGGAAAAGAGCATTGAAGATTAGTTCCCTGTAAATATTACGTCGTATTGTAAAAGTCTTTCTCCAATCTCCATCAAGCATGGGATACATGCTTGATGGCGGTGGTGGTATATAAAGTATTTTAGAACACAACCCCCTGTCTTTGAGAGTGGTGTGCGTCTGAGTCAACAAATTTGTCTATAGTATACAATCAGTGATTTCAAGATTTATGTTCATGTAACTGAAGTTGGATTAATACAAGGTAGGTCTCTTTTCCATTATGATCTCAGTAATGTGCCCATTAATTTCTGCATGATAAATCTTCTTTTGCTTTAATATTGCAACTTCTAGGTCATTGTCATTGATGAATTTGGGAATTTGTTGTGATGGGTTCTTATCAAAATTAAGTGGTCCACAGGGTGCCTTGATATCATGTAGTCAGATATTATTTTGTGGAGTTGAGTAATAATATCTGTTCAACAAGTCTTTAGGTGAGTTGGACTTACAATAACTGATTGTAATACAGTTAAAAGTTTTTTCTAAGAATAAGGAGTCACTCCTTAAAATAGCAAAGTTACCCCGGTCGTATGGTACATTAGTGTAAGTATGCGATACGCCTTAGTATAAGATTTTGCATATTGGAATTATTGGCTGTGGATGTTTATTTGACTACCTCACCTAATAATTGACGAGGAGGGTGAAACAAATCTCAAAGAGTGGATTAAATTTCGCCCTTTCTCCCCAAAGTGTGTCGTTTTAGGAAATACCAAAATCGTCCCGTTATATGCCTGATAATTGATGTGAAATATTCAGCATAATGTATCAGCTGAACTTAGGCTAGGGTGAGCTAGGTCAGTTTGAGTTCTGATCTACCAATGGTTTGATGATGTGAGAGAATTTGAAGGGAGAACCTTATCTTATTTCCCTCCCTTTTTTAAAGGGATATACATAGATTTATATCCATATACTCGAATAGTAGCACGTTTTCAATGGATAAGAAACTCATGTTTGGGGATCCAATGATTTTGGAAGCGGACCCGTTCGTTTTGGTTTTACTTACTGTGACAACTCACTTGAATGCTATTTGGCAAGTTGCTGAGGTTCAACTATCAGTCTCACTATCAACTTATATACATCATACAGCCTTGAGCCTTCATTCAACTTGTTGATCATCGTAACAATGATAACCCCAAAAACATGATCCATTTATAACCCCATCACTTCTGCTTCTTCTACTATCAAAATCCATCTATTATTTTTATCACTTCGGCTTCTTTCAGTACCAAGTACTTATCTCCACTCTATCTTTGCTCCCTGTCTCAAACCTCCAATGGCAGTCTCGTGGGAAGAGAGTGTCGCGTTTTCAATAAACACCATCTATCTCCTCTTCTCAGCCTACCTGGTCTTTGTGATGCAGCTCGGTTTTGCTATGTTATGTGCTGGCTCAGTCCGTGCTAAGAATGCCATGAATATATTGCTGACCAATGTTGTCGATGCTGTTGTAGGCAGCATCTCCTATTACCTATTTGGTTTTGCTTTCGCCTTTGGGACTGGCTCTGGATCTAACCCTTTCATCGGGACCCACTTCTTCGCCCTCCATGATGTCCCTGATGGTAAATATGACTATAGCTTCTTCCTGTACCAATGGGCATTTGCCATTGCAGTCGCTGGGATCACCAGTGGTTCAATAGCAGAGAGAACACAGTTTAGTGCTTACCTCATTTTCTCTTTCTTTCTCTCTGGGTTTGTGTACCCTGTTGTAGCTCATTGGGTTTGGTCCTCTAGTGGATGGCTTAGCCCTAGTTCTGGTGATCTGCTTCTGGGTTCTGGGGCTATAGACTTTGCTGGTAGTGGTGTGGTTCACTTGGTAGGTGGGATTGCTGGACTTTGGGGCTCAATCATTGAGGGTCCACGAGTTGGCCGGTTTGATGCATTCGGAAAGCCCGTTTTGATGAAAGGTCACAATGCAACACTAGTAGTTCTAGGTACATTTTTGCTCTGGTTTGGTTGGTTTGGGTTTAACCCAGGTTCTTTTGATGAGATCCTGGTACCATACCCAACTACAACCGACCAAGGTCATTGGACTGCCATAGGGCGAACAGCTGTGACCACCACATTGGCTGGTTCGATGGCTGGAATAGTTACGCTGTTTGGAAGACGTTTGTTGATAGGCCATTGGGATGCACTGGATGTTTGCAACGGGGTCCTCGGTGGGTTTGTTGCCATAACATCCGGGTGTTCCGTGGTTGAACCATGGGCTGCTATTATCTGTGGGTTTGTCGCGGCTTGGGTCTTAATTGGGCTCAATGTGTTGGCCCTGAAACTGCATTTTGATGACCCATTAGAGGCAGCTCAATTGCACGGCGGGTGTGGAGCCTGGGGGTTGATATTTACAGGCTTGTTTGCCAAGGAAGAGTTCATAATCCAGGTCTATGACTCAGGCAAGGATGGCGTCTCTCGTTCTTCTGGCCTCCTGCTGGGTGGGGGCTGGGGCTTGCTTGGGGTTCAAGTACTCGAACTTGTGGTGATTGTGAGCTGGGTCAGTATGACTATGGGCCCACTTTTCTATGCCTTGCACAAATTGAAACTGCTAAGGATATCTAGTGATGAAGAAGTTGCTGGTCTTGACATATCAAGCCATGGAGGCTATGCCTACAATAACCAAGATGAAGAAGAACGCCCACGCCGCTATATAGATTATATGCAGATGAAGAACTAGCATGAATCTGATATCATGGAAATTGCAATAATCTTCGCCAGTTTTTTTTTCATCTTATTTTGTCCTGTCCTGTTAGTTGTATTTTCATGCCTACAGGTTGGAATTGTGTATAATGTCTATAGCTACCATGAACAGAGATGTTTGTTTAATGTAATGCTTTTGATTTAGTTGATGAGCTTAATTTTCTTTTTAACAACTGTCTGAATTACTGGAAGTGAACTGCAGAATGACACTACTAGATCATAGTATACTATTATACATGTTACTCCAAATTATTGGGTTTTAAAGGTTTGAGGTACCCAAACAAATTAATGATAGACGATTTGGGGTTATGCTTCTGAGTTCTGCCTTCTTAGTTCTTACATGCAATTATACGATAGTTATGCTTCCCCATATACTTCTATAAAGTTCTATATCTCCAGCAAATCAATGTAATCTTTCTTTGGAGTTCATATAAGAGTAAGACTATAATTAGTGGCAATATGATAAAGCTAAAAATTGAACTTAATGAGTTTAAGAACTGGCCTATTACTTTGGGCTGAACTAAAATAAATATGTCGTCCATATTTTTGGTACAATCCATGCCATCATGTCCCCTGTAATATTTATTGAATTGAGTCAGTTTCTTTTTTAGCGGTAAGTCTTTAGATTTAGTCAACATTGTCTTGATCTAATTTTGCCTTGGGTCGGGCGAACTATCTCGATCCAATAATATGGCTTGTGACGAGTTTGGCCCTGGAGTAATTAATATGACCGGTGTTTTTGGGTCTGATTGTGTTAGTTCAAGTGAACTTGTTCGAACTTGATACATCATATATATAATACAAACATATTGCGTTGATCGCCGTGGCACAATCTATGATTATATCTTGATTCTTGAGTGGAACTAAACGAAATTGATAATTCAAGCAAGCTTAATTTATGAGAGTGAAGGCTTTCATAATCATAGGGAAAGTATGAACTTGCAACCTAACAAAATGGAAATATAAGTGAAAAGATTAGCAACCTAAGGTCATCTACCAACCTTTCATGAAAGGCGATGAACCAACTCGTGAGCCACAGGTTTCCAATCCTCCTAATATAGAAGGCTACTAAATCACTGGCACTAAGGTCGTCTACCAACTTCCCATGGACGCGAATGAGTGATTGTTATTTTTATACTAAAGGATATCTAATGGCATCAACGTGTACTCTTAATTATTCATAATTACCAAAAACACCCATATACCAATCCAGCATTAGATGATTAAGTTTATATTGCCATTAGAAGGTTTTGCCTAACAATTTGCTCACAATAGTTATCATTAGGGCCTATTTACAATAGTACCATGAAGAATTGAAAAAATAAAAATGTGCACCGGTAGAAAAGCAAAAATACTATAAGTACCATAAATAATTCAGATTTTTCACCAGGTTCCCCTGAGTTTTACGAATATTCACCGGGTACCATTGCAGTTTCCAAAATGCACAAAGTGCCCCTGAGGTTTTGAAAAAATACATGGCTTGACCCTGCCGTTAAGTTTCCGTCAATTCCGTTAGCCCTAAAGGCCAAATTCTCAACCGATGGCCTAAAAGCCCCTACTCAACCTCCCATCCAGCCACCACCACCTCGAAAACTGTCCCCTCCTGTCCCCCAGCTAGGGGTGAAAGTTATTCGGATAAAATCCAAAATCCAATCCAATCCAATCCGAATTAGTAATTCGGATCGGATTCGAACTGTGTTCGGATTGGATTCGGATTGAAATTTTTTGAAAAATTGGATTTTCGGATCGGATTGGATTGAGGGTAATTGGATCCAAAAATCCAATATAACCAAATAGTAGTATGCCTTGTATTATGTATCTTGATTGGGCTTAAGTGCTTAACTGAATTTTTTTATAAATAATAAGCCTAGTCCATACCCCAGTAGGCGTATTACTTCAACTCTTCCCCTAAAACCCTAACAGCACTTAATTCCTCATTTCCTAAATCTACTAGGTTGTTGTTGTACTTAATTTATTTCATCGAAAAACTAAGTTTTAAAAAATTGGATTTTCGGATCGGATCCAATCTAGAGTATGAAAATTCAGATTGGATTGGATCGGATTCAAACTCTAATTGGTTTGGATTCGTATTGGAAAATTAAAATCCAAATTCTGTTCGGATCGGATTGGATTATGCCCTAATCCAAACCGTACACCGAACTTTCACCCCTACCCCCAGCCCCACAAAACCTCCCCCAGGAAAATCGCCCCCTCCCTTTCCCCAACCTGAAAACCTCTCCCCTCCCCGCCCCAGCCCGAAAGCCTTCCCCCAGCTTGTAAAAGCGGTTTTCGGGAGCTGGAGGAAGGGGAGGGGGCGATTTTCGACGGTTAGGAAGGAGAGAGGGAAGGTTTTCGGGGCTGGGGAAGGGGAGGGGGGTCTTCAGGGTGGTGGTGGCTGGTATGGTGGCATTGCGGTGGTTGGGGTGGCTGGGAAGGGGAGGGGAAACTTTCATCTACAATGTATATAGAGGACCAAAATCGAAGTTCTTGTTTCTTTATATTTAGGATATGACTAAGAAAATCTAGAGCGCCATTTAACAACTCATTAAAAATATCATTAAAGAGGCCCATGACTTGGCTACAGGTTACAGGTATTTATTTTTTTACTACATAGCTGCCGGAAAAAAAAAACTTAATTACAAGACCATTCACTCCACTATTTTGCTCTCACAGTTCTTCTATCGCAGAATTTGGGGATTTTAATTACATTCCGCCAAATCGAAAACCCTAATTCCTGACCACTTGAATCTTGATTTCTCCTTTCTCCTTTCTCCTGTACTGTTGTTCTTAGCTCTAAAGAAGAATCGAAAAAAAACCCTAGATGAATCCATTAACGTTAGTGAAGAGAATTCAGAGCATTAATGCAAAAGAAGCAGATTTAGGGATTTCAGATGAAGCTTCATGGCACGCAAAGTACAAGGATTCTGCTTATGTTTTCGTCGGCGGCATTCCTTACGATCTCACTGAAGGCGATCTTCTTGCTGTCTTTGCTCAGTATGAACTTTTTAGCTTTCATTTGGTGCAATTTTTTTTCGTTAATTTATCTGTTTCGTTAAATTTTCAATTCGTTTAGTAATTTTTTGTTTTTTGATTGAATTCTTTGAAGATATGGCGAAATGGTGGATGTTAATCTTGTTAGAGATAAGGCCACTGGAAAATCCAAAGGTTTTGCATTTGTGGCGTATGAGGATCAAAGAAGCACAACTCTAGCTGTAGGTGAGATTCTCTTTTTGACTGTTAGGATTATTGCTCGCTCGTGTTAATGCGGTTTCGGTTTCGGTTTCGAGTTTTGTATGATTCTTAATTTTACTTTCACTTGTATACAGATAATCTAAATGGTGCTCAATTAGGTGGTAGAACTATTAGGGTTGATCATGTTGCTAAGTATAAAAAGAAAGAAGAGGAGGATGAAGAGACAGAGAGGCAGAAGAGGGAAGAACGAGGAGTTTGTCGTGCTTTTCAGAAGGGCGAATGTAAATATGGTGATTCTTGTAAATTCTCCCATGATGAACAGGTTTGATTCTTCTCCCAAACTATGTTACTTTAATGACTGTCATTTTGTTATTCATCTGCTTGTTTGTATTCGTCTACGGGTTACTGCATAATTTTACCTCTTGGGTTATAAATGATAAATGGGAACCCTCGTTCGGTATTGGAGACTTGCAACGATTGATTACATGTATTCGTAGGATATCAATTAAATGTGTTTCCTCTGTTTCTTTAGCATAGGTTATAGCATAGATTAAGAGGTTAGTGTAATGCCAAATTCCTTATGTGTTCATCTGAATGGAATATAGCCTCGCCGTCATTTAATTTGCTGCTACAGCTATTCACTATAATTTGGAGAAAACTTCCTCAATTGTCTTAGAAGGTCACTGATGAATTCATCTGTTTAGTTTGCTTTGTGCTAAAATTTGTCAAGTAAACCCCCTTCCATGAACCTATCTAAAATTTGTTAAAGTGAAACTCTACTTAAAACAGATTGGAAGCTTCACCGATGTCAATGGATCTGTTAGTGTGTTGGAGTAAGGGAGGGTGGGGACTCCATCGAAGAGAACTCTTGGGGTCTCCTAGTGGTGGTAAACAATAGTGAGTGGCTGAAGCCTAAAGTGGTGGAAAAGGAGATTGAAGTGTGAGGAGGGGAGTCTAGTCATATGAAAGGTAAAATTGTAAGCAACATGTTGATGGAAGGTCATGTCATACTTATATCGAATTACCAAAGCATCATTATGAATTTAGAAAAAGGCTGTCTATCTTCTAATGAATTTAGAAAAAGGCTGTCTACCAAATAGAAGATATCCACCCCGCTGATTTCTGTATCATACTCCCATGTACAAACCTGTCTCGTTATGTACCTGATTGTAAAGGTAATCGATTACTCTCTTTTTTAAGATGGACCCTTGAAGGTGAGTGAGTAAGATTAAATTCATTTATTTTAGACTGGTGTGGTGGTCTTATATCCTGTGGTTCCTTTGTGTTCATATGCCATATTCAATCATCATCAATTAATTCATTTGTTGCATTATTTGTCTACTTAGTTATTAGGCGATTGTTATTCATGTTTGTTTAATTGCTCTAATTTCACAGAGAGCTGCAAACACTGGATGGGGTCTTGAGGAGGATAGAAAAGCAAAGTGGGCAAATGACAAATTTGACAATCGTTCAATGGACAATAAAAGATCACGTGATGTTCCACCAAGTCATGGGCCAGAGCGGAAACAACCTGATGCTTCTGATGGAAGAAGTTTTAGAGGAAAGAATAACATTGAAACTGCGCATAAGCAAAATGGAGCTGGTTCTAGTAATTATCAGGAAACTAGGGAAAGGGTTAAGCCATCAGAATACAAAGAAGATCGAGACAACCGAACATTTGAGAGAAGATCATCAAAGTATGAATCTGAATCAAAATCTAGAGATGATTATGACAGGAGGGAGGAGAAAAGGTCGAGGACGAATACACAACCTTCTTTGAGGGACAGTCAAGATGAAAGAGGCAAGGACAGAGACAGGAACAGGGATAGGGAGAAGCGGTCAGCCTACGCTAGGGATTCTTCACCTCAACATCATCGAGACAGGGATGATGGTGACAATCGTCGAGCAAGACGTGATGAGGATTACCATAGATCTCGAAGATAGAGAAGTGTTCGATTGATGTATCTCTGTAATGAAAGCGAGTAATGTTTGTTACTTTGATATATACGTTATACAGTTGCTTGCTTAATTAGCTTCTCCCTCAATTTTGGCATAGCAAATGTGTTCTTTTAAGCAAATAGCAAATGCCCTCTAATGGTTTAGAATCTGCTCCTTGATTCAACTTTCTTTTGCTTCGAACTAAAAGTGTTTTCCCTTCTGGAGGAGCAGTGATCTTTGCTCTCCAAAAGTTTATATTAGCACTCAGGCTAACTTGTTTTTTGTGCGAACAAGTGGAAGTGCCACTGTAAATGAAAGGTGTGTAGTTATTGGTTTTTAGGTTTATACTTCTCCCCGTTTATGAGGTGTAAAGACATCTAATGGTTTTTAGACATAGCTGTTTCCTTTCTTTGTAGAAAGTGAATTATGCCTCACTTTTCCCAATCATCATTGCTCGTGTAATAAGTATGCATATGATGAGTCATGGAGCATCATCCCTGTCTATCTTCCCCTCCCCGTTTACAATAGGTGATGAGCATGCGAGTGTCAATCTTGTTTTGTGACCTTAAAACTGAACATCTAATGGTATTTCATTGGGGAAGTTGCATTATAACATTGAAAAAGTTTGTAATTTATGATTCGTTTGTTCGCTACACTTTTACTTTCTTAGCATATTTTCAATCAAAGTGGTCCATCTGTCGTATACATTCTAGATTTTAGGTGCATCAGCACCAAGTGAACTTCTGATTTACTTAAACAAGAGCTTCATCAGAAGATGATGATGGCAGAGTCAAGCTTGGCACTAGAATCGGACTTTCATTGCAGGTAGCCAATTTCCCTCATCTTCTACTTTTCTCTGAGCATTTCTAACTGACCTTCTACTGTTTTTGACTGACCTCGAAGATGGATTTCTTTCAGGCATTCCCCTTTTCTGTCTGCAGCACTTGCATTCTCATCAGATCTCGAATCTCCCACACGGCTGTTCACTGTAAGTGCATGTTCCTCACTGTACGTACTTATCAATCTGTACTTCATTGTCTTTAATAATCTGTTGCTCTTTACTTATCTGTTTTCCTTCTGCATTATCCCATTCTTCACTTAGCTATAACATTCTTGGTCTCTCATGCTCGGAAACTCTTGTCTGCATCAGGTTGCCATAAAATTTCACCTGTGCATTTCTTAAGCAATAATTTGTACTGGTTTGGCTTCTCGATAGGCAATTCCTAATGAACATGAGGAGTAGAACAAGATTCTCCCATCAATAATTTTGATTCAAATTTCCAGAAGCATATACAAATCCTTTTCCTATAGACTCTTACCAACACAAGATTCCAGATGTGGCCTTCTGACCAGTTGAATGGTATGGCTTCTGATGGGTTCCATGATCCCATAATTGGGTCATCTCCTACTATGTGGAAATGATCACCAAATTGGCACTCTTTCTTGAGCTGAAATTTTCACACGTACTGACGTCTTGATTCCTGTTGTCTCGGTTCCCACACCAACCTACACTCTAAGCACAACATTTTTAGAGTTCGACTAGGTTTCCACAAAGTTTGTGATCTAGCTCTTTCTATAACAGACTTCTTTTCTGTCTTAATTGGTTCATAAACATCAGTAATAAGTGTAAACAAGTGCATGGCCGTGTCAGAAGATTGGAAACTCTGATCTGATTAAGCAAAGATAAATTGATATGTTTGTAAACTACAGTATGGTTATTCTAGGCAATGTGGGTTTCCATCACTTTCATTTTGCAAGCTGCTGAGGCGAAGGGGAAGAGGGAGGAACATGTCATTTTTTTTCTGGCCAGGAATTTCTGGGGGGTGTGATTTACTTGAAAACCAAATAAAGTAGGAAAAATGGATCAGAATACCCCCAACTTTGGGCGGTCCGCTTTTGATACCCCCAACTTTGGATTTTTTTTTAAATACCCCTAACTTTGGGGGTGGTCCGCCACAAAATGTACCCAGATGACTTGTAACCTGGTAGCAAGGTAAATTTTTTTTTTCCATCCTCTACTTCTTCTTCCTCCATTACAACCACCACCTAGCCACCAGCCCACCTCCCACCAGCCCCACACCCCATCCCCACCCCACCACCACCTTTGAACCCCTCCCCCCAACCCCGCCCACCACCTTTGCCCTCCCCCCCCACCCAACGCCCAGCCACCACCTTCGAGCCCCCCCCCGCAGCCCCCCTCCTCATCCCCCGCAAACCCTCCCCCTCCCCCACAACCCTCCCCACCACCCCCGGCCCGCAGCCTCCCTCCCCCCACCCCCTTCGAATCCCGCATCCCCCCCCCCTCCCCCCACCCCTTCGAATCCCGCAACCCCCTAATGCCTCAAACAATCGGTGAAGATCAATTTCAAGCTTCAAATTGATCAAACTTAGGCTTATGGAAAAAACACCTCACCTGATCCAATACTTCATCCCCACATAATTCAGCCATAGATTTTCCTGCAACAACCAAATTCGGGTCTCGTTCGAACGGCCATTTACCCAAGCCTACAATCTGCTGCTTCTCCCCATCTCCACACACATTATTCTTAAGTGGGTGTGACTTAATTTGCAAGGAATCATCAGCCCCTCCTTCAATAGGATGAGTATGATTGATTAATTTCAATGTCTCCCCAATTTCATCATCTGAACTTCCTACTTTCAGCAGATTTTTATGAAAATAAGACCCACCCAAAAACCCATAATTCATTAACATATTATAAGTATCAGCAGTTGAAACCCTATTATAAAAATTCCTCATACCCATTATTTGTTTCTCCATCATAAGCTCCATTCTACCTCTGCCTCCAATTCTTGTCTTCGTTGAAGAATCTCAGAAGCAATTATTTCTTCCCTAATCTTCTTTTTTTCCATCTCTATCTCTAATTTTACTGCTTCCATTAATGATTTTTTACCATTATTATCTCCATCTTTCATCACAAATTCCCCTATAAAAACATAAACAAAAAAGATCAAAACTTTGCACACTTAACAAATTAAATTAAATTTATCAAGATTGTATTTTTTTTCTGGGGTTTATAGAAAAGATTTCTTTTTTCTGTATAAAAAAACTAACCTTGCATTGGTAAATTATGATCAGCAAAAAATGTGGCATTTTCTTGAGAAATCTTGTTTTCCATAAATAAGAGAAATTTGGGTTTTGTGTTTTTTGAAGTTTTGATGAAGACTTGAAGTTTTGAGGTTCGAAGAGTGCGATTTCGCCGGAAAAGCTTAGGTTTAGGGTTTAGGGTTTAGGGAGATGAGTGAGCTGGGTGCGATGGTGAGAAATCAGAGGTGGTTGTTGGTGGGAGTGAAGGTGGTGGCGAAGGTGGTAGGGAGGAGAGAGAAATGGTGGTGAGGGAAGGTGGCAGTGGGGGGGTTGGGGGTGGGGGGATGAGGAGAGGAGAGAGAAAGATGAGCAGAGGGGGGTGGGGTTTTGGTTTCTCGCTCAACCTGGCCATAACAGTAAATGGTGCATTTTTAGCGGACCACCCCCAAAGTTGAGGGTATTTAAAAATAATCCAAAGTTGGGGGTATCAAAAGCGGACCGCCCAAAGTTGGGGGTATTCTGATCCATTTTTCCAAAAAAGTATGTATCAATTATGATGTGAGGTGGAATCTCGGACATTGATATCTAGTGATACAGATAAACTTTTTAACTGATGCTTTTGGGATTTTCATTTTTATATGCAGCGGTGCTGTAAAAATTAGGAAAATTCTAACTTTAAGTGAAATCTGACCCAATCTACCTGAGGTATGACCTAATCCAAGTTTTAGAGCCTAACCTTTTTGTATTTCAACTTTAGTACCCTGATTTTGAGTCCACTGAATAATTTACCCAAATTTTGTCTTAGGCCTATTAAAGCTTATTAGGTCTATCTGAGCGAAATCCTATGACTCAGAGAGTAATTATTCTTTGACGATGTTTTCACCAAGTACTCACCAGGTAGCAGGTACCCCGAGTTTCATGGTAATACATTAAAATGCCATTAATGATTAAAGGCGGTTAACTCCATTAGTCATTATCCCTACTTTCTTTACTAAATCCTAATTAACCTTAATTAATCCCCAATAAAAAACCCTAACTTATAATCTCTCTCCCTAACCACCACCACCTTACCCCTAACGACACCACCTGACCCGAGCCGCCAGTAGCCACCCCCACCCCATCCCCACGAGTACGCCACACCCCCCGTAGGCCCAACCCCTCCCTCCACCACCTTCACCCCCTCGCCCTTTCCCTCTCCCCTCTTTCCTCCTTCGCCTCTGCCCCTCCTCTACCGTCACTTCCTCCCTCCCCGCTCCTGCTTACGGCCTCCACCGGAGCCCAAAAACACCGGCCGCAACCACGAGCGACCACCCCTGTTTCCCTCCTCTTCTCTCACTGCATTCTATCTCTCTCCTCTCGTGCTCTCTCTCTCTCTTTCCCTCTGCGTTCTGCCCTGCTTCGCCCACAACCACCGCGGCCACGCCACCGCACCTCAGCGCCGCAACCCCCTACTCTTATGCGACGTCGCAGCCCCTATTCCCTTTTCATCTCCCTTCCCCCTTCGGCCTTCCCCCTATTCTTTCCCTCGTCGAGGCTAGCCTCGGTTCAACATTTTGGGATGTAAGAGGGCGCCTCGCGGACTCCGCTCAAGGGAGAGGAGAGGGGGGAGGGGCTAGGGAGGGAAGGGGGAGGGAGGAGGAGGGAGGCAGGGGCGAAGGGGTGGAGTGGGGGTGCTCGTGGGGGAGGAGTGGGGGGATCCAGGGGTTAGGGAGAAAAAGGGGGTTAATTAGAGTTAATGACTAACGGAATTAACCATCATTAGCCATTAAGGGCATTTGGATGTATTACCATGAAACTGAGGGGTAACTGGTGGATTTTGAAAAGTGTGAGGCATGCAGTGAATTTTCTAAAAACTCGAGTCTTAAAAAAAAACCGTTTATATTTTATACATGGAAATAAGTTGCAAAACTATTGTAATTGCAATTGTTATTTACTTTACGAAGTGGGCTGGATCAGTGAATCCACCCCCATCTTCCCTGCATTAGCTCGGAAATTGAATCCTCATCCCCTGTGGGATTACACTCCCCATATGCTCTTCAGATAAGTAGGCCTTTTGTGGTGCCTACATATATAATTGTTGTGTTCTCTACTCATTAGATTGCTATAGATATTCTACGCCCCTCCTACGTTGATGTTGCAACAAGTCACAAACTGCCGAATAATTGTATCAATAAACAATGTCAAAACCTTTTATCTTCTACGAAGTGTTGTGTGCTCCCGAACCTACTACTAGAGACAAACAATAATAAATTAATAACTAGTAGAATACAACTCATCAATTTAATTTATTTTTCATCTATCTCTAATGGGACTGGATAGATCGTAGATGTAACATAACTCTTTGGTTACATAATGCATTGATGCTTGACTCACATGCTCACTTTAAGCTTTGTGGAAACAAGCAATAACAGTGAAAGTTATAAGTAGTATAACTGTATAATCACGTCAAAAAAAAAAAAAACAGTAATAGTATGTTTAACAACTTTGTGAGAATGAGGGAATGGAAGGGTGGTAAGCCCTTTCATCTTCCACCTACATGTTGTGTGGGTTTGATTCTCATCAAGGGAGTTTGGAGGGCCTTGGGATAGATTGTATTTAGGTGCCCTGTAAAAAGGTGTTAATGTAATTTATCTTACCAAATTTTTAAAATGTTTAACAACATTGTATGAATTATGAAAAATCAATTTTGATAAAAATAAATAAATTATCATGATAAAAAAACCCTCCAAAATATCAATTTTAATCAAAAAATATCACTCCAAGGCCAGGAGAGGCATAGGCTCCAAATTGATTAATCCATCGGACGTAACTACATCCACCCACTGGATAGATCACCTATTCCTAATAAATTATTAAAAAAATAATGGTTAATTTTGAGTTGAATTTCACCAGGTAAACCAAATTTCATCCCACTAAAAAATATCTCAAAGATCACAAACGCTAAAATGAAATCATAAACCAACCAAAAGATTCCAGAAAGATAATAATATTAATAAGTCGTAATAAACTTTACAATTAATCATCCTCCGAAATTAATACTCACACATAATCACACAAAAAAAACAAAAATTAAGGACGAGAATCATAGTCAACGACCTCAGAATGAGTAAGAGATCTAGACTGTTGAACAATACAACGACCAATAGAATTAATCCATTCTTCTTTTTCTTTATCAGAATCAGCAATAAAATACATAGTACAACCATCATAAGTTGAGATCTCAAAGGCGAAGGGTTTATTTAAAGTATCCTCAGCACCTTTAACAGTTAGACAACGGCCCACTTGGATGACGCCACGTGGTACGGAGGTGCGGGTGACGGTGGAGTCTTTGAACCATAGTAGCTTCCCTTGTTTCAGAACAAACCACCGACGTCTCCAGGTTTTGATGTACTCACCTTGTTTGGTTAGCCAGCCCACGCGTTCTGGGCTGGACCAGAAGTCCAAGCCCATGTACTCATCTGGATTTGGGCCTGACCCGATTGCTCTTAGTATGGCGTCCATTGAAAGAGAGGAGAGAGGATTTTTTTTGGGAGTTTTTAGAGTGAGAAATTTGAGAAGGAGAAAAGAGGTTTTGTTTGTTTGTTTGGGAATTTGGTTGATTTGTTGGTGGGAGATAAGAGGAAAGGTCGGCTTTGATGAGTTGTGTTGATCACGTATAAGCTGGATTTATACGGCGTCGTGTAAGGGTTTTTTTTTTTTTTTTTTTTTGGGGATAAAGAATACGAAGGTGATTAAGATTTTCTTTTTGGGTATTTATCTTGTCGGCAACATTGTTTGGACTTTGGATATATTTCAACAGTTTTTAGTTACTCGCAACGTTTCCTTTGCATAAGAATTAAAAGAGGAATTTAATCTAAATATATAAAGGGAAAACTTTTCGAGAGTTGCGCAGGATTGTCATGTCATTAATTCTAATTATTATCTTTTAAAAAATAGAGTTTTACATATATTTAAATACTTATAAAGAGTTTTGGATAAGCGAAAATTAGAGTTTGATTTTGAATGAACAACCTAAATTATTATATTATACAAATTGAATATAACTTTTGCTACATAATTAAGACTAGTATAATTTTTGTACCATTGGAGTTTTACATATATATTTTAATTTATTTTATAAAATAGAGTTGTACACCTAAGTTTTGGATAAATGAATATCAATTTAATAACTTTATCTTGGATAATTATACTCACCTTATGATTCTCCTACTAGGTTTATCTTACTTGAATCCTTTATAAATTGGAACTTTGAATCCGATTTAGATTTGAATTTTGAAGTACTTATTACTACCACATAAAGAAACTACTTGTGCATCGCACAGGCTTCAAAAGCTAGAAGAGAAATATAAAGAAAAATCTCGTGTGCAAGGAGAGAGAGAAAGAACATACTTTCTCTGTTTTAAACCAAATGAAACACTTACCACTTTAGACTACTAGCCTCGTATGCACGCGATGCGTGCGCCAACATATTAGTATTAATACTGATATTCGAAATCGTAAAAAACATTAATATTAATGCGAAAAATAAACATGTACTTCGTACTTATAATTTATTTTTACAAAACATAGGATTGAAAATGAAGATAAGAGAAGTTGGTCTATGCTTATTTTTTCTCATCTGGTTTAACTTTTTCTCTTGAATAACATCTTGAGTACAACAATTGTGAAATCGAAAAAATACAAAGATGAGTTATACTTTTTTTTTTCTCGGTAATTTTATGATTTTTTAATTTATGTTCTTTGTAATTGTTATTGAATATTTAGGTAAAAGAAAACTTTGTATTTTTGGTTTTACAATTGTTGGAAAATTTCTTTGTTAGATATTTTCCTCATCATAAGTAATTTTTTAATGGCAATCTTAATCTTTTTTATGTTATTAGTTTTCTCTTTTTACAACTTTCCTTATTGCATAATTGTATTTCAGGAAATAAATTTGAAATTCTGAATAGGTTTTTTTTTTTATGTTTCAAATTAGGGGTATGTAAGTCTTTTCAAGAGGGGACACCGTAGCTCCCCTCTTGGCTTATATAATAGAGATTTAGTATTCACTTCTCTCTATCTCTCCCCATCACATGGGTCCTTCTTTTTCTTTTCTCTCTATCTCTTGCCTCTCCTAAATACTCGTGCCAAGGCCCTACGTTTGATTTAAAAACAGTATGGAGGTGATTTCTCGATGGTCTTATGAATATGATTGATTTTTTTTGTTCTTAATAATTGTTAATGTATAAGTGAAACACTAATGATCCATAGAAAGCGTTTAAGTCTTTAGTTTGTAAATCGTAGGTCACATGTTTAAATCTTCATGTTGAACTTTTTTAAGTGTATTCATTAATTATGATAGCTTATGTTGACTTGTCATGAGAAGGATCCACAAAATTGTACCTCACCTTTTCTCAAGGAGAAGATTACATCAAACTTTAGATACGGAGTCTTTCATATTTGCCTACAATGATTCAAGATGTTTATAGTAGTATGTCATATTATGAAATCTTAGTAGAATTGATAAATATGTTCTCACTTATAGATAGACACTACAGAAGGCTAGCAATAAGCTCAATTCAATCCAACCAATACTAAACATCCCTAGGATGAGATTATGGAAAAATGGCATAATAAGTAACAAGTGACAGTGCCACAGTGGGGGTCTGGGCGACATGAAAATGGCTCGGAGTCAAAGTCATAGTGAACAAGTCATTGATAGATTTTTCTCGATCATATGCCTCAAAGTTATAAGATCATTCTAAATCGTTAGAGTGTCCCGCTTATATTTTAATACTCTCAGACCACCTAAAAGAGGGTGGTTAGCTTTTTTTTTTTTTTTAAAAAAAAATTTGACAACGGGAAAGTAAACTATTACAAATCAAAGGTGAATCGTGAACAAGTTTGAACACATTGTTTAGCCAAAACATGGGCCTTGTGCACTTGTTGACGATTCACTCTCGATAGAAAACAATACTCCAGATTTTTAGCTAAACGTAGAATATGGTGAATATGGTGGGTAGCTAATTTTAAAAGACCACCTAAGGGCTAGGAATCAATCCATGTATCATTAATTTCTAATCTACAATTTCACATTAACAGAGTTATGATATACTTTAATATTCAAGAAGTTTTCTTTGACAAGAAACACGTACTCCTGCAACATAATTTATTACGATCATCTTATCATGTCAAGTGGATGTGGATCCACAATTAATTTATAAATAGTCCTGACTCCTGATACAGCAGATATAGATGGCTCTTTTTTTTTTTTGTAAATAAGTATTTTCATCACCATATATCCATTTGTAGTACCTACCAAACAGTTATGTCCAAGGCTCCAAGCATATAATAATAGCCCAGAGAAAGTTACATCTGACCTGTTTTCTCTTACACCCCTCAGGCCTCAATCCTCATATGCCAACGGCCAAGTCAGGAAAAAAAAAAAGGGGCAGAAAAATGCTACTTCGAGCATCTCCAATGGTTAAGTTGGAGCCTAGAGGACTTGCTCACAATATGTAAAATTTTGAGCTACTAGCTCGACCATTGAGGTGAAACAAGCAATATAGCTTGATTGAGCAATGTTGCTCAAACAAGCTATATAGCTTACTCAAAAAGCGGTGGGAGTGGGACCCATTTGATAAATCACAAATGATGGTCAAGGTTGGGAGGTTGGTTGGCAAAGTGAGACCCATTCAATGACCCTTGAAACCCTATATTCAAGATATGCTACTTCACAACGCTAAATTCAAAAAATAGTTAATCTTAAACGCTCGGCGTTTTGATACTTAGCTTTAATCTAGGCAACTAACAGGGTTTGGCGTTTTGATAATTAGCTTTAATCTAGGCAACTAACAGGGTTTGATAAGTCTAGCGTACCTTACTTTCTCCCCTCTTTTAACCGCAAGCTCACTCTAGTTCGGTTTATAAAAGACATATTGGTAAATTGGTCCCTGTTAGTGGTCTAACTTATCAGGCAGATACAGATTTTCCTAACCGAAAAACTAAAAGATAGTGAACCTTAGATTAACATCAAGATTTTGATCTTAATTCAAATAGTATAGACATGAGTAGTATAGTTCAACGAAGTACAAATATGAAAAGGTATATTTTATATACACTTGGTATTTCTTGATGTTGAAATAATGTATGAAGTTCAATGGGTATGTCGTACCAACAAGGTTTCAACTCTTGAGCTTCTTTTGCTACTTGAGCAAGATACTTACCTTGGTAAAAAGCCAGCTGAAGTTCAAGATCAGATGGTTGCCGTGATCCATCTCCTGCAAATGTTCCTGCACCATATGAAGAGCCACCCTTCACCTCGCACATTTCAAACATGCCATCCCCGAAGGTGTATCCCAGAGGAACATATAACATACCATGGTGTGACAGCTGAGTAACGGCTGTCAATCTGTTAAATAAAGTTAAACTAATCACAAGAAGCAAGTTACTCTAAAGATAAATTTTGTGTTAGTTAATGTTCAAGAGAACAGCATAGGAAGTGCATGTTATTAAACACTACTGCTTTAATATGATTTGGACTTTGGAGTATACCATCGTTTTCTCATTGACGAATCGCCGACATATACATGTATATGAGGCAGCTTAGTGAGTAGTCACATAGAAGTATGTAGGATTGTAGAAATTGTAAGAATCTAAGATCTATTACAAGATCAATTGTGTATATAGATCAAGTTATGAGCTTAAAGTAGATCAATTTCCTCAAAAAAAAAATTTAAAAAAAAACTAGATCAAGGTGAAAGGAAAATAGCATTCTCAATCTTCATAGAGCCTTGGCTTTTAAGCTCTGTAGATTGAATTAAGACATTTGTACTTTTTACTGGAGAAATTTTTGCAAATTAAATATGGGAAATTAATGTCTTCCATATCGTAGTGCAAAATGAAAGTATGTGGTAATAATAAGCCCGAATAACTTCATTCAAACTTGTTCAAATAATGGATGAAGTAAGAAAATCATGACAGTCTAACCACTCTGCAGTTACCTACAAAGAAGGGTAATAACTAAAAATCATTTGTGCCTTAACAAGGGGGAAACTGCACATTCCATGTCTCCTCACATAGAATCCCAAAATAACAGTGACTTCAATTTTCATGCTTTTCAAATCCACCTGACATTCAACTCCAACTCTGTAACTCTGTAACTCTGTAAGAGGGCAAATTCAATAATTCCACAGCCTTCTAAATTATGTATACAAAGTTATCATATAAAATGCTTCATAATATACCAGTCTCAACTCCAACAAGGCAAAGTTTTATACACTAAACAAATTGGCGAAGTCACATAGCCTAAACCAGCAATGTCCATGCATTACATAGTAGTCTCCCTTTTTTTTTTTTTTATTATATTGCAACACTTTTGACTTTTGTTTAGAAAATACTTCAACATCTTACATCGATATACATATATATTTATGTATCTGTTATCACTTAAAAAACGATTTAACGCACTCAAAGCAAACTGTTGCATATATCTGAAGGGAGTTGAAAAGACTGGTGAAGCCATAAGAGACAATAAATTTATCATTCATGCTACATTTGGTGAATTCTCAGGCTAAATTAGTGTTTTAAGGGAACTTACGCAGCGTTCTCCTGACCTCCACCATAGAAGCCAGTACTCCAAAAAACACCTGCAGGCTTACCAGCGAGTGACTGAGCTGCCGTTAACTCATGGGTAGCCTCAAAAAAGGCCAGAAATTGTGCGGGCATCATTCCAAATCGAGAGGGAAAGCCAAAAAGAAACCCATCCGCATTCACTAGCTCTTCTGGTTTAATTACTCCCACATCACTCGGTTTTGGAGGAGCCTTCATTTTTTCCAGTACCCTTTGGGGAAGTGTCTCAGGTATCTATTTGATCAACTAATAACTGATCAATACAACATCAACATAATAATACTAATATCTCTAAATAACCTCCCAACCCGGAACGAATAAGGAAATCAAATATTCGTGTTCTTATCAATATTTAGATACGGAGAAAGTATTACCTATCAGTTAGGATTTAGGAATACGATATACATCATCTATGTGGGTAAAACTTAAAAGACACCTAAAGTAGGAGAGGGGAATATTAATCTATGACATCATAATTAGTTTTGGTTGATTGACAGTAAACCATGTGGAATAATCCCAATTTAGAAAATTGTAGATGCATATTATTATGTTAGATAAGCACGATTCAGAAAACAATGAATTTGTGGGGTTTGTTACTATCTTCTTCTAATCAAAATCCATATGATATAATTGAACTAAACATACAAGCAGAATTGACTTAATTGATAATATAAGAGTATTTTTCACCCAAATTTCAACCATAAACATACAAAAAAAACCTTGAAAATCAAGCTTGAACTGAACTGTGAAGTGAATGTAACATTTTCCAGAAAAAGATGATAGAGTATAAAACTATTCTTGGGGCTTCAACCACGAGAAGCTTTTGGTTGAGTTGGTCCTTTAATACCATGTCAAACGGCAAACTCAACCAAAAGCTTAAACTGATAGTTGAAGTCCTAGGAATAGTTTTAAATTCTATAAAATTAAATATTACCAGCCATAATGAAGCTTCAACGCCATCAACAGAAGAAGCTCCTCTTTGCACTTCTCTAGCCATAACTTCCACATGCCCAAATAAAGAGTAATACCTGGGGGTTAACAAAAGGGGAAGAAGAGGAGAGAGAAAATTGTACAATTGATGTCAATTTTTCACATATCAAAGAATGAAATGCGCAGAATAAAAGTTCAAAAGGAGAAAGAAGCTTACACTATGTAGACTTTGGTAGTAGACATTGCTGCTACTCTGCAATTATGTGAAGAAGATCACGAGTTTGAAGTGGGATTGAATTAGTAGCGTCTCTTGACGTCACAAAGACGGATAACTAAAAGGAAACTTTAAAGGGTGAATGAGTAAAGTACATGGCTAGGGATGGCAGTGGGGCGGTTCAAGTAGGAGACCCGCCCCATCCCCGCCCAAGTGGGGCGGGGATGTGTCTAGGTTTGGCGGGGATGGGGCGGGGATGGGGATTAAAATCGTACCCGCAATGTGTAACACCCCGATAATTCTCTCTTTTCAGAAACACCTCTATTATATAAAACTTAGAGAATTACCCAAGTATTATCGCCAGTGTGATAACGTATCGGCTTATTCAGAATTTTGCAGCGGAAAACAATTAATTGAACTTCATACTTTATTGTCATAAATAAATAAATAACTAAGTACTTCAAAAACAATTAACTTTAAATGTCTACTCAAACGAACTTATTAAAACACGTTCCTAATAATGTGACACATGACAACTTAAATTACACAAGCTCTCCATTCCCAGATTCCCAATGATGCTACATCTCGCGAACCCGTAAATGTCCAATGCTTCTGAGAGTCTGCTTCACCAAAATTGGGTCATCACAGGATCAATAAGGCAAAGCCATGATCAACACATACAAACAAAAGCACGTAATCAAGAAAGTTCACTACATAATAACACATAAACTTTTCTAACATGATACTAAATAAATAAAATGCAGGGATAAATAATAATATAACAATATAACATTTCTGCAGACAACTTTTACTGAACTAAACTCTAAACATCTTTTTATTACTTTAATGGAATAGTTATTGGACCTGAGTTGTCTTATCTACTAATGCCTTCATTACGAAGACGAAATACGGGAGCTACCACGTATTCCAAAAATGACCTGCGATATCGAGGAACCTTTGCTATCTGAAAAAGGGATGGTGATCAATCCATCTCCTGTAAAAAGCCATGGCTCGCTCACCATGTACCCCAACTCCCAATGTCCAACTCTAGACGTGCACCCGCCTAAAGTCTATAACCATCCTTGTTACACTTTACGTTCTTTACGGATTATTACTTGTTATGACACACATTCAAGCAATACAGAAATAACAATTCAACATTCACAACTGAACTTCTTTTATCTTAGGATTTAATAAGTGGTCACAACTTACAATCCAAAACTTACTTTCTTTATATCTTAACTTTCTCATTTGTTGAACCTAGCCAACAATCAAACTTACCTTTAAAAGGCATACTTATCAACTTACCAAATAAGGCCCACATTATTCTCAAAAAGAGTGAAAATAATACTTATAAGGGAACACATGAATAATCATGAATCAATCTTAATAATATATTAATTCCCCCATGTGAATTAATAATTAAAGTTCCCATCCCATTAACATGTTTGCATCAATATCCCATACAAACATGATATTCTACTCAAAATCAATTATTATAATCAACATGTTTGCACAGGCATAAACATGCAAAATCCAACATAATAAATATCATACATGAACTCAACATAGTTCCTATACATGATACTACTTAATTCTTCTTCATAAAATCATGATACTATCTCAATCATCACATGGGTATGTACGTGCGCACTATAGAACTAATGACCGACCACTTTAGCCCCTTTAAAAGTCTCCTACGGAATACTCTCCGCCTAGAAATCAAATATAACTAAAATCAATACTCTTAAATAAAAAGACAGCAACTTTAAAATATTTAAAATCCCTTTTAAACATATTCAAAAGTTGATTTTTCTACCAAAACTCCAATTACTTTTAATTCCTAGCATAGTACTACCATACTAGTATTTAAAATTCTTAAAACTCCCTAAATAAAATACTTTCTGAAATTCCAGCAACTTATAAAATCATGAAACCTTCTTTAAACCCACTTAAACATGCTTAAAATCATAAATTCAATCAATCTCATAGTATATAATATGCTACTATGGTTTTCTAATAATTAACACCCTAAAAATCCATGCTTTAATTATTAAAACTTCAATCTAACAATAATAATTAAATCTGAATTTTTATTCTTATAATATAATATATATATGAATCAAGATTATTTATTAAAACAGTAAATTAAAATCAATAATCATGATTAACATTAAAATAAAGCATAAAAACATAGTCTTTAATGGAAACTTGAGGAAGAAGAAAAGAATTAAACCAACACAAAGAAGGATCAATAACACGCCGAAGGAGGTGGCTCACGGCAGCAGCACAGTGCACGACTTGTGATCTTGGAAAGCTTTGTGACGTTTCTTGGCGAAGAAGAAAGCGTTACTTGAAGAAGAAGAAAGGAAACTTGGAAGAGAAAAACAGAAACTTGCGTGGAAAAGGAAGAGGAGAGAATGCCGTGAGAAGTAGAGAGAGAAAGTGGCGTGATTTGAGTGAGAGGAGAGAAAAATAATTCTTGTGTAAGGTAAAATAATTGGGCAGGGTATTTATAGGTAGGGTTTCTTTTTGAGGCTTAGGAAAAGGAGATTGAGTTTGAATATAATTTGATAAACTAGGATTGATAAATTAGAACTCCTAGCATCAATATAACTCATTTTTCTAATCTACTTAGAATTTGGGTTCCTCAAGTCCACTTAGACTTCTTTTCCAAATCAAATTCGTATTTCAAACCTTTTTCAAAGCATACCTAATTAAAATATTTTCAACTTTATTAAATTCTTAAAATAATTTCATTTGACTTTTTAAAATAGTCAACCTACTTTAAATAGTAAAATCATTTCAACTAAAATATAAATATATATGTGATAAAATATATTTATAAAATCCTTTAAAATTATGGGGGATTACACAATGGGTGGTGGAGCGGGTGTGGATTTTATGTTATACCCGCCCCATCCCCGCCCGCCCCGCTCCATCCCCGCCCTCCCCGCATATTTATTATCAAAATTATATTTATATACTTATATTATTAATAATTTTATCTTGCAAAATATAAATATATGGGTATGACGCAGGTATGAAGCGGGTGCGGGTACCCATGCGGGTAGTTGGGCGGGGTGAAGTGGGTACGAAGCATGTGCGGGTACCCATGCGGGTGGTGGGGCGGGGATGGGTCTGGAATTTTCCCCCGCAATGGGTGGTGGGGCGGGGATGGGGATGGGAATTTTATGCGGGTGCGGGTGCGGGTGTGGAGGTACCATCCTCCGCACCCGCCCCGCCCAATTGTCATCCCTATACATGGCTCCCCACGAAAAAACTTTGCATTTTGACTTTTACACTTGTCAATATAAAATTTTGACGATACTCTTTCTGTTTTTTTTTTAGTATGTTCTCCTCGACATAAAACAACTGAACTGAACTAAACTGAATTGAACTGAACTGAACGGAATTGAACTGAACTGAATTAAATTATAACTAATTAATAGTAATGATAATAATTTAGGAACTGAACTGAACTGAAAATAAGTTGGGGAGAACAGGCCCTACATTTCATTTAAGTTTGTTCTAATTTTTATATATATTCTCTTATTTTTACTTCATTTCTTATTTGGTAAAATTTTGTTCCTTTTATACACTATTTTGCCCCATTTGCTGGACTTATATGATTCTGCATCTCTCATAATTAAATGTTAAAGTCTTTGATTAATGACAAAGTAAGGCAAAAGATTCCTTGCGTATGAGAGATATGATAATGAGAGGGGGGAAATTGATGATGATGTGTAGGATTGAAAGAGTGAAAGAAAAAGATGTAGATGAAACAGAAACTCATGAAGAGGAATAAGGAGTATATTCATCATAACACTTGAGTGATGGGTCTATCAAGTGTATGGTTTACTAAACATTATTTTTTGCTCATTTGGAGGATTTCAAATTAGCAATAAACGAAAAGATAGTCTTGAATGTACCATACTCATAATATTCCCGGATGTATAATAAAAGTTATTGGGAATAAGTAGTGGTCCGAAAAATAAAAGATAGAGAAGAATGGTTAAAATGCATGGAAGAAGAAAGCAAATGACAATTAAGATTCAAGTAAAAGAAGGGATAAAGATCATTTTGTATGCCACTAAAATGGAAGGAATCAGGAATGCGAGGCGTTGGGGCCCATAGCCCACTAACATAATTAGATAACAATTTTCGTTAATTGCAACTACCAGTAAAAGGAAAAGTTTTATCAATAAAATTAATTAGGTAGTTGTTCTTGAGATGCGAATATGCGATAACTAATTGGTAGTTGTTCACCAAATTTTATTTGGTTCGTGTACATAAGTCTTTGGATTTTGTAGTTAGTTATGAATTTTGAGTTTTCATGGTACCATTAAGAAAATTCTAAATCCTAACAAACAATTTTTATTACAGAATAGGTTTTGGTGGATGGATATTTGTATGTCTTTTCCTAAGGTAGGGAAAATTCCCTTGCAAGGAAGGGGAGAAATTGAGGATTTTTCTTGCAAGGGGTGAGAATCGAACCCCTGTCACAGGGTTGGAATGAGAGACTTACAGCTAGGGCTGATTAACAGATCAGGTCGGGTCGTGTTCGGATTCATGTTAGTAATAAACGGGTTGAATATGTCCAAGCCCGGCCATGAACATGTGCATCATGGGCCTCGGCACAATGCCTCGGGAAAATGAGGGGCCTCCAAATTAAGTTTATATGTATTTTTTTTTTTGCTCCAGGAGTTTATATGTATTAATTGTTATAGTAAGTATGTGTAAAGTTGTATGTGTTTGAGTGGTTAAGGAATTAGTTTGCATTGTTGGCATATTTTTTAGTTACTGTGAAGTTAGGAGTTCGAATCCTCCACGGCCCTTTACCACCTTTTATTTTCCTTTTTCAACATTGTTTTATCATTCATTATTACAAGGTTAAAAATAGAACTCAAAATCATTATATTATGGATTATAACTTTAACAACTTATCTATACTAATATATTAAAAGGTGTTCATAAGCAAGGAACTATGCCACATGGCGCTATCCCTTAGAAAATGCATCTTATAAATTTTGATCCCATGACCTCAAGCTTATACACTAAAGTCTTAACCACCAAACCAAGTAATATTTGGTGTTATATTTATGAAGTAAAATGTTAATAAATGAAAATTATAATTACTTGGGGCATTGCCCAGGCCTAAAAACTAGTTGTTATTAAATAGTAGTTCATGCTCACCGACTAAGGCCCCGTTTAATGGTAGTCGTACAGGGCCTCCGTAACGATTGGGACGGCCCTGAGCATGTCTCAACCCAAACCAAACCCGTTTATTAAACGGGTCGCAAAAATCAACCTTGACCCGACCTGTTTATTAAACTGGTTACCCATATAACCCGTTTAACCCATTTACATATTTATTACTATTAAATTTTTATTAAAATTTATTAGTTTTCAACAATAAATTCACATAAAAGTATGCATGATTAGATTTTCTTTTCAATTTTTGTGTTCTACAATTAGTATTTTGAAAATTTTCACCAACTTCAACACAACTTTTTAGGAAATTTTTTATTTTAATGAGTTAAACAGGTCAAAACAGGTTAATTTCGGGTTGAAAATGTCAACCTTAACCTAACCCATTTAATTAAATGGGTAAGTCGTGTCAACCCATTTACTTAAATGGGTCAAAAATCTCAACACAAACCCGCTTATTTCAGATCAAGTTCGGGTTCGGTAAACGGGTTGAATCAGTTTTTCACAGCCCTACTTACAGCCACTAGGCCAACCTTGATCCTCTTATGTATTTGTATGTGTCGATAAAGAAGAAGAGATATCTGCCTCGTCCAATTACATCCCTAAACTTGTATACTTATTGACAAAGACGTATATAAAAGTCAATATTCCAACAAGTTTCATCGCATAGTGATAGACTGATAGTAAATATCAACATATGTGCATAGTGTATTACCATGGATGCCATTTAATTTACTTAATTAAGTCTTATGAGATAAAAGTAATATCAAATCTTGTATACATCACTGCATTTAATCGCTCTCCAACCCCACAAAAGGAAGGATGAAAAAAAATATCGCGAAAGTGGTGATTAACTCCCTTAAGTTTGCTCAAAAGTGAGATTAGGCCCCTCAAGTTGTGGTGATTAACCCCCATAACTTTACCCAAATGTGAGATTACATACTTATTAGAATATTTAGCCATTTTCTCTTTATTAAGTGTTTTTATAATATTAAGATATCAGATTATACGTATTTTTATACAACTTATTCTTTGTGGGTTTTCTTGTCTTTCCACAAGACCTCAACTCTCATTTTTTTGTGAAGCTCCATCTCCTATTACTCTTTCCATGTCTTCTCAAGGTTTTCTTCTTCTCTCCTCTTCTCTTTCCTTGTTTGCCTCACTTGAAAAATTAGATCTACTCAAGCTACAATTCTGAAATACGCCTCTACGGAGATCGAAATATCCAACGCTTCACAACTAGGTAAAATTCGAATTTTAATTTTGATGGGTTGCTGGATTTTTTGAAATTGCTTGTGAACTACTAATAAGTCAGTTGTTGTAAGTCAATAATTAGAAGAAAGAAAAAAGAAATCGTGCTGCACTTAAAGATGATAAAGTTTTATTGGAATTATATGAAGTTGGTTAATGGCAATTGGTACGACATCTTTTACTGGAGTAATGGAGTTCAATCTTTTGGTGAAGAATATCAATGGTAATTTAGCTTTAGCTTTTAATGCCAGAAGCAGGTAATCTAAATTTCATTGATGCTAATCATAAGCTATATTTCTAAATTTCGTTTGAAATCAAACCTTACATTTCACGACCATGGAAATATCAACATTAGAAACAGTAAATTTTGCTCGTAATATTCTAATTCCAACAATAGGCACAATAATAAGAAAGAAAAAAGAAGAAGAAGAGAATTGTCATTAACTAAACATGAAAACACTAGAAATCCACTGGAAACTCCTGAATTTTGCGTCGGATTCAAACACCAGATTTATGAGCAAGGCTATGAGGAAGAAGAGATGCACGTTCGGTGAAGAAACTGTTTTTTTTTTTGTTTATGTGTGTTTTTACTTAACATGTAGTGGTGAAGTATAATTTATGTATTTAAGATATTTTATATATTTTTTTTTTTAAAGGTAAGGAGAAAAGAAGATTAGGAGACCCTCCGCACGAGGGGAGCTCCAACCTTATCGTTTACAAGAATAGAATGAAGAGCAGAATGAGTACAATCATCTATATTAAACTGAGAATCAACTAGATGACCGACGTTGGCGATCCAATCTGCTGCTTTGTTTGCTTCCCGGTAGACATGACGAATAGCCCACGAAGAGAAAGAACGAAGAAGAGCTTGGATATCCTGGATGATATGAGCAATTTGCCAAGGAGGAGACCAGATACCTTTAACTGAGTTGATGACCATAAGATTATCACCTTCAATTTGGAGTAGACGAATATTGCTTTGGATTGCTAGGCGAAGCCCTTGTTGAAGAGCAGAAGCCTCGGCAACGAACACGGAAGAAGATCCAAGGTTGAAAGCTGCAGCTTTGTGGAAATGGCCACAACATCTCTAATGATAATACCGCTACTTCTGCGAAGTACCGCGAACCGAGCCGTCAAGTTGAGTTTGAAGAAGGAGGTGGGAGGTGGCTCCCAAGAAACAAGGATGGAGGAAGGATACACCGGAGAGGATGGAGGAAGAGAAGAACGGGAAAACGGGGAACCAGAGGAGATGCAGAAGTCCACTGCATTCCTCATACTCCATTCTGAAAATAAAAATTTTGCTTTATGCAGAATCCTGTGAACATTAAGAGAAGCATTATGAAAGATAATAGAATTTCTTTCCTTCCAGATACTCCACATAAGAAAAACAAATTTGATAGTGGAGGACCTATCATGTCCGATTTTGGACAAAGTATTTAGAAGAGTGGCCCGATGCAAGATGTGAGGTAACCACTTCTTTAGATCCCGAAGCCGCCAAAGGGGGATGAGATGATGGCATCCTCCAAAAAGATGATCTAAAGATTCCTCATGAGTGTTACAAATAGCACAATGGTTGAAAGGGATTATGTTGCGCTTAGTAAGGATGGCTCTAACCCCGAGACTGTTGTGACAAATTTGCCACATAAAAATTTTCAGTTTGGGTGGGATATCAAGGTTCCAAATCCAACGATGCGGCCATTTTTCTAGACTTGGCGACAAATTATGAGCTAGCCGCTTAGCGGATTTAACCGTAAATAAGCTTTAAGAGCTAGGACCCCAAATAGGCTCATCCGGAAGGGGGTTTAGCGGCAGAGGAATGCCTTTGATGGATTTAATAAGGCAATCCGGTAGCAAGAGCTTTAGTTTGTCAATATCCCAAGTTCTATTAGGAAGAATGAACTCCTTCAGACGAATATTAAGATCAACCCTGGTTTTCGATAATTCAAGTTTTTCCATTAAATTTTCATCAAGACACCCGGTTGTGAAGCCAAGAAAGAATTTGGGAGCCATCACCTATTTTCCACCGAATACCTTTTTGCGAAGAGATCTTTGGAGTAGGATTTTTTTCCATATTGGTGAATCGTGCGATTTAGCTTTACAATTAAAGAAGGACTGACCCTTTAGATATTTTTGCGTTATTAGTTGCACCCATAAGTTGGTAGGTTCCGTAAGAATTTTCCAACCCAACTTTGCTATAAAAGCTTTATTCATAGGAAGCGTTTTTCTCAGGCCAAGGCCACCCGCGCGCTTTGGGAGTGCGATTTTATCCCATGCAATAAGAGGTGTTGCATTTTTATCTTTATTTTGTCGCCAAAAAGAATTTCCCGTGGATTGTATCGATGGATTTAGCTAAATCCGGAGAAAGCATGGTGGAGGCACACGTATAAGACGGTAGAGCTTCAAGATTACTCGAATGAGGGTGAGCCTCCCAAGCTTTAGACAAAAACCCCGATTCCCGAGGTTAATCCTTTGATCGAGTCTTTCGAACAATATGAGCAAGGTCAGCTTTAGAGGGATGATGGGAACTAAAGAAAATTCCCAAGTACCTTCCTAGAGAAGAATTAGGCAACATGTTAAAATGACTGGCTAGAGTCGTTTTTCGGTTGGAGGAGACCTTTTTAGAGAAAATAATAGTAGATTTATGAAAATTCACTAATTGACCGGAAAGACCACAGAAGTCATCAAGGACAGTTTTTAGATTTCTACAAGCTGAGGTAGTTGCTTTGCAAAATAAGAGGCTATCATCAGCAAACATTAGGCAGGGTACATTGGCGGTTACGGGGTGTAACTTAAAACCGATACCCGAATCTCGAGATTGACTTTGGAGAGTTAGTTTTCGGATAAAAACTTCCATACATAAAATAAAAAGGTAAGGTGACAGGGGGTCGCCTTGTCGCACCCCTAGATGGTCGGAACCAAGGGAGGGTTGACCATTTACTTTGATTGAATAGGAAACATTACTAACACATTCCTTAATCCATAGGATCCAAGTGGGGGAAAACCAAAAGCCTCAAGAGTTTGCCAAAGAAAATCCCACTCGATCCGGTCATAAGCTTTTTCCATGTCTAACTTTAGGGCACACCACCACCGTTTTATTTTGAGACTTTTGAAAAGTATTGAGAGCCTCTTGTGCAATCAAAAGGTTGTCATGAATAGAGCGTTCTTGAGTAAATGCATTTTGAAGGGGACTAATTTCCCGTTGCAAAATAGGACGAAGGCGATTAACTAGGAGTTTTGAAATTGCTTTGTAAATAGTGTTAATTAAACTAATTGGTCTGAAATGATCTGGAGATTCAGGAGCCTCTTTTTTGGGAATGAGGGTTATCAAAGTGTGGTTCAAAGACGGGGGCAATTTACCATGATAAAAGAAACTTTGTACGGCAATGACTAATTCTTTTTCAATGATGGACCAATAAGCCTGATAGAATTTTCCCCCAAATCCATCGGATCCAGGCGCTTTAAGCGGGTTAATATCAAAGAAGACATCTTTTATTTCTTCTGCTGTGACAGGAGCAAGTAAAGAGTTCACATCAGCTGGACAGTAAAAGGGTCGAGAAAGCTCAAATCAATTTCCCTGATAGTTGAGTGGGCGGAGCGAAAACGATTTTTGAATGAATCAGATAATAGATGAGATAGGTCGTCATGGGAGTCAACCCATTGCCCTACATCGTTTTTTAGTCTAAAAATAGTCATGTTAGCCATAGATTTTTTCATTCTATTATGAAAAGAAGCGAGAGTTGCGATCCCCTTGAGTTAGCCATGTTTTTTAGCGAACGACCCCAAAGCTTTCGATTAAAGAGAAGAAGTTTCTCCCTTTGGATAATCACCAGGTTGATATGCTTAATTAAAATGTCATTGAAAGGTTGGTGCCATAATTTTAGTTGTAATTCCTTAATTTTTTCCTCATTTGTAACCAGTTTATTGGTCATATGTCTATAGTTGGTCTTAGCCCAAACTTTAAGATCAGTTTTTATACGAATGAGTTTTTGTTGAATACGAAAGAATCGAGAGCCTGTAATTGGAATGTTCCAGTTCTTTTTAACAATAGAGTGTGAATGCTTATCTAAAGTCCAAAAATTTTGAAATCGAAATGGAGGTGGGCGATAGTAGTCTCCTTCATTGGAGGAGAAGATGAGTGGAGCATGATCCGAAACCGTGAAAGGACCATAAAAAAAATAGTGCTTCGTTAAACGCATCATAAAAGGAGTTGTGGCTAATAGCCCTATCAATTCGTTCGAAAATTAGATTATTATTACGTAAACCTCTCCAAGAGTAAGCTTGTTGGAGGCACGGGATGTCGATGGCGTTGGAATCGAGAGGGAGAGAAGGTAATCGATTAGGTGATTTGATTTCAGCGGGGATCCCCCAATTTATCTTGAGGAGAAAGCATTTCATTAAAGTCCCCAAGCAAAAGCCAAGGAAAGTGTAGAGAGGTAATATAGTTGTTCAAATAAGTCCGAAAGCATCTTTTCAACATTTTTAGCCGGGGCATATGTGCCCAAAACCGAATACATTTTATTGTGTGGAGCTTGTATAGAACGTCGAGATGAACCAAACGGTCATGAGAATAGTGATTTTGAACCTGTAATATTGGAGTTATTCCAACACACCCACATTCCACCTACATGATTAACTGGGTCAATAACTAAATTATTGTGTAAGTGAAGTGCTTTAAGAATTCGGTGGCTATTATTATTATTATTAGTTAAGGTTTCAATGATGAATACAATATCCGGATTATATTTGTTCTTTAGGTAGATTAGCTCACTCAAAGCTTGGGGGTTTTTCCCCCTTGTATATTCCAAAGACAAAATCTTCATAAAATAAACAGATTGGTGAAATAGGGTCGTTTGATAGGTTTATTAAAAACCGTGCCATAAACGCCATAACCGAAAGCAAGCCAACCAAAAGGCCTCATTACCTTTCTTACTCTTCTTGGATCATTTGAAAGATGATGAAAGAAGCCTGTCATAGAAAGAAAACGGATGAGGAGGTGTAAAAACACCCCTGTGCAAAAGCGAGTGTCAAGCACTCGGTTCGTTATGGCTACAAGAGCCAGGTCATTTAAATGAAGAAACAAATGGACTAGAAGGCCACTAGTGCTCCATCCCAACACTGAATTTTCCATATGAGAGTGGCAAAACACGTGGTTCCATAAGGTCGTGAAAACCCATTCCAAAGGAGTAATCAAAATGATTTTCCCGGACGTAGGTTGAACCTTCTTGTAATTTACCCTGAAAAAGAGGAACAAACTGTGAGGGGGTGGAAAAACACCCCTGTTCTGCGAATGGCAAAGCATTCGATTCCATAAGGTTTTGAAAACCCAATCCATCAAAGAAATAAAAAATTTCTTTAGTCTTGACATAGATATATGCAACCACAAATAAATTAGGCATTCAATGATTGTACAATCATAATGCTGAAAAGGAAGTGCTGGTAGCAAGATTACATGAGTAAAAGAATTGACATAAATGGCTGATAATCTAAAAAGGAAGAAGAAAGCAGTGCAGGAAGCACCAAACTGGCAGTAGGCAGAAATAAACCAACAGTAGACAAATAGCTCCTGAGAGAGAATAACCAAGAGGTAGATAGTCATATAGAGACTAAGCAAAAAAAAAGATCTCTGTAGCAGATATCTCGTTAGAGAAAAAATTATCACAGGCCAACCTAACACTGTCAAATTGAGAAGCCAAAGTCCAAAATAAACCAAAATAAATTGCCAACCAGTCCATTGAGAAGACCATATTCCACAAAGGTTATGCCATTCTAAAGAAGTAATCCGGAGGGAATGATTATAGGGAGGACCATTTGCAGAAGTGGCAAATTCACGAGGAGTGGAACAGTGGAGAAAGACCATTAAGAATAAAATAGAGCAGGTAAATAGAAAAAGCATGATAAATCTCAACAAAACTAAAAGGTTCTGCAGGTACAAGTTAGCTAAAACAGCTAGCCAATCATAATAACTAAGTGGTAGCGACGTTGACCATTTAAGTAAAAGCCACTTATAGAGCATCATGCCATGAGAATGAAACAGGCAATCCAAGAAACGAAAGAGTTTTATGTCCATGAACACAGAGATGTATGAGTCATAACACCACGAAACAATGTAGCGGTATACTAGCTGCCAACCAACCTCACAGAAAGGCAGATACTCCAGAAAAAATAACAAAGTTCCACTTTCATAGGGATCAAACCTCTTCCACTTGGGACTTAGAGAGAGGCACCAACAATAAAGAATCATATCATAAGGAAAGTAATGATAGTAAACAGCAAGCAAATCCATAAAAACAAGAGGTAAAAAAAGATTTAAGCTATATTCAGGTGCAATTAAAAAGCATATATTATAGCACCAATCAAGGGAGCACCAAATTACAGCATGAGGAAGCTCCATGGTGCAGAAATAAGAGATAGTATAAAGTATACCATAGCCAAGTCTTTTAAGAGAATTGTAATCAGATAGAACCCAACCCATTATTTTCCTGCTAAGAAGCCAAAAAACAAAGTGAAAGAAATTGTCATTCCAACCCATTAAATAGGACAGCCAAGAAGAATTATTATCACAAGGAGTATGACAATCTAATATGCTAATTAGAGAACAAAGTTTATAAGGATAGTCATTTGCAGCATTAAGAATCATAAGCGAATGTAGTTGCTGGGCAAGGACCATAGCAAGTGAGAGAAAGTAACTTAGAAAAAGGGGCATGAAAAAATTCAACATGAAGAGAAAGTTGAGAAGGTCGTAGCAATTTGAGACAAGCAACATCCTAAAAGAACAAATTCTTAGCCGCTTTGACCAGGTAAGTAGAAACAATTTATAGACCATAAAGTTGCAGATACTTGTAAACAGATTGTCATACTGAACAAAAAGTTGATTACAGAGACCATATAAGGGTGTCCTAGAGAATACCAGCAGTAAAATAAAAATAGAAAGTAGAAGATACTTATCTGGGAAAGACACGGGAAGCATTATCTGGTTTTTTGAAGAACAGCCACCACCACCGACGAGGAATCCGCCATTATCAGCAGAAATGCCGCCACCGATTTTGGGAACAGAGGTGTGAATCGTACCGTAGATCTGAAAAATCAACCGATGATAAGCGCCGAAAGCTGCGAGAGAATTAGATCTGGTTTTTTGATAGAACTGGAGCTGAGATTTTTGGAAAGTGACTATTAGGGAGTGATGATTCAAGAAGGGTGAAAAATCTTCAGGAAAGGAAGTTCCTGGGAGCACAGAGACTGGAAAGTGGGGATTTATACCCAGAGACTGGAAAGTGGGGATTTATACCCAAAAACAAATATTCACACACATACATTCCAAATTTGGGGTTAATGAGAGTCGAACTCCCGATCATAAGGTTGGGAGGTGGGAGCTCCAACCATTGGGCTCCCACATGATTCTCACTCCACTTGATTCTATTATGCATGGTCGACTCTTGGTCCACGTCTCCGCGCCACATCTAAAGTTAGAAACTTATAACTAAAATTCTCCTTCCCATGTTTTCGCCATCGTCTTTGTGTCTCTCCTCGCTTACCACCTTCCTCGCTAACCCCTTTCTGCCATTATTATTTTCAGTGATTCAACACCATTGATATGCTGCTCGTGACGATTTTCTGAAGGTATGTTTATCTGTTCAATCCTTTTTTTTCTCTAATTCATAATGTAAGGTTTTTTTTCAAGTTTTTTTTCGATATGAGATTTATTGGTTTTAATTAGAATGATAGAACAAGCAATCTATATAATTTCTGGGCACTTTCCGAGGAAGAAGAAGCTGATTTAATCTTCCCTTTGATAATGGTGAATTCGCATAGAAAATCTATGCTTACTATTAGTTGCAAGTTTGCAATTGGTAATTATTAGGATTTAGGGTTTATATGTATTCTTACAATTTACAACTCTTTTTCTCTCTCTAGATTCATACATTTTTAGTATTAGTCTCTAAAATTGACTAATTATTATTTACGATTTACGGATTTTCATCACCAAATTACCTTCCCCTAATTGAGGAACAGATGAGATTAGTGAGTGAAAATGGTTGCGGACAAATAATACTTTTTAATTAAAGATAGGAAGTTTTGATCTTCCAAGATTCTGAAGATTTTTTTAGGAGTAATTTGAATAAGTAAACTTCAAAATTGAAAAGTTTGATTTCCCACACATTTGAGCAAGAACTGAAATTTGAATCTTCCAAAATGAAAAAACTCAGAGCATGGTTTTTTGGTGTTGCTTGCCATCGTAATTTTTTCTTAGAATTGATATCTGTAATCATGAACTGTTGTCGCGCGTTTCTCAAGAGACTTAGTAATGGATAGTCAACATGTTTTTTCATCCATTCATGAATAAGTTTTATGGTGTTGCTTAGTTGTGATTCTAGACTCAAGGAGGGGGAGTTCTTTCTTTCTCTCTATCTCCAAATCTAACTTAAACGATAGAGCATAGTAAGAAACTCTCTTATTCTATCCTCCTATGTGACATTGCTTCATGGGTGTAAGCTAAGGCAACGGAAATTGATAGAGAGCTAATTTATCTCTTAATTCAGCTTTGTGCGACCTAAGCTTTAGGAGTTCTATTATCAAGAACTGCGGCCTAAGAGAAGAACCTGTCTCTTTTTAGTAAAAGTTTGGCATTGCTTATGATGGATAGTAGTTAAGGGGAAGGAGAAATGTTTATAAACTTGCGGATTCATTATATTATAATTCAAGGAATTTGAAGTTTTGAACTATTAGGCAAAGTTTCGTCAACCTAATAATTATGTCTTTTTTAAATAAGTGGGCCAGTGGCCCTTGTGTGACAAGAAGGCATGGAAGCATCTTATGCATCCCTTCCACAAATTTTATTCGAATTTTCTGGTTGCACTATATCAGCTTACCTGTATTAATGGATAATACATAAATGCTATGGTATCCTTGGGACGTTATTTGGTCTGATTAATTTGACAAGTTCTTAAACTATCAAAGTCTTCTTGTTTTTTTGTCGTTTTCTCTTTTGTAAAATTGTTGTTTCTTTTGCTACTAAGCTCCATGAACAAAAGGCACTCTCCCTCTTTCTAACACTTTGTTTGGAATGCAATCATGGAGGCGATGTTAGGGGAGCGAAGGAGAGGAGAGAGTGAGTGTGAACTTTTTTCCTTCCAAATCTTTTCAATGGGAAGGAAAATGAATCCTTTCAATTCTAATTTTTTCCCTTCCATGTTCTATTCAAACAAGGAAGAAGGAATCCCTCCCTTTCCCTCCAAATTCCCCTATGCAAACAAACTATAAATGATGAAACTTGTCTTTCTAATTCTAAATAGAAGAATGGAGAAGCTGCATTGAATTGACAAAGAGGTTCTGTAACTTTGAGATTCAATTCTTCCGTGTAACTTGGGAAACTAATCCGAGCTAGTCCTGGTTTTCTTTCTTTCTTTGGGTAATTTTCTTTGTTAAGAGAAAACATTGAGGAAGTGCAGTCTATTCCTGGCTAATTGAGAATTAACAGCTGTCACATGTGAAAAGAATGTCTTTGCTAAGGTTTGTGCTCTGCTGTACAACTGTTTTAGTAGTATAAAGTATGCTTTAAGGGGAAAAATAAAATGTTGTAACTGTTTTGAAATTATTATGAGTTGTGTAGCTCCAGGAATAAAATGGAAATGCTGAAGTTAATAGAGTAATTAGTTATAGATATTGAACAAGCAGAACTCTTGAAATATGGAAAGATCGTGTCAATAAATCAATGAAACATAGCGATAGGGAAAGTTGGTATAAGTCCTTGACAATGCAACAACAACTACACTCTATACCTCTTCATTGGCTGCTAAACTCTTCCAGTTCAACCAACTTGTTTGTCCAAACTCCATTGTCATGGAGCTAACGTTCTCATACTATTTTTCTGGCCCAACAGTTCCGAACTTCCGATTCATTCTAAAGGGCCCCATAACTCGTCAAGTTTTACCTTCATTGAAGCAAAAACAAGTTAGTTTCTTTTTTGCTGGTAATCTGATCCCTTATCTGATCAAACTCCTGATATTGAACTATTGAAGTACTTGGTCGATGGATTCTTTCTTTTTTTTTCATGTTCCTTGTCTTATCCTAAGAAGCAAAGTCCTATAATATTTTAAGACATTTTACATAGACTTGATAGAGAATTGCAACCAAATGGTTAAGGCTTGTGTTTGCACAACTTCATCAAGGCATAGTATGACTGTAGATATAATTGATGTTGGCTAGTGCTGGATATCTTGAGTTTCTGGTTTAACTCAACTGATAATAAATTTGGAATGATTTCAGCTGCTGTTGATTTCTCCTATATGTGTCATGTTTGGTAGAAAACAAATGTTTAAGATTGAACCTTTGAGGGACAAGAAATGTATATTAAATGCTATACTCCCTCTGTCTTAACACTGTGTTTGGATAGCAATAGACAATGGTGGAGGGAAAGGAAGGGCGGGGGGAGAGAGAGAAGGGAGAGGAAAAAAAAGGGAGGGAAGAGTGAGCTTGCTTTTTCCTTCTAAATATTTCCAACATTGGAAGGATTTGGTTTATTAAGAGAGGAGGGGAAATTGATCCTTCCAATTCCCTTCCCTTTCCCCATGTTGTATCCAAACAAGAGAAAATGTTCCTCTCCCTTTCCCTTTTCTTTCTTCCCCTCCAAATTCCCCTAGCCAAACATACAGTATTAGTAAAGATCTTCTGTCTTTCCATTTTACCCTGTTCCAAAAAGTTCTTCTCAATTATGCTTTATTCCAATGTTTGTGAATTGTGAGTCTTTTTCTCTCTTTTTTCCTCCCTTACCCCACACATGAGCCAACTTGCTACGTCAACTATATCCATCCCATATTATCTAAACAACTTTCTTTTTCCTCCTCAAAAGTGAAGTTTACTCACCCAAATTCTACCAAGTCAGTGCATTTTCCTCGGAGTCTGTTTTTACAGCAACAGGGAAGATTCTTACTCTTTAGGAACGGGGCAAGTACACGTACATGATAGTGGCATGAACTCTAATAGAAATGTGATAGCCTCTTGTATCTATCACCTGATCATTTATTCATATGAAAGACTGATGCCATCTTTATCTCATGTGCAGCAACCTTATGAGCTAAATTAAAGCAATTGTACGTCAATTCTTGGTTATCCAAAGAATGCCATGGGAGGTACTGCTGGACAAAAGCTCTCAGGGTTACAGAAGCAGGTCCTGAATCTTTACAGAGGTTTTCTACGAGCTGCCCGTTCAAAATCCCCTGAAGATCGTCGTCAGGTTGAATTAATTGTATCTGAAGAGTTCCACCGTAATTCCAAACAAGTTGATCGCAAGAATTTCGTTTACATAGAGTACTTGCTTCGACGTGGTAAAAAGCAACTTGATCAGCTCAAGAATAGTGATACTGTTAGTTTGTCATCTATGAAGGTTGGTCGGGGGTCCGAATGAAGAACAACAATAGGTCTGTATAATAACATTATATCTTCAATATACAGACACAAGTCCACTCAGAAGGGAGTCTGACCACATTTCAAGAGAGTCTGACCACATTCATTTATCAACTGATTTTTTCTTTCATTTGAACTCATTTTGTTGAAGAACACTTTGTTAGCCAAGCTCATAATATGGTGAATTAGTGTCAAGCCTCTTTATTTTCCTTTGTTAATCCTGATAGATAGATCGTTTGAGCCAATGTTTCATTTCAACAATTCTTCTAGTTGGTTTTATAGTTGCAAATTTGCAATTGCCATGGCTCCTCAATAATAATAATTATTCATTGTGAAAGCTAGTAATCTTAAATAAAAGTTTGATTCGATCAAATTAATTTTCATTCATGTCTATTTGATTGGGTTTAGAGACCTTTAGTTCAACTTATCATTAGCCTATTTTGCCTTTTTCCAAACTAATTTATCTCAAGAAAAATTGATTTACGTGTTGTTCATATTATAATGAATAGAGATTGATGAGGAGTACCAAAGACCACATCCGATCCTTTCTTATGCTTAACAAATAAATATTGGTAGAAAGTTGTCGCCAAAACAGTAATAACAATTTATTTGTTGCACCAAAACAAAAGTAACATAAACTTGATAAGATTATAATAACTCATACGAGACCTCAATTGAAGATTAAGAGACTTTTATAAGCTTTTTAATATTGGACTGTCATTATCATACAAAGTATAGTTCTTCATACTTTAGTTACATACTTTTAAATTATAAAAATGATAATATTTACATATATTAGTAAAGATGTGACGGTCAAAGTTGGTGAATTTTAACCTTAACCTTAAAATTAAAACGAACAACTAATAAAAACAGCCTCAGAGAAACGACGACTCAGCAAGATCAATGGCTCGAGCAACTGCTGCAGCTTCTCGCTCACAATGTCCCTGCTCATCTCCACACCTGCTGTCTATCGTAATGGTAGCTCCAGTTTGAAGATGAGCAACCCACTCTCGTCGTTTGTTCATATTTTTGTAAGAATACAATGTATCATAGGCTTTCCCAGTTGGAAACACAATGGTTTTTGAAGCAAGATCAGCAATGTCCATGTCCTTGCAGAATGAAATGCAGCCAAGACTGCCACCATATGGGCCTCGCCTACTCAATTCGAGTTTATCTATCAGTTGCATTGCTTCAATCTGTGGTTATAAATCATCAATAGGATGCAGAACTGGTAAGCATTGAACATTTCTAAAGACAAAAATTTGTATAAAGTTTAAGCAAATAAGAAGAACATTAACCTTGGGTGCTCCAGTAAACGCCTCTGAAGGCAATGCACTCCGCAGAGCTTCCCAGCAAGTTGATTTCTCTTGAGTAGACTACAGAAAGGAAAACCAAAAAAAGTTCAAAATTTATTCAATGGAACTTTTGGAATCTAAGTTGAATATGGACATGTTTCCTTCTTAAAACATGATGCACCTATACGGAAACGAGTTGGACTAATGTGTAGCTTTTAAGCACATAACATGAAGGATGTGACTAAATTACCTTAAAGGTGCATTCTCTTCACGTGAACTAATAGACCTGGTCAACCCTGATTTTTCCTTATGTCTGCAACTGATTAGACCTTATCCGCCCTTAATAGACTTGATCAACCTCAAACTATTTTTTAAAGGTGAAGAGAATGCACTCTAACTCATGTACTCACTTGGTAATTTTAGTCCGTAAGGACATTTTAGTTAATTCCTTACTTGTTAAGTGCATTTTATGCATTAAGACTTAACAACAATGTCAAATCCTTAAACACAATATGATGACAAAGATTTTATTCTCTAGAAACAAAAAGCTCAAAAATTAATCTCCCATCAACAGGGAACTTTTTAAGAATTTTGGCCTGACAGAAGTAAGAAGTATGAGTTTTTTTATGCAGTAGAAAAAGACAGGCATTAATATAGACAGATTTATGAACCTTTTTGGTATAGTTGTTTACCCAGTCAGCTACCCTGTTGTGCTCTCCAAAATGTTTTTGGCCATTGATAAACTGCTTACTTAATGGAGCATCCTCGTTATACGTCTCCAATAATCTTTCAGTCCCTGAAAGCGTTTGATTAGTGAACTTGCCCTGCAGAACGAAAATCATGCATATGTCAAAATTTAGCAGCATTTCCAGAAGCAGAAGGTAAATATACAATAAAATGAGTGTTATTCTTACTTTTTTTTCAGCATATGTGAGAATATGTGGGCTTGAAGCAACAAGGATGCACCCTCTAACCTGTGAGATTGTGATGGGAGTTACATGAAGCACATATATATTCCTAACATTAATTGATTTTTACTATATGATGAGTTTTGTTGATCCTGTAGTTCATATGCAATTACTAATTTTTACTCATTAGAACTTACAGATCAAACCTGATGTTTACTGAAGGTTAATTCTTATTATTAGAAAAGACCAGGACCTAAGAAGTAAGCTTACTTGTATATAAGCCATGAATGGATTTGGCTCGACAACACTCAATGCCCTATATACTTCAAAAGGATCCGAGAATGTTCTCCTTTCAAACCGCTGACTGAGTACAACTTGGCGTGTGTCACCTCCCGGTAACATCTGTTCCTTCGCCTTTAACATGGCTGTCTTGTATGCTTCACTTGTCATATGAGAGACCTCTAATTGTGTGCGGAGCCTCTGAGCATTGAGTTCTATTGAACCAGAAGATAGTCTTGGACTGAATAAAGAAAAACAACAAAGACATGATTATAAGGTTCAAATAAGAGTAAGCCTCAAAAAGTGAGAATATGGCTTCTCACTTGACTATATTGTGAATTTTAGATAACAAGGAATCCAAGCGCTTCGTTCCATTGTCTAATGCGTCCTCTATTGATGAAAATTTATCCAGTTGAACCCAATGGATTGCATGAATTTTCTGAATTCACATAATCGTTGGTAAAAATTATGACAGATGGAAAAACATAAAAATTCATCAGATTCCATTAATCATAAAAAAAATACACTGCAAAATGCATCTTGAAGGCTTTTTTTTTAAGCAACTATCTGGAGAGATTATACCTTTTCAACATGATCAAACACAAGCACATCATCATACAGACCTAGATGCACATCAGGAAGATTCCTGTCATCTGCTGGGGCACTTGCAAATGTAAGCCTCTTATCTGTGTAGCGCACCGTATCATAGGAGAAATATCCAACCCATCCACCTGGTGCACAACTAAAAATAGCATTACGACCCCTTCCCCTATTTTTTCATTTCCTGTTCTTTAAATGAATGCGAATCCAAGAAGATACATTTTCTGGGAAGTGTGAATAATCATTTGATTGTAAAAGAAGTAAAAATTCCCATGGAAAGTTTCACTTACCTAGGGAAAACTGGTAAGTTACTTCATCCATTTTTAGGGAAGTTGCACTTCTTTTTGTCTTTGTTAACCAAATAGCTTAAGAGTCTTCCACTTCCCAGAAACATGTACTTCCTGTGCAATTTTATGTCAACTAAACAAGCATAAAGACAATGATTCACAGGAAATGCGAGTTTTATACTTGTCATGTGAATACTACATTAGGTAAGACGTGAAAAACAAAAGATTAGTCTCTATCCACAATTGATCAGGACATAAAAAGCTTGTAGACAGGAATTCATTGTCATACCACAAAACACTTGGGGAAGCTCATCCATGCACTGAGGAGACCATTTCTCTGTTATTCTCCGTGGGATTATCAAAGGGTCTTCTGAAAGCTCTTCTCTCTTCCACCCTTCGCGATGATTAATCGTTGTAACTTGATTCTCCTTTGCTATAATTTCCATTGCTGGATTAGCCCCAACGATACTGTACCTTCCCTACAAATGATTGATATCAAAAATGTATTATTCAAAGGTAGACGCGCCCACTTGTGGGCCAGGCAAGGCCAGGTCGGGTCAGGAAAGCCAGACACATGACCACACTCTGCGTGGTGCGCGTGGGCCAGGTCATGGGACGATCCGGGCTGGGAATCGGGTTGGGTCAGAGTGGGCTGTGTTGACAGCTGCATTAGGAACTCGACCCACCCACTAGTTGGACCAGGCTAGCTCAGGCTGAGACCAGGCTAACTCGAGTGATCCCAATCTGGCCCTAGGCTGGGTGGGCTCAGATTGACCCGGCCCAGAGGCCAACTCTATTCAAAAGGAAGACTAGTGCAACAAAATAAGGATCATCGATACATACAACATTTGCAGTGTGTAAGCCAGTCTCCACAGACTCAAACAAGAAGCTAGGTGCTTCATGATCATTTTCGTTCACTAAACAGCGATAAGCAAGAACCGGAGTCAAGTGATCAGAGAATATGCACTGAGATAACGGTACCAAGTTTCCTTTCTTAGACTTCTCCGCAAACTTAGCAACCTGGTTCACTGTGTAAGAAACACTCAAGACATTTAACATGCTCTTATGGCTGAGAAAAATGCGTGCAGACAGTGACTGAGTGTGTTACCTTGTGACGGAGAGGACAGAACAGAAAACACTGAAAATTGTGCCCGGTGAATTCGTGGACTGTAAAACAGACCAGTTGATAGCATTGAGGAGCAAGACTGAGAACATGATGACAAATTATGACAGCAAGTTGAGGGCACCAGAGGCAGGATAACTGCTGCAGCTACCATTTCTGAAGTAATAAACCAATATGGTGTAACAAAGGATAAGTATGCCTGCTTTAGATTCCAAGATTACTATTTGAAGTCCACTATAAGTCAGCTGAGTTGCATCTTCCCAACTGCTTCAGGAATTTTTAAAGTTTCAGATATTGTTCTGTCTCTACTCTCCTAAAACAGTTGCTTTTATCTTACAAAGAGCTTTAAATGCTGAGACATGGTTACTTGGTGCCAGTTTCGAGGGTAGCTCTGGACTTAAATTTCACATGGTTATTTGTTGGCATTAAACACCATTGCTTTTATTTTACTAAAACTGTAAAAATTGTAAAAAAAAAAAAAGATGATCCTTCTTGACTGCCATTAAAGGCCAAAAAAACTCATGAATCAACATCTCGCTTACTGGCTTAAAATTGCCTAAATAATTCCCTGATTAGGCAAAAAGAATTATGAAAAACAGTAGTATATAGCCAATTTCCAATTAGAAGTACAATACATTGTAAAGGAAAAACAATATTTGGTAATTTACAATTTATCCATCCACATAGCGATCCAGGTGAAGAAAGTCTGCTAGAATGCTGGTATCAAAACAACAAATAAAGTCACTGTGACGAAAGGTTCTTGAACAATTCTGGAAGATGAGCATTAGTGAGCTTAGTCCTTTTGCTGATTTCATGCTTCTTCTTCTTAGGCTTTGCTTTCGAAGAAAGGCCTTGAATCTGGGCTGCAGCCCTTCTCTGTGCAGTGTTTGTAAGAGGTTTGATACCACTCTTTAGAAGTTCCTTCTCAACATCGAGGAAATCACGAGGTAACTCGATGCTACGGAAGAGTTGTTTAAGATCATCATCCACCTTGATAGGAAACCGAGGGTCGTTTGGATAGACTATATCCTCTTGAGAATCAAAATTTGAGAGCAACCAAACTTTTCGATCAGCCTTCAAAATCTATGGAAAATTATACATTATCAGATAAGTTAAACTAGATCAGTGACAGCAATAGAAAAATCTGAATCAATAACAGTGCTACTCATCTCAGCCCTCAGAGGGTCAGTATGTAAAAAAGCAATGTATTCTGCCCCACCTCAGCACACGAAAGAACAAAATTATATAAGAACAATGCACAAACCAAGAGCTAACAAGCTGAAATCACTAATGTAATCCACCATGAACAAGTTCAAAGACCCTTAAGAGTTCCACAATGGCAGACACACCATAGATCCCCTAACGAAAAAAGTCTTGCTGAGAAAACTCGTGGGAGAAACAGGATTAAGATCCACAACTAAAGATGAAGCTTTGAAACATAACAATAGATGATTACAAAGCACACTCCCAGAATGATATTGTCGGTTTACATGAGATGACCAGTAGAATTTTTGAGGAAAGTGCCACAGTGCCTCCCTTCAGTTGGTTCAATTACAAAAGTAATCCCTCGACTGTTGACTGTAGTCTATTTCCTCCCTTAACTACTTCACTATGGCAAATTGGTCCTGGCTCAGCTTTGTTGCAACCAGTGTTTCAAAAGGCATGAGGTGCACGAAAGCAACAAGGGGTCTTAGCACATGGCATAAGGCTCGAGGTGGATGCACAAGCTTTCCCATTACTAATATATACACACTCGGAATGTAGGAACAATCTACAAATTACAAATAATTTTTTACAGTAAATTAATTACGTGTGTGCGTGAGCGCGCAAGACTAAGACTACTCTGATGCTTATGTGCCCAGTGGCTATTTCTCTCTCAGGCTTGCATGTTGCATCTCATTGGAAGTAGACCCAAATGTTCCTCACATGCCTTTTCAAAAACACTAAGGGTACTACTTTACCAAACGTGACTTATAAGTGGGCAGAAAATCAATGTCAAAGGCATATATATATATATATATATATATATATATATATATATATATATATATATATATATATATATATATATATAACAGCTACTACAACATTAACCAATGAATACTGTACCAATTTCGCAATGGCCGAACCTGTGATGATAATCACGTTATATCAGTATACTACATAGATTCCAACTTACATCACGTGCTACTATCTACATTTTATATAAAGGTATCTAACTAAGCAACCAGACTCGAATGACAACAGACATTTTCTTAAATAGTGATAGTGATAACTCATGACCAAAAAGAACATGCCATCTGGTCTCTTTAGCCTTGAGCAGCTTGCACCCTCCTCCGACATCTTTTATGTTTGCTTTCCACCACAAACACCATTTTCCGCATTTCAGAACCTACGCCAAAAAGATGCCTTTGCTCATTTTCTCTTCTCTCCAAGCTCTCTCTCTCTCTCTCTCTCCCCCCTTCCCCATTTCCAAGCAATAAACACCAGCCCAAATTTCCAGACAACAAATAACATGCCCCAATCACCACCATCACAGAGCCACTATCCATTAACCATGGTATCAGCATTATCCATATCCAACGATCAATTATCAACTTTCCAACTTCCAGAATCAGCTAATCTCCCTGACTTCCGTCTACCACAACAATCCATACATCCTCATCATCATGCTCCAATCAACATCATCTTCCTCAAATTATTTATCCCCCTACTGCCTGCCTCTTCTCACATTTTATGTCAACTGTCCCTTGCCTTCTCCATCATCAGCAATCCTTGCAGAATGTACTGGAATGTATTTAAACCATTTGGACTTGTTGGAGATTTTAGGAAAGAAAGGACAGTTAGCAGAGAGACCACGTGTGCGTGTGTGCAGGTAAACTAGGGAAGAGACTAATACAGAAATACAGAGGATTCTTCATTCATTACTTCAACCTTTAGCAGCACCTTTAGTAGCTTCTCCATTTAATTTTACTTTTTCTTGTGGTGGAAGAAAAGCACTCACTGATCAGATTATGTACATAAAGTCATGTACACATGAACCAGGAATCTTTTAAAGCAAGATATATATTGACTGGTGAAAACTGAGGAGACAATTTCAGGTGCAATTATGGCTGCAAGATTAAGTGGATCCCACTTTTCCGTATATTGATCAAGTTAAGGGGCTTAAAAGCCACTGGGTCGGCTACAATTAGGAAATAAAGGGAACAAGTAATAACCAACAAGGAGGTAAATTGTCATCTTCCCAGTAAAAGTCCAGACCTACCAGATAAAGAGGTTCAAAGTTGCAGTTCCACTCTTCGCCACTAATACAGAAAAAATAAATTACAAAAAAATAACATATACACTCAATAAGACTCCCTTATAATTGACTACCAAGGAAAACGAAGGACGATATGACCCGGAGGCTAAATCCACAAATATTGAACGGCTACAATTTTGTGAGCCTGTACAACTTTACCCGTAATCAATCTGAACATGATCGTCATCCACTTAAGACTGAAATAATCATATAAAATACACTAAAACATTGTACAGTGAGACCAATAATGTTGACTAATGAATAAGTAGAAACACATTTCCATTGACATTCTGTGGTCATGTAGTGTGGTGTATCAACTCAGTTTGCACGCTATGGACTACCAATCCAATGAAACTCAGAAAAGGCCTGACATGGAGAGAAAAGAGAGGGTATAAGAAGAAACTGTAGCTACCTGCAAGTCCTCCATCACACTTAGATAAGAATCCTTCAGATCAATGACAGGCATGCCTTCTGGAAATTTTCGTATTAAAACAAGCAGTTGTTCCTTGTTCTTAATTTCATGCTTTGACTGTAAAAAACAAAGAAAATCCTTTATTTATCAAAAACTAAATGGTGTCAAACCAATGATCTGACTAAATGTAATTCAATAACTAAGGCCTACCTTGTAAGAGAAACACTCCCCATCATAATACACTTTTGGGTTGTTCTTCAAACTCTCAAAAACGGTTTTGTTTGCATACACATCGACGTGGCACACTTCATTGATTTGCTTAGGAGTTAAGGCTTCCCTCCTCTGCAACCAACCCAAGGGTGTTATACAGAATATCCAGTCAACATGTAACAGTGTGACAAATATTAAGAGAATAATTACAATAACCAGAATTATTTTACCACTCCTGGTGCTGTTCTTGCTGCTGACAAAGATGCCAGCTTAGCAATTACTATAGTTGATTTCTCAACTTAATTCTACAAGTACATTGTGACAGATATCGGGAGACTAATTACAATGACTAGAATCATTTTACCACTCCTGCTGCAGTTCTTGCTGCTTAAAAAGATGCCAGCTTAACAGCTACTATACTTGATTTTTCACAATTTTGTCTCCATGTAACATAGAGACAAATATCAAAAGACTAATTACAACAACTAGAATTATATTACCACTCTTGCTGCTGTTCTTGCTGCATATAAAGATGCCAGCTTAAAACAATTACTATAGTTAATCTCAACAATTTTCTCCTGGCAACTCATCATAATTTTGTCACAACTCGACAGGTACGACAGAATATGAAGTATACCAGTAATAAGGTAGCCATCAGGCCCATCACTGTCTAGCTGTGTAAACCCATCATATCAAGCTAGAATAAAAACGACTCCTAATTTCCCTCTGAGATACAATTACAAAACAAACAAGACCCAGTCTAAATGTTGCAGAAAATTAATGACCAATCACACTAAACTGCTAAAGTGACCAACCTCTAGAAGGAGATCAATGACACGCTTAATTTGAGCTCCAGCAGGAGACTTCCTTATGCTGTTAATCATCTGAAGCCTTTCCGTATCATTAGAGAATTTACCAGCAGGAGCAGGAGGCCGCGTATGTGTCGAAGTTGATTTCTGTACATTAGAGTTAGTCTTTGGTGGAGTTGAGGTCCTTGTTGTTGAGGCTTGTTTTGCAGAAGCAATACTCGAAAGAGTTGATTGGCACTTCTCTTGCTGTTTTCGGAACCTTGCCAAATTCTCTTGCAGTGACATCTATCACAAAAATGGCATTAGGAAAACCCAACAATACAATTGTCGATGAAAAGATCGAAATATACAATTGTCAATGAAAAGATCGAAATCGCAGCATTCGAGAGCAGCATATCACATGATTTATTTCGAAGAAGAAGTTAACAGTTTGATCCTCCGTAAATTTTGAGAAGTTCAACATACTCATACACGTATAATATAAAGTATCAATTACATTAATTTGAATATGTTAGCCAACAAACACTATTTCTAGCAAGAAAATCTCATTTTCATATCGTAAAATCAGAGATTAAGCGAAAAAGAATTCACAATTTTAATAATCATACATCAAATTACAGTAAATAGCATCAGCAGCTGTTATTAAAATGGAAAAGAATATAATTCTTCTTCTGAACTAATCATATGTTGTATGGTGAAGATATCAAAATGGAAAATCAGGTAAAAAGTAAAAACCCGCAAATCTTTGGATATAAGACATCAAAATTTCAAATTAAATTTTTAAGAATCGTCGAAAATTTCTTTGATTTCTTTCAATTGTAAAAGTTAAAATAGTGAGATTAGTCCTAAACAAACCTTCAGTTATTTGGAATCGTCGAAAAAATGCTTCAATTTCTTTGGAAACACCTCGAAATGATGCTGGAAATACGTAATTCGAAATCAAAGTTTTTAGATGGAAAAAAAAAACTGAAATGAGTGGATGAATACGGATGTAGACTATGAATCTATGATATGTAGAGAGAGATGGAATTTCCCTTGTAATCTCAGAGGAGGGTTCGCGCTTAGAATTTGGAGGATTAGGGTTGCAAACTTCCCATGTAATATTTCTCTCTGTCGTATGTCCCTTTCCTCTTTGTTAAAATTGTGGGTGGTAAATTTAGGGGTGTAAGCGCATTGCGAAGAGTCGCAGTCCGTCCACCGTCCAAACTCAGCTTTGACGGATTGGACGGTCAAATTTTTTTGACCTGACTCGGACTCAAACTTTCAGTCCAAATATTTTCTGGACCGGATTTGGGTCATCGCTTTGAGTCCAATGTAAATCAGTCAATTCCAAAAATATTTTTATATATAATATATATACGATTTTTTCACCAGGTACCCCTAAGGTTTCACAATATTCACCTGGTACCCTCGCATTTTCAACAATTCACCTGGTGCCCCTGAGGTTTTGAAAAAGACATGACTTGCCCCTGCCGTTAAGTTTCCGTTACAAACTTTATTCACCATTTACCCCTCTGGTTTGTGAGAATTTAGGATTCGACGATTGCCAACATTTCCACTCGTATTTCATTTCTCTCTCCACCACAACAGCACCAACACCACCACCCCTACCTCCCACTGTTGCATCACCACTAAAACTACCACCCTCCACTCTTTGCTTCGCCGGCGCCTATGCCTCCAACCGGATTTCTTTCTCTCACTTTGCCTTGATTTCTCTCTCTTCAATTTTATCATCCAGCTTGGCTTGGATTGGCGGGTTTGCTCTCCTTCTCTTTCTCTCCCGACTCTTCTTAAAACACACACGAGGCACACAAATCCACACACCCCCATGTACACGTGACACATACACACCGTTGAGATGACAATTCTACAATTTGGATGCCCTCTTCGCTACGCTCTTGATAATTTTGTATGGATCTTGTCGGTGAATTGATCTTAATTTGCATCACCTCGCCTTTAGTTCCATGGATGATTATCCTTTTTTCCTCTAATTAGCATAGGTGAATTTTATTAACATCAAGCATTGAGGATTCTACATTTGTTGCTCTTGTTGATATTGAGGAACAATGATTCTCGCCATCTTTTGTATGAAGCATTAACATCAAGCATTGAGGCCCCCACCCCCTCCCCTCCCCCTCCTCGCCGCCACCTGACCCCCCCCCTCCGCCGTAGCCCCATACCCCGCCAACCCAGCTTCCCCACCCCCTCCCCTTCGATTTCTCTCCCGACGCACTCATACCGCGCACCAACAAAACGCTGACCCAACCCTCACCCCCTCCCCTTCGATTTCTCTCCCGACGCACCACCAAAACAAAACAACAACGGCGAACGACGGGAGAGAGAAACGGTCGTGCTTCGGGATTGCGTGCCTTGAGGATTGCATTCAAATCGGTGCCTTGAGGATTGCGTGCCTTGAGGATTGCATTCAAACAGGTGCTGGGTTGACGACTGCTGGGGTCGGGACTAGGATCGGGTTTGGCAAGGCTTGACGCCGCCGTGGGTGCCTTAGGGGTGGGGGTGAAGGGAGGTGGTGGGTTTTGGGTGGTTAGAACATTAGGGTGGGGTGGGGTCATGTGGTGGGGTTAGGGGTATAGAGAGAGATAGGTTAATTAGGGTTTAAAGTTATTAATTAGGTTTAATTATAGTTAATTAGGATTATTTAGAATTAATTAGGTTAGTTAGGGGTTAATTTCGTTGATTTAGCCCTAATGACTCCAGGAGTTGACGTCCGTTAGTCATTAAGGGTATTCTGGTGATTTTTCAAAACCTCAGGGGCACCAGGTGAATTATTGAAAACGTGAGGGTACCAGGTGAATATTGTGAAACCTCAGGGGTACCTGGTGAAAAATCCGATATATATATTATATATTTTTATATATAATGTATATATATTTAATATTTATATATATAATATAAAAGATGTATGTGACTTATCTTCTGGAATGGATATAATGAGCTTAATTTTTCAAATTCAATTATGAGAAAATGTTGAAAATCATTGAATCTAAATAGGGGAAAAAAATAATACTTCCTCCATTTTTTTTACATGTTACATTTTGACATTTTCACTATTCACAAATTTCACTTTGACCATCGTTTGTGATTTATACGTGAATAAAAATATAGTCATGTGGGATCTTGTTAGATTCGTCTTAATATGTATTTTTTAATGTGTACTTTTTATAATTTTTACAAATACAAAATTAGAGATATATGTCCTCAAAATCTTGCATTGGCATGCGTGAAAAGTGAAAGTGTAACATGTAAAATAAACGGAGGAAGTATAATAATCGGACTAGACTGGACTGGATTCGGACTCAAGAAAAAATTATCTGATTTGGACCGGATCGGACTCAAAAAAATATTTGGATCGGACTTGGACTCAATTTCTCGAGTCCAAAAAACTTTGGACTGGATTTGGATTTGGCAAAGTCCAATCCACTTACACCCCTTGTAACAACCCTGAATTTCCACTTTCTTTTTTGAAAACATATCAGAGTACAAAGCATGGACAATTCAAGAGCTGTTATGCCGCGGTTATTAAACATTTAATAACAGCAAGGCGAAAGGTACTACTACTAATACATAAATTAATTATTAACTATTACAACTAAAAGAAAATGTAAGTAATTAATACACTCCTATAACAAACCATAATTCTAAACTATTACAGCGGAAGTCTTAACTTTAATAAATCTACATCTAGGTGAAGTCAATGCTCTTACCCACTATAAGCTAGTCACCATCAAGCCCCCGCACATTGAAGACATGTAGTATCGGCCCAAAAGGCCGAGCAAGATTTCATACCAATAACAACTTTGAACTATCCAATGTGCAGGTGGAATACATAAATAGTATTCCACAAAATCATTTCACCTGTACAACATTCAACTTGAATATAATAGACAACCTTCAATAATTCAAATCCACTTTACTTTCTTTCTAAACCATTCTCAAAACTTTCAAATATAACTCCTTTGAAATCAGTGAGTAGGAAGTAATAAAAATCCAATGAGCTAGCTAGGCTCACTAGATAAGGTAAACACCAAAGTCCCTAGTATGCATACCCCTAACTTGATAACGTATCAAGAAGGAATACGAATGGCAAGAGTATTGATCAATATACTCCCAACTACTAAAATAAATTGTTGAGACACCGTTAACTCAACATACTTCCATACTCGAGGAATACCGCTACCTAAGCAACCCCGCAATTTAATTAAAACTTGGTTACAATGAGGAACTTCCTCCTTTTCATAATATCAAACTTGTCTCACGAGGACCTTCCTCCTTTTAATAATCTCAAACTTGTCTCACGAGGAACTTCCTCCTTTTAATAATTTCTTAAATAATCTCATAAATTATTTTGATATAAATATCGTCAAAACAATTAAAATCTCCATAAGTAGCATCGTAAAAACGATTCCAAACTCAATATAAATCACAAATCAATATGAAATACTTTCCGAAATAATATGTACAAGCTTAGTATGAAATCTTACCTTATTAGCAAACCACAGTCAACCAATCTCAATCACAAGTCAAAAAGGTTATTCTACGAACCCGTAATCTACAATATAATATAATATAGTATAAATCACTTGACTATACTTAACATAATTTACACATAAACGACATAACCTAGTTAATGAGCCTTGACTACCTTTACAAACAAGTAACTTTAAATTTAATCCAAAAAGAATACAACAAAGTTAACAAAAGTCAAACTGGTCAACAAAAGTCAAATTGTAAATACTACTAACTACATGAAAATAACATGCATTATATTTAATTTCAGCAGAAACTTAAAATAGGGATAATTTTCTCCTATGAAGTCCAAATGATATTTTTCTTGAGCCTATCTTGGGTGAAATTTCGATACGAACAACTTTTGTGAAATAGTATTGTGGCTAAAAACGCCCGTAAACCGACGAAAAACACAAATTACGAATCGACTTGTAATTCCTACGAGTTATAGTTCTTGTTGATAAACTTATTATTAATAAGCAAAATTCTTTTCAATCAAGCTACACCCAACACTCATAATCAAAACCCCCAATTCAATTTATCTCAAGAACCCTAAACTAACAAAACCCCAATTCGAAAATTAAGCCAAAACTGAAATTAAAACATGACAAAGAATCTTACTTGATTAATGAAGTAATTGGAATGCAGAATAGTGTAAAAAGACCCAAAATTTCGTCTCCTTGACCCGATTTTCGACCCGAAAACTGCACCCCAAAAACCCTATTTCTCCTCTTCGAAATTGTCCACAAAAACGAGTGAAGATGGATGATGGACGGTTGATATGCAATAGCTTAGCAAGTATATGCTTTAGGTATAACCTTGAATCATAGAAAGGAAAAGAAAAGGATGGAGATGGAGGTTGGAGATTAGAAAAGAAAGGAAGATGGATGATGGAGTACAAAGGGAAATGAAGAATGTCGTGGGTTCCGCTCCAAGTTCTAATTTTTTTTCCTTTTTCCTTTTTTTTTCTTTTGCTTACTTTCTTTTCTATTTCTAATAGGTTTTGGGTTCTAACTTAACCTAGTAAACTTAGGAGTTTGTTTTGACCACTTCTAAGACAAAATCAAATGAGAAACACAAATATATATTTGATAAAAAAAAAATTTAAATTATTTTGAACTAAAATAATATAAATAATTAATAAACATTATAAAAATACGGGGTGTTACAATCTACCCCCTTAAAATAAGTTTCGTCCCGAAACTTCAAGTATTACTCAAATGATCAAACTTATACTATTGTTTTTGAAAACAACTCATGAACTCTATAGGTTAGCCAACTACTATCACTCTGGATAACATCTCCAACAACCAAATCATTTCAGAGAACATCTCCGGCAACTAGTTCACTTTCTCATAGATCAATTCAATTGATCACCTTTATAACCAAACAATCATTCCAACTAATATATTCATACCATAACAAGTAGAACCAGCACCTCATAGATCAATTCATTTGATCACCCTTGTAAACATACAACCATTTCAACTAAAATGTTCATAGTATAAGAAGTAAAACATGCACCATATTACAAGGTTTACCATAAAACTTTACCATAAAACTTCTAATCATACACGAATTATGTATACTTTAAACATTAAAGACATTAAGGTATACATCACATATGAAATCATAACAACTTTTAGCGCCAAATACACAATTGGCACGAAATCTACCCCCCTAAAAAGGAAGTTACACCCTCATAACTAACAATAAGATGAACAAGAGATGGGGACAAAACACATGACATCCTCGGTCTTACGAGTAGTTCCTCAGTGTTGTGGTTAGACCACAAAACCTTTACTATCCACTTCTCAACCCTACGGGTCTTACATATCTATTGGTCTAGAGTCTCAACTAGAACTCCAACTATCACCATGTGAAGAGTTTCTAATACGATGTCGTAAGTAAGAAACATGGAATACATTACAAATACAATTAATTTTCCTTCCAAGGATCACATATGGACCGATAAACTTAGGAATCAACTCCCTTACTAAGGCTTAGACACGACGGGAAAGAATCTAAGTCGAGCTACAACGAACCACTAATGTCACACTCGTTGGACTATGTCGTAGACTGTGGAATTTAATTCATAACTACACTATGGTGCACAAGCGCTTTAAATAATAGCATAGGATTTTCTCGAAAATCCGGTAGAGTTTCCTTTGTAAAATGGACAACTCGAAATGAGAAAAGGTGTTCTAAACTCGTTACAATCACAATACATAAAAGCATTTCCAAATCCAAGACTCAACGCTTTCGCGGAGCAACAACTAACCCGAACCGAGAGTACTATTGCTCTTCTAAAAATAGAAGTAAAGACTCATACAATATGAACTCACCATTACATGGTTGGGCGTACTCGCCTGGAAAAAAAAAACATAAAATAATTCACAAGTCAACATCTAGAGCTTCAACTTGAAGTTATTATAACACTCACAATCACCAAGGCATACCACAAATGGCAAAACAAAATACTTTGATGGTCGCATCAACATTTGGCTGAGTCCTAACCCATAAACATTCATAGCACGTGTTTTGGAGTTTATAACTCTCACGTAATCAATGACACCACGACAATCACATCAAAGCACACTAAGCATTTATATTCAAAGAGTACTTAAATAACTCGGACGCGTGAATATGGACACAACCAATTTTCTTTCTTTCAAAATGATTCTTAATTGGGAATCCAATAATAAATGACCCTTTTACGTAACTCTTGTGTTGCAAAAACTTTGCTCAATCATTCTTAATGTCACAAATGATCTTCTAGACACGAAGTAATAACATGCTAAGCTCTATCACTTTAAAGCAATTTCTTGACGGGGATCCAATCAATCCAAATAATAAGGCATATATTTCCAATACTAGGGTATTGAGGCTTGGAACCTCTGACAATGGGGTTGAACATAATCCTGACAACAAAGGTGGAGTTTAAAATCTCCGGCATTGGTTTGACTCATAGTCATGACAGTGGGGGCGTGGAGGCTTGAAACCTCTACCATGGGGCCACCCATCCAACTATTCACTTTACTTGGGTCGAAACTCGGACAAGTTAAAGCACATAACACGATTTTAAATATTCTTCACTAAACACCAAGTCTCCTATTACTTAGTAACACTCAAAACACATCATAGAGCGGTAGAAAGCTCCATTGAGAGACCTTCAAGGCTCACAATCCATGGTAGACTTGCCCCCTATTAAAACTTTTTCAAAAACCTGTTCTTAACTTTTCCAAAATTCACTCAAATCGTGGTAGAAAAACCATTTCTAGATCGATTCGAGAACGAATCCACAACCTTAATTGAAACGTGTCTAAATCACTTGCACACACTACACAAACAAATTGAACAATCTCCACATAGCCTTTGGTAGGGTAACTTACTCGTTGACCATACAGGACCAAATCGAGCTACTAAGGTACTACAGAAAATGATATGCTCTATTTACATGAAACTAAAGCTTACTTTATATAAAACTCCTTTTTAGAACCATGTCTCAAAACTAACACACATTCATAACACATCATAAACCGTTCACACACTATAGTTTCACGAAATAAAATTTCAAGTCGTGCATGGATACGTGAATCACATAAACTAACGACTCCATCAACAATAATGGTGGTATTACCCTTGCCTACCGATACTCAACACTCCAAACATAGCAATCAAGAGTTAACTTAAATTCATTTCTCAAGGTTCATGAAATAGATATGGTCCACTATACTTCCATAGTTTCCATTAAATTCATTAATTTCGACTCGAACAACTAGTCATAGACTTGCCACATGATACACTTAACCCTTACTCACATAAAACTTAAATCAAATTAATCAATTACACACTTTAACCACTATAATAACTTAGTCTTATTCTTCGGACAAGACTTAAGTAAATTGAGTTTGAGCACATTAAACCATTCCTAATGGCCTCTAGGTCATTAACGACGATTTATTCAACTTTAAGTGGGCGTCTAACACCCCAGGGCGACACAAAGGAGAGCTTGTTATAACCAAGCTATCTCGAGGTTCTCAACCAATTAACATGGTACAACTATAACTCCACAAATACAGTCATCTCATTAGACAAGTGCAAAAAATAGGAACTTGTAGCTTGTTATTTAAGATTAGTGACTACCAATCAAGAACTTTGCAATGACTTTAAACCAAAGACTTAGATTACTTCAACTTATACTCCTAACATTAAACTCAGTGAGAAGAGACTCTCTTCGTTAAACCAGTCTACATTAGACTCGCTAACCATTTTAGTGTTATTAGACCTTGATTACTACTAAACAAATCATATAACAGGGAACTACGCGTCCCACGATCGACATGACTCGATTTAACATTATGCCTTGCATATGTCACCACTCCATAGCCTTACTAGATACATGATAGTTACTAGTTGTTTTATAATGGGTTCAAACCGACTCCTTGACGCTAACAAATAAACAATAATACTTTACCAGGGTCAAACGGTTGACCCTTAACATGATATGAGCTGACTTTGACTAGTCTCGAGTATACTACGAGAAACCTACCCACTTGGACTAATTCCTTTTACCTTTTGCTATGCACTTCACCACGAATACTCCATGAAAGTCAACAGAACACGAGAACTTATAGTAGAAAGTCATCTCATGACTCGCTAGACTACTTTAAACTCACGTAAATAAGGTCTACAGGCATGACCAAGAGAGCTAATAACTCGAGTTTCAACTCTTGTTATAGCCTCAACACACAATCATACACTAACAAGTCAATTCATAACATTTAGTCAACAAGACTAACATATCCAAGACATAATCAAACCCTTCTCCGTAAGGATTTCAATTAACAATTCACACCAACTACAATTCGTGCATGTCATCATGCAACTCAATCAGTTTGCAATTTAAGAATCAAGTAGTTAATCACTAAACATTCTCAAGGCCAAAAGATGGACAAAGTACGGGAGGTGGGTGGGTCTATCACCACAACACACAAGAGCAAAAATAAATAAAAAAATAAAAGGGAGTGCCACCTTGAATGGAATAAGGCTCACCCTTATCCACTATAATAGTTCGTCCTAATGCGAACATAAAAATCGACGAGCTAGATACTTAAATGAAATAGGTGACGATAGAAATTAACATCAAGACGGAATGTCACCCCAAAGTTCCCATAAACAAATGGAACTAAATTTCGCATTATGCGACTCAAACTGGAACTTATAGCACACTCTCGGCTATGCACTAACTTAAAATCACAACCAAACAAGGATATACTCAAAATGGTTTACCTTTACTAGCCAATCATTCCAAACATGGAAGCAAGCACAACTTAACTTGAACCAAACATAAAACTCAACTAGTTCCACGCTTACCAAACTCATTGACTTTATCAAGTAAAACATCCACATAAGAGGGATCCACATCAACTACCATACACAATAACCACATGTAATCCCTTACTTCCCATATCTCAATCTTACCTCGCCTTTTCAAATTTTAATACTTTCATTTATTTAGTTTTACTTAAGGTCACAACCTCAAGGTTACAACTCTAGGCACAACCTACTAGGTCACAAAAATCTACCTCAAGGTGGGGATGGATCCAACTTCCAATCAAAACAATGATTAAAACTTTTGTACATTATTCTTCATCATTAACACGCACCCCGGCCGCTGGTGGTCTTAATGGTGATGAACAATCCACGTAGGGAGAGGTACTTTCTCCTAAAAACATAGTTTCAAAATAAACAAAGGAATTTGGAGATCCCAATAGGTACTAAATCGATGGTCACAACTCTAGGTCTCAATCCTAGACCACAACTCAAGGATAACCTCTAGGGCTAACCTAAGGCCCTACACCTTGGCACTAAACTAGTGGCTAATCCTCTAGATCACTTTAAGCTCAACTCTGCTGGGCTCTAGCCATAGACTCGAGCCGTTGGCTCTGATACCAACTGTAACAACCCTCAATTTCCACTTTCTTTTTTGAAAACATATCAGAGTACAAAGCATGGACAATTCAAGAGCTGTTATGCCGCGGTTATTAAACATTTAATAACAACAAGGCGAAAGGTACTACTACTAATACATAAATTAATTATTAACTATTACAACTAAAAGAAAATTTAATTAATTAATACACTCCTATAACAAACCATAATTCTAAACTATTACAGCGGAAGTCTTAACTTTAATAAATCTACATCTAGGTGAAGTCAATGCTCTTACCCACTATAAGCTAGTCACCATCAAGCCCCCGCACATTGAAGACATGTAGTATCGCCCAAAAGGCCGAGCAAGATTTCATACCAATAACAACTTTGAACTATCCAATGTGCAGGTGGAATACATAAATAGTATTCCACAAAATCATTTCACCTGTACAACATTCAACTTGAATATAATAGACAACCTTCAATAATTCAAATCCACTTTACTTTCTTTCTAAACCATTCTGTAAAACTTTCAAATATAACTCCTTTGAAATCTGTGAGTAGGAAGTAATAAAAATCCAATGAGCTAGCTAGGCTCACTAGATAAGGTAAACACCAAAGTCCCTAGTATGCATACCCCTAACTTGATAACGTATCAAGAAGGAAGACGAATGGCAAGAGTATTGATCAATATACTCCCAAATACTAAAATAAATTGTTTAGACACTGTTAACTCAACATACTTCCATACTCGAGGAATACCGCTTACCGGCAACCCCGCAATTTAATTAAAACTTGGTAACAATGAGGAACTTCCTCCTTTTCATAATATCAAACTTGTCTCACGAGGACCTTCCTCCTTTTAATAATCTCAAACTTGTCTCACGAGGAACTTCCTCCTTTTAATAATTTCTTAAATAATCTCATAAATTATTTTGATATAAATATCGTCAAAACAATTAAAATCTCCATAAGTAGCATCGTAAAAACGATTCCAAACTCAATATAAATCACAAATCAATATGAAATACTTTCCGAAATAATATGTACAAGCTTAGTATGAAATCTTACCTTATTAGCAAACCACAGTCAACCAATCTCAATCACAAGTCAAAAAGGTTATTCTACGAACCCGTAATCTACAATATAATATAATATAGTATAAATCACTTGACTATACTTCACATAATTTACACATAAACGACATAACCTAGTTAACGAGCCTTGACTACCTTTACAAACAAGTAACTTTAAATTTAATCCAAAAAGAATACAACAAAGTCAACAAAAGTCAAACTGGTCAACAAAAGTCAAATTGTAAATACTACTAACTACATGAAAATAACATGCATTATATTTAATTTCAGCAGAAACTTAACATAGGGATAATTTTCTCCAATAAAGTCCAAATGATATGTTTCTTGAGCCTATCTTGGGTGAAATTTCGATACGAACAACTTTTGTGAAATAGTATTTTGGCTAAAAACGCCTAGAAACTGACGAAAAACACAAATTACGAATCTGACATGTAATTCCTACGAGTTATAGTTCTTGTTGATAAACTTATTATTAATAAGCAAAATTCTTTTCAATCAAGCTACACCCAACACTCATAATCAAAACCCCCAATTCAATTTATCTCAAGAACCCTAAACTAACAAAACCCCAATTCGAAAATTAAGCCAAAACTGAAATTAAAACATGACAAAGAATCTTACTTGATTAATAAAGTAATTGGAATGCAGAAGAGTGTAAAAAAACCCAAAATTTCGTCTCCTTGACCCGATTTTCGACCCGAAAACTGCACCCCAAAAACCCTATTTCTCCTCTTCGAAATTGTCCACAAAAACGAGTGAAGATGGATGATGGACGGTTGATATGCAATAGCTTAGCAAGTATATGCTTTAGGTATAACCTTGAATCATAGAAAGGAAAAGAAAAGGATGGAGATGGAGGTTGGAGATTAGAACGAAAAGAAAGGAAGATGGATGATGGAGTACAAAGGGAAATGAAGAATGTCGTGGGTTCCGCTCCAAGTTCTAATTTTTTTTCCTTTTTCCTTTTTTTTTTTTCTTTTGCTTACTTTCTTTTCTATTTCTAATAGGTTTTGGGTTCTAACTTAACCTAGTAAACTTAGGAGTTTGTTTTGACCACTTCTAAGACAAAATCAAATGAGAAACACAAATATATATTTGATAAAAAAAAATTTAAAATTATTTTAAACTAAAATAATATAAATAATTAATAAACAGTATAAAAATACGGGGTGTTACACCCCTAGTGGTAATGGCGAAAATTCGAAGGTACGCACAGAAGTATGGTGCTTCCTGTGCGCACGCTTCAAAACGCAGCGTTTAAACGGTCTGCAATGAACATCTGCAGTTTTCCAATGAACATTTGTGGGACCCACCTCAATTTCTCTTTACTCAAATTTTTCACCCCATGTGCGTTGTAAACCAATAAACATCAAGATTATTGCAATGGACATTATAGTCTAATGAACATACGCTAATTTTCAATGGACATTTGCAATTTTGGAATGAACATTTGTGGGATTTACTATTGTTCATGTAAACCAATAAACATCAAGATTATTCCAATGGACATTGTAGTCTAATGAACACACGCTAATTTTCAATGGACATTTGCAATTTTAGAATAAACATTTGTGGGATTTACTATTGTTCATGTAAACCAATAAACATCAAGATTATTCCAATGGACATTGTAGTCTAATGAACACACGCTAATTTTCAATGAACATTTGCAATTTTGGAATAAACATTTGTGGGATTTACTATTGTTCATTTCTTACTTCATTAACATATTGTTGATTCAAATGTTAGTTTGTTCATCCAAGTCTTCAAAATGTTCTTTCAAATTACTTATATGTTCATTGTGATAAATATTTATGTTGTCATTACTTATATGTTCATTGGAGATGAACAGATGTTCACTGCATTAACATATTGTTGATTCAAAAAAGGTTCTCATGTGGTAAATTTTTAACTGTTCAGTGGAATATTGAAGATGTTCATTGGATTATTTTTTGTTTCCAGTTTTCCGCCTTTTGTTGTTTTTTGGTGCGTTTTGGATGGTGCGCACCATCCTATTCCTACACTCGTGCGCACCATCGACGGACTCGGTCCAGTCTCCAGGAAGAGAGAGATATGAGTTTGAAAGGTATGTACAAGTAATGGCGAAGCAATGGGCCAAGCCTCACAAAACACGTGTACCAATTTTGCTTCTATTTTTCTCTTTTTTAGTCCCAAAAAGTAGCACATAAAAATCTTTGAATTTTAGAAAATATTAAATTGATGCATAGTCATATGAAAATGTCATAAAAATCTTTTTTATTTGCACCAAAAATGAAATCATATTACTACATATCCAAAACCAAAGAAATTGGCATCTCGATTTGGGTTGGTATCATGGATGAAAATGCTAAACTGAAGTTATGAATGTCACCATCACCTACTAATATGTAAAATAAATTGTTATTAGGTAAAACATCATTAGATATATGTCAATGTGTAAATCTAAATCATTAATCTTTCATTATATCAACCTCAAAGCAAAATAACTATTAAAACTTTTAAAAGACGGGAGGAATAACATCATAAATGGTATCACTCTTGCATTGCTTTTGTAAGGGAATAAACTTCTTACATGGTTAGATAGGGGTGACATTTTTGCAACAAAAAATAAAATAAAGATAGGGGTGACTTTTGAGAAATAAACTGCATATAATCCTTGAACATATCATATTCTTGGACAAGTTTAATCATTGTCTTACAGAAATATAATTGTGTACCCATTTTTCTTGTTGAAAAGATGTGTCCTACAGGCTACAGAAACCAAACCTCGCACATTCTATGTAAATGTACTCGTCTTATGAGTACGAAAAACATGCCATTGTAGTTTGTATTTGAAACAGATGGAGGGGGAAAACTAGTTTGACAAGAGACAAATACAACATTGCTTGTCCTCACTGACCATTGCTATAAGGAATAAGGATATCTATGAACACAGAAGAAAAACAATGAAGCAGTTAAAAAGCTCAACGGCTTTTTTGGACCTTCTTCCCAACTTCACACATCACACTTACAGAATTGTCTGGACTCCCATTCATCTTTCTTTTTTGGATACAATCAAATATTGATCTGTAAAATAATGAAAGTGAAGTCGCGTGCGTGTGAAATCTATATTTTGTCAAGTTTAACCACTGATCATCTCAACAACCTTAAACTTATTGATTGGCTGTACATTTTTTCCATAACTTACATAGTCAAACATACATGATATAGTAGTGTAGTACAAAGGAAAAGTCTTTGCAATCAGCCATTTATGTTACAGTGCTAGTACACTTTCCAGTCACTTATAAGTTATAACCTGTAACTACTTGGCTTATTAGGTAGGATCAAGCCTCTCATTTATCATGGAACAAGCAATATTTTGCCAATATGCTTGCTACTCTCCATAAGCTGGTGGGCTTCAGCTGCCTGTGACAAAGGGAAGTACTTGTGCACTATAGGCTTCACCTTGTTCCCAATGATTGCAGGCCACACATTCTTTTCCACCTCTTTCACGATAACTTCTTTGTTCTCAAGAGTTCTATTTCGCAGGCCAGCAGCTGAAAACATTGGTGTAACATTTTTAATATAACACTTGAAACATCAGTGTCTGAATCAAACTCTCGATGATCCTAAGTAAGTCAATATGAAGTAGCCAATTGGTTAATGGTGGAAGTGTTAAAAGGTGCAAAATGAGGACTTAGGTTGTCGACATTCTTTGCAGAACATTCATAGAAGCCAGCTTGTGTTGAGAATAGTGCATACCTTGAACTGTGAGTCTCCTTGCAAGCAAACTTGCAAGATTAATCTGTGAAGTTGCTCCTCCTTGCAAGCCTATGATAAAAAGCCGTCCATCTAAATTCAAGCTGTCGATATTCCTCTGCAAGTAAGTTCCTCCCATGTTGTCCAATATTACGTCAACACCTGTTAGTTAAACGCATACAATTATTCTCATTAACATGCCAGCAAAACACAAAATATTTCTCCTATGCCAGAAAAAGTTCTCATTTTAGTACATGATGAATGGGTAGTAGAATGCTGTTTCTACCGCAGGAAAATGGACAATTATTTGCAACATCCAGAAATGGAAGTGAAACAATTCATCTGTGAGAAAGCAGGTTTCAGACAACAAAAGAGAACTTCACCATAAGCAGACATTATATACAATCTGTTTTTTCTCTAAAGTACCTTTTCCAGCTGTTTCTTCTTTCACTCTTGCAACAAAATCTTCGGTCTTGTAATTGATGCATACATCAGCTCCAAGATCTTTGCAAAATGCCAACTTTTCCGCAGAACCTAGATAAGAGAGCAATTAACAGAACATCAGGTTTGTTCCATCAAACTTATCACCCAAAAGAAAAACAAACACTCAATTTTGCCAACCTGCTGTCACAAATACTTTTGCTCCATAATACTTAGCTATCTGAATAGCAAAAGTGCCAATACCACTAGAGCCCCCATGAACCTGAAAGATAGTTGATTATAAAACAAACTCAAAATAGTGAGAATTTTATCAGTCACTACTAAAGATCGGTAGCTTACCATCCTTACATAGCTAGAAGGGACATTATTTCATCAGTTTATAGTTGAGCTCAGGGAAAAAAAACGCGGTCGCGGTCGCGTTCGCGGGAACGGTCGCGTTGTCGCGGGAACGGCTTGTAACGGGGGAATAGAACGTTTCGCGGCCAACACGGCGTGAATTTTTAAAAAAAATTCACATTAATACGTTCTAACCTTATTTGCATTGTTTTAGTTATTAAGCATTATTACAACATAATATAACCAAATCTATCAGAATATCATGTTTCATCAACTATATAATTAAATCATCAAATATTTTTGGCCAATGTTTGAAAAGAACGGATGTAACGGGAATAAAAACGTTCTAACGCGGGCGAGTTCGCGTTACGGAACGGACAACGCGGCGAGAAGTATGTGATTTTTATTATGGCGTTCCGTAACGGGATTTCGCGGAACGGCAAATCCAAAATCCGTTACAGAACGGCCGTTCTGTAACGGAACGGGAGAGTTTTAATTCCATGGTTGAGCTACAAGATTTCTAACAAGATAGATTGGAAGCAAAATGTTGCTCATATGAAGGGCATCAAGACAGATAGGAAGAATCTTCTAAACAAAAGAGTGAACGACATACCAATCTCTTGACACAAACAGATAGCAGAAAGCAATATTTTGACAGTAAAATCAATACTTCTCTTGGGTATTTCTCTCAATGGACCTTGTGACAAATGAAAATTTAGTCTCTCACAGATGCAAATTTACAAGAGCATACTAGTTGACAGGGTAATGGAACAAGAATAGCCTTGTATGTTACCAAAAATGTCTCTCCTGCTGAAAGTCGACTCGTCATAAAAACAGTTGACCAAACAGTGCATGCCACATCAAGGAAACTTGCAGCATCCTTGAGAGAAACACCAGGTGGGGCAGGGAGAACATGTCCAGCAGGAACAGCTACTTTCTCAGCAAGAAGTGCACACACCTATACTTTCAACAGAGACTATACGTAAGCAATACAGCGTGATAGCTTACCTGTGTTGAGTCAACCTCCATTTTCAACCCAAAGACATGGGTATAATATGACACTTTTGGGCTCTATTTGGTTAAATAGAAAATCTGTTCGGTTCCTAGCAAAAAAGTTAGAGACAACGGAAATTTGGAATGGAGGGCAGAAAACGAATGGGTGGAAGAAAAGAGGAAGGTATGATAGGGACGAAATTGTGGCATTCCTTCTTCCTTTTGGAAAGAAAACCGTTTTCCTTTCTTTAATCATTTTTAATCATTCACAAAACAAACATAGGAACATCGGAAAAACAGTTTTCCTAGAATAGGTTCTTTTGCCCACCAAACACTTTCAGCCATACTTCAAAGGAGAACCAAAGCATACAAAACCAAAAATAGCATGTCCAAGCCTGACTATCAAATCCAGACACTTGTAAAATATTTGTCCCAAGTCCAGTAAAATAGATCACCATATCTGTCACTCCAAACTATTGTTAGGATTCAGTATCTCAAGTTTGCTATCTAATTGATTGATGCAGCTGCAGAAAAGTAATCTGATCACTCTAAAATTTCTTTCAATAAAATTCCTGCACATCTTGGTTAAATTTCATATGTTCTTTACAGTCGATTCTAAAGTTCTAATACAAGTTGACAAAATCTCATAATAGTGCATCAAATGGTCCAATCCCATCAACACCATTAAGGTCCAATTACAACTTCCTAGCATTACTTGCGTTTTATTCAGATCACTTTGAATTTATGAAAATCAAAACTCAAAACGACTCAATTCAACAACATATATATAAAAAAACCTAGTTAATCACACCCACATACTAACAAGATTATAACTTTATGAGAAAATTAGAAAGACCCATATCACCAAATAATATCACAGACAACTTTCCAGCGAGTGACATTGTTGCCAAGTTGGAGGATGGTTCCAGAACATTCTACACCAGGATAAGGGCTAGCCCCAACTGGCCTTCCTTTGAAGGGTATCTGCTCGATTAAGGGCAGTTGCTTCAACTTTGATCAAAACTTCATTGTCTTTGATTTGTACCTCTGGATTTCCTGGGCTAGTTATCACTACTGCCTTCATTGTTTGTAGCACCAAATTTTATGGGTTTTGATGGAAATTGGAAATGAGGAATCAAGAGTAACACAAGTTACACAACGACACAAGTATGCATTCGGTAGAATTTGTTTACACCCTGACCTGATACAGCATACAGGTGTTTCCTTGGCACTTTGGAGCTTGGACTACCTAGTATGTCGACACCTTAATCCCTCCAATTTAATTTACTTCACACCCACAATTTTTTTTAATGATTAGGGATTGCATAAAACTAAATAGACATGAAATCATTGTCATTATTTTTAGTGTGAAGGAGGGAATAAGCTGAATGATATAAAGGGGATTCAACTTCAGGTTTTGGGTACCCATCTCATAAGACTTTATCAACTAAGCTAAATAACATGACAATTTATTATAGTCATGAAATCAAGCTTATTATAGTCATTAGCAAATATCTACATTAGCAAATATCTAAATAGTTAGGGGAGACGGTTCACACTTCACACTAACATTTTAAGCACAAGTTTTATGGGACTTGGGAGTAAGCAAGCAAAGTGAAAAAAATCGTAGTTAGGCGAAAACTTAGTTGCCCCTCCTCTCTCCCAAAAGAACAATAATCTATTTTTAGCTAGTTCATCGCTGCCACCATTCTTTTCGATGGTGATAGGCCAAATTCTAATATAGCTTTCTTTAGTTTTTCGTAGTTTGGGATAGTGACACAAATGTCCAGTCATTGTATTGTTATAGATTTTGAGTTGATGTCAAAATTGCTTTGAGTTGGGATTACATCTTCTATATAAAGATGCTTGAAAATTAAAATATTGTCATGAATATTGTTTGTCGTCTTTAATTTTCACTTCATCTCTCTTTTGTGTCTCCAAACCTCACGGTTTCCGCTTGTAAACTTCTAACATACTAATTATAAGGTTTACATGTAAAACATATCAATGGTAAATTTGCATCACACAAGTAAAAGGAATAACCGAATAAATCCAAATTGTGGCTTTCCATTCCAAAGACTTTTAGTTTTAGCCCTTCCAGATTATTGTGCTTAATAGTTACCACTTTTGGGGAACTTTTCATACAAAACTTCTTGGTAACGTGCCCCTTTCTATTGCATGTATAATTCTACATTTGTACCAATAATTACTCAGCTTGATTTTAGGTGCTCAAACATGCATGACAAATCCGAATCCAAATCTTCTCTCCCTTGAATCTTGTTATTAAAGTCTACACATTAAAGTTTATGCACCAGTTAATTCTTTGTCTTCTTTTTCCTCTCTTTTTCTCTTTCATCTCCTAAAATCTTATGTTATACTTTAATGTTGCAAGTAAAAAGAAACGTAAAAAATATAGGTATATGTTTTCTATTGACAAAAACGATTTTCAATGCAGTTTATAATCAAACTCCATAAAGTAGATAGTATTCACAATGTCCATACTCCTTCACAATAGAATTTTTAAGCCATATTCTGCCTGTTCATAAGAATATTTTGATTTAAGTCATAGCATATTCTGTGGAATTCTTGCAGAGTCGGTTTCATGGATCACATATTGTCATATTCACATTAAGGATTAAGAAAAAAATCAGCTTTGTACTTCAATTTACACTTTTAGTAGAGATTCGCATGTTGTTTTGATCAATCCAACTTCATTGCTTCACCAATTTCATTCGTTTCCTTTTCCTATCTTCAAGTTGTCCAAGATTCTGAAACTGCACGAATTGACCAGTCCATCAGTTGCCCAGCTTCTGCTGCTACAAAAAAACCCACAACAGCACTACCCACATGCGGAGCTTTGTGGCATGCCAATCTCAAGGCCGTGCCAATCTTCAAGTTTTGACGCAACCCTTTTACCAAGTGATACGGGAAACCACCCATCATACCGCCAATGAAACCTTCTCCCACATAATCCACCGCCGCATCCTGCCACGCCACATCCGGATCAACCAAATGCTCATACCCCTCTCTTATTGTCTCATCATAACCCACCATTCTTTCTGTTTTTTTTTTTTTATAGACACATACATACATCGATACTGATACACTCCCCAATTTATACTTTATAGGAGGAGACGGATAGCTTTTTGAACAAGAAACCCACCAGCCCGATCCCAAGGAGAATTAAGATTAAGGATTAAGGATGGGATAATTTACTTTAGAACAACAGTTGTAGTTTCATAAAACTACCTATTTGAGTGTAAAAGTTACGATTTTTGGGTTAATAGCTAAAATTTGCTAACATCAGCATGTATGACACCAGACTTACTCTATGCCATATACTTATACTTCCTCTGTTCCAAAAAAGTGAAACACTTCTCTCAAAAAGCTCTCACATAAAAGAGAGTGGTGTTTCACTTATTTCAAAATGGAGGAAGTACAACTTATTAAATATTGTTTCTGACGAAATAGTAGAAATTATTAGGTTCTTTGTCTTTTTTAGTGGAACCTAGGAGTTCGGAGTTTGACTTGTTACTTTCCCTCTAGTAGGAGTCAATATATTGGGTTTTATGGTTCCTTTGAAAGATGTCGTTTATTGATGATTTTGCGATACAGATTTGTAATCATATAATTGTAGGAGCCAATATATTGGTTGTGATTTCACACGACATTGTCCTCTTTAAAATTTGGTTGGACGCACACAAGTAAAGAAGAAAGATTGGAGCCAAAAGATATACTAGATGTCACAATGCAGGGTGCGTTCAGATAATAGCTAATGTGTCCATATGTAATGCGAATGCATGAGCTAGTTTTATGATAACAATGCTAAGGCAAAAACAATGAAATGATTTGAAAGAACATAATGCAATTAGTTAAATAATGTGATGTCTATTTTATTGCATTTGTCAAGTGTTGTGCTAATTGGCGTGACATTGGAATATCTTTGTATCTTAGAACCCTAGTGTATCCTAGCGCTGATAAGCATCCTTGATCCTACAACATCTTTGTTCCTTTTTGCAGCCAGTAGCTAATTCTCAAACTGATTTGATGCACCTCATTTGTTACTTGCATCCACTTGAGTGCTTTGTTCTTCATTCTCTGTATTATATGTAATTCTGCTCACTGCACTCTGTAAAGTGAAAATTCAGTACAAAGAGTTTATCAGTTAAGCTCCTCAAATGACAGGTAACTCATTAATGAATCTAGCATCAAAATTCTACATAAGATTAAACAAGACAGAACAAGTAAAATTCTGCGATAAAGAATGAAGGAGACTTCAGAGAATCCGATAGCAAGCAAATAGCCAGAGCCATTTAGGAACTCTGCTAAAACTATGCTTGTGCAATCTCAACAATTAATGTTTTGCTCGAAAAAATTTAAGTGAACATATATCCACCATTAGTATAGTACTTGTTTCTGTCAAGAAACTTTAAGTAAAAATGAAGGGGATGCCAACTGAATGCTGAGAGGGTACGAGAGCTCCGATGGTCTCGACGCCGGTAAACCTGCAAAGCACACTGAAAAACTACCCCGGGGGTTTTTCCGGGAACGCCCCTCCGACGCTCAAGTCAGTAATTGAGGTAGAGAGAGAAAGCGATGGTGTAGAGAGAATGCTCTAGCTTTTTAGGTGAGAATTGAATACCTTTTGACTGATGGGACAAGCACTATTTATAGTGGTTGTGAATTCCAATAAAATAGGGTATTTAGGTCAACTCCAGCAGGTGGAGGGCTGATGGCCCTAGGAGTAGGGGCATTTCGGTAATTTTGCTAGAAATGGGCTGGTCCATGAAATGGGCCCAAACAATTAGCCCCACGCCGATTAATCGGAGCGAAAATCCAATTTTCAGGGGCGGTTGATTGGCGGAATAAAAAGAATTGTGTTTCCGTTTGGCTAGGAGGGCTCGTTCGAGTCGAGGTCGTAGCACGCGGGCTAGGCCGAGGAAGAGGAGCTCGCTCGAGCCGGACCGAGGCACTCGTGTGTGTGCTCCCTTGTGCCGGGCCGAGGATGACGGGCTCGTTCGAGCCGAGGCCGTAGCGCGTGAGCTAGGTGGGGGGGCGTCTTTGAGGCGCTCCCTCGTGCTCCCTCGTCTTTGGCCGAGGCACTCATGTGTGCGCTCCCTCGTGCCGGGCCGAGGATGACGGGCTCGTTCGGCCGAGGCCGTAGCGCGCGAGCTAGGTGAGGGCCGATGCCGAGGCGCTCCCTCGTCGTGCCGGGCCGAGGCACGCACCTGGCCGAGCTTGGGCGAGGAGCGCACCCTCTCGTAGCGTGTAGTGCCTCGGCCTCGGCCAAGTCACACGCCAATCCTCGCGGCGGGCGCCGAGGGGATGCGCTACACGCCGCCCGCATTGCAGGCCGCGGGAGCGGAGCGAGCCGCGCGGGCTGGAGCGAAGTGTGCAGCGGGTATGGTGCGCGGCACGCATAGCACCCGCGTTAGGCTGCGCCGTTGGCCGAGGCACTACACGCTCATGGCCGAGCGGTACGAGGCCACGGCACTCGGGCTTGCACGCAACACGAGCCAAGCGGGGTCGAGGCATGCGCGCCCCGAGCCGGGCCGAGGCACGCACTAGCCCACCGGGTCGAGGCCTTCGTGTGCTCGCCGAGCCGGTTGGGGCACGCGCCGCCGAGCGGCCGAGGCACGCACTCGCGAGCCGAGTCACGCACACACACCAGTAGAGCCCCGGCCTGGGCGGTATGAGGCCGAAGGGGTCCAAGGTCGCCCCTTGGAATTTAACGAGCGCGACGCTTGTTTTCACGTGTCTTGGAGGCCATGGTTGCCCCTTGGAGGAGCTAATGAGCCCTTGCGTCCGACAAGGCGTGGAGTTGTGATACTTAGTTTGTTTTCTATGTGTGGGACGCTCCTCGTTTGTCGAGAGAGGTCCGAGGGTCGCCCTTCGGAGGGGCTAATGAGCCCCTACGTCCGAGAAGGCATAAGGTTGTGATACTTAGTTTATTTTTCTAAGTATAGGACGACGCTCCTCGTTTGGGCCGAGGGAGGTCCAAGGTCGTCCTTCGGAGGGCTAATGAGCCCCTGCGTCCGGAAGGCATGAAGTAGTAATACTTAGTTTATTTTTCTAAGTATAGGACGCTCCTCATTTGGGCGAGGAGGCCCGGGGTCGCCCCTTCGGAGGGGCTAATGAGCCCCTGCATCCGAGAAGGCATGAAGTAGTAATACTCAGTTTATTTTTCTAAGTATAGGACGCTCCTCATTTGACTGAGGGAGGCCCAAGGTCTCCCTTCGGAGGGGCTAATGAGCCCCTGCATCCGAGAAGGCATGAAGTAGTAATACTTAGTTTATTTTTCTAAGTATAGGACGCTCCTCATTTGGCTGAGGGAGGTCCAAGGTCGCCCTTCGGAGGGGCTAATGAGCCCTTGCATCCGAGAAGACATGAAGTAGTAATACTTAGTTTATTTTTCTAAGTATAGGACGCTCCTCATTTGGGCCGAGGGAGGCCCGGGGTCGCCCCTTCGGAGGGGCTAATGAGCCCTTGCATCCGAGAAGACATGAAGTAGTAATACTTAGTTTATTTTTCTAAGTATAGGACGCTCCTTGTTTGGGTGAGGGAGGTCCATCCTAGAAGGCATTGAGTTATCATTCTTAGCTCATTTGTTTGAGTATAGGACGCTCCTCACTGTCCGAGGGAGGTCCCTGCTCAACATGTCGGGGTTTCAAGTCAATTGCCGAGCTGGTATGACTTTCACTATGCAACCAGGGCCCAATGAGTCCTTATTCATCAAATCTTCCTCAATAGTGGCCCTATTGGAGGTTTTGCTCATGAAAGCCCATCTAGAGAGCGGGGCCCGAGGCTCTTCCATCCTTTTCTCTATATAATGGGGGAAGGAGAATTCATTTTCTCATTCTCATTCCATTCATTCAAAGCACTCCTTGTCTCTATCTCTCTAGTTTATCTCACTAGAATTGGATTCGACTTCTTCCTTCGACCTAGGTTTTCTTCACTTAAGGTACGCCCGACCTTCCTTTCTTTGTCTTTTCTTTTTAATAAAGGCCGACGGCCGCCCCTTTTGTTAGTAAATAATGGGGTCTCGAGTCGGAGTCGGGTACCTCCTCCCGAATCTCCTCCCATATACAGTTATCGGAGGAGACTCGGGGGTAGGAATAACATTAGTGACGACAACGGCTCGTTGCCTCGACCCTTCGGCCGTTCCCGATGCGGTTCTCCTTCCGAGCCCTGGCTCCCGTCCTATGTGGATGAGGTCGAGGGAGTCGTGCCCTACCCTTGGGAGGTATCCGTGGTCTATCCATATGCACAACATAGTTACTTAGACCATTTCCTTTATGATGGTGTAGTTATGGGCGACCGGGCGACGTCACGATAATTCGAACCAAGTAGAGTACCCTCCACTCGTGCACGGCGGGGGCGATTAACTTCTACCCGTATCCTACTTGGATGAGTGTGATGATGAGGGATATGCCCTCCTTGGGGGTGAAGTGGTTCATTCGTGACCACTTACGCCTTGTATAGGCCAAGGGATACGAGTACGGTGTTGACTACACCCCCGGGGTGTGTTGCGGTTTATCGAGCATGTTTAGATTTTGGCCTAAGATTCCCTATCCATCCCTTCATTAGGGAGCTCATGACAACGTCTGACTTTACGTTCACGCAAGTGGTGCCCAACTCATGGTATACCATTTTGGGTTTTGTTATGGTTTGCCACTCGTTGGGGGTCACTCCCACCCTTCGTTTATGGAGAAACCTGGTTAAGTTAGTGAAGATTCCCGAGACCGAGGAAATCGGCGGTGGTTGGTGGGGTTTCCAATGCGAAAGGGGTACAAGATAGTTCGGAAGATGCCTTCGACTCGGAAGAAGTTCCGTCGTCGGTTTGTTTATGTTTATTACGGCGGTGATTGGAATGTGCCTACCATGTGGTCTCGAGAGGAGCCACGAGTCATTTGAACTTTAGGGTACCTGGAGATGTCGAGGGATGAGGCCGTGGTACTCTGTTACTTCCCGGACTCACCGTCGGATGGTCAACGGGGAAAGAGTCCTTGTCCCTACTAATTGGCTCCCAAGCCAAAGTACGCCCGGGATGAACACTTCCTATCGGCCTTTGGAGTGAGCCGGCTTACCCCCAGGGTAATGGGCGGGGATTGTCTTTTCATACTTAGTCTTTTGCTTGATGTATGCTAATGTTGCGTTGCTTTTTTCTTTGTACAGTTGTTTCCCGATCACGCTTGGACGAAAAGATGGCAAAGAGAGTTGATGTCGCCGCTATCATGGCTCGGAGGCTCGGGAGGGAGCTTGAGGCGGGCGATGGGGGTACCCCGCCTCCTTCGGTGAGTCTCGCCTTCTACTTACGGTTTCTTTTGTCATTTATGTTTTTATGCTAACTTTTGATGCCTTTAGGATCTCGCCAGAACCACGGCGCAAGAAGGAGCGCTCCACGACTCAAGCGGAGCGCCCGAGACGGTGATTGCCTTGGAGCGCCGGCGTTCTAGCCGAGGGGAGGCCTTCCTCAAGTAGAGGACCATCCCTCCGATCCGGGCTTGATGCCCACTTTGAGAGGGTGACTATGACCTTCCCCAACTCCCCACATACACTCCTTCTTCTCCCTCGCCGCCACCGAAGAGGTGCGTGGTCCTATACTTGGGGCCGACGTCCCTTTCGTTAGGTTGTCTACCGAGTGATAAGGGTCGGCGGCTAAGGAGGGTTTGCGAAGGAGCTAGCCTCTTCCACGGATGCGGAGTATTTGGAGTCGTTGTTGGCGAGGGCGAGGTGGATGAGCTTCACCACGTCCGGATGGATGTAAGTATTGTGTATCATCTTTGTGTTTTATTGTCTTGTATGCATTATTATTTTCTTTCTTTATCTTTGTAGATGTCTATTCGGATGACTATCTTTGGGCGTCGCCGTATTGCTTTAACCGAGAAGAATGAGAGGTTGTCCGCTAGGGTAGGCGATCCGGAGGCTGCGGCTCGGCGGCATCGGGCTACGGTGAAGGCCTTGGAGGAGAAGCTTCACTACACCGAGTCCGGGCCGACAAGGGCGGTGAGGGCCATCGCCAATGATCGGTGACTTCCTCGAGAAGTCAAATGACTTCACTACTCGATTAGCCGTCGACAAGGGATCGTGATGATGCTTTGAAGGATCGTGATGATGCTTTGAAGAAGGTGGGTCGCCTCTCAACGAAGGCGAGAGAGTCCCGTGAAGGAAGAGAGGTGCTCTGTTGAATGGTTGAGGCCCGGCAAGAGTCGGATGAGTGTTTGGCGTACTACGCCGAGGTTGGTGAGGCGCCTTCTGGGCCGGGCGAGGAAAACGCACTAGCTCGGATGCGGAAGGCCGTGAGCCGGGATTGTCCATCATTCGATTGGGAGGCCTCGGCTCGGACCTATCGGTCCCCGCACCCAGCCGAGATGGGCCGCACTACATGGTCGGTTGGCGGCTACCGGTTTGGGCCGGCGGAGTTGAGCCCAACACCCGGCCGAGCCTCGGCGGGCTATGAGGGTCTTGAGTATGATGAGGAGGGTCTTGAGTGTGATGCGGAGGGTAGGGATTTCGGCAGCTCTTCTCATTAGTGCCTTTGTAATGACTTAGCTTGTATTTTTCTTGAAAGAGGTAGCCTTTTGTTTGTCCAAGGCTTCCTCCCTTGCATTGTAGCCTTGAAAGAGGTGGCCTTTTGTTTTCGAGGCCGCCTCCTTATGTTGTAATGTTATATGTTAGTAATGCGAATCATTCACCGATCTTGCTTTGTTGAGTATTGTGATTTTCAGTTTCTGCTTTTTGTTTCATGTCTCTTTGTTTGGCCGAGGTACTGCCTGGCTCACACATTTTGGATGATACGGTGCAACGTGTACTTCGTCAGACTTAGGAAGTGCGCCGAAGCATATGCTTGGCCTCTTTTCATTCATTACTAATGTCCTTTTAGGAAGTGCGCCGAAGCATATGCTTGGCCTCTTTTCATTCATTACTAATGTCTTTTACAAAAATTGCGCCGAGGTCAAAAGCCTGGCCCATGTACATTGATGCCCCTAAATAACAATACTTAAACAAAATACCTCTTCAAATTATCTGCATTCCATGGTCGAGCGAGAGGGACTCCTTCAATTGATTCGAGCCGATAAGTTCTGGTTTAATTACGTGAGTGACCTTGTAGGGTCCTTCCCGGTTAGGGCCGAGCTTGCCTTGCGGGTGCGAGTTCCCCGTTGCTTCGATCTTGCGAACAACCCAATCCCCCTAATCAGTATGGGCGGTGCTTCACTCTCCGGGTTGAAGTACCGAGTGACCCTCTGCTTGTATTGGATGGATCGGAGGAGAGAGTTACCCCGATTTCGGTAGAAGGTCGAAGATTGATGGGTTTCTCTTGCTCATTTTCGGCGTGGTCATAGAATGTCATACGGGGGGGAAGGTATGCCAACTTCCACGGGAGAACCGCCTCGCTCCCATAGACGAGCCGAAAAGGAGAGTAGCATCGTAGCTTCCTTGACGGTTGTTCGTGCTTGACTAGAGTATCCACGGCAATTCGTCGACCCATGCCCCCCTTGGCTCAGTCCAAAGACTTTTTAATTCCTTTGAGAACAACCTTGTTGGCCGCCTCGGCTTGGCCATTCGTGCGGGGCCTGGAGGCAATGAAAACCTGGTGCTTATGCCGAAACGATCACAATAGTCTCGGGTCGGTCCACTATTGAACCGCCTTCCATTGTCGGATACGAGGGTTTTGGGGACTCAGAACCTCGTGATGATGTTCCTCCGAGATAAACATTTGCACTTGCTTGTCAGTGATTGTAGCAAGAGGCTCGGCTTCTATCCACTTGGTGAAGTAATCTATTGCGAACGATGAGGAATTTTCTTTGACCGAGGCGGGAGGGAACGGGCGAGTAGGTCCATGCCCCACTTATCAAAGAGCAACACGGCTTGTATGGAGGTGAGGGGATTTCTTTGGCGTGCGAGGGAGATCCGAGAACAATTGGCACTTAGGGCATTTCCGAACCGGCTCCGTTGCATCTTCCTTCAACGTCGGCCATAGTATCCCGCCCGGAGTGCCTTGGCGGCCGATGGTTACGCTTCCTTGATGACTTCCGCATGCCCCCTCGTGTATCTCCCTTAATATGTAGTCTCCATCCTCAGGGGTGACGCACTTTAGCAAGGGATGAGTGTAGGATTTCTTGTATAAGTTCCCGTCATGCCAGGTGAACCACTTAGCCCTTGCCTGAACCTTCTCAGCCTCCTTGTTGTCCAGGGGGAGCTCCTCATCTCTCAAGTACTTAATCATTTTTTCCATCCATGTAGAAGTTCTGTCTAATACGAGAGTTTGTTTGGCATTGATGCTAGGTTGATGGATGACTTCCCACATGATGGTCCTTGGGCTGAGTCCGTCAGCCGAGCTCGCCATTCGAGCTAGGGCGTCAGCCTGCTGATTTTCTGACCAAGGAACATGTAAGATCTGAAATTCTTGTAGGCTATTGACTACCTCTTTGGTTTTAGATTTGTACATCTTCATGTTATCCTCCTTGGCCTCAAATTCTGCCGATACTTGACCGACTATGAGTTGTGAATCAGACTTGGCTCGGACTGACTTGGCTCCTGACGCGATGCATATTTGTAGCCCTAGAATCAATGCCTCATACTCAGCTTCATTGTTGGACGCCAATAAATCAAACTTAATGGCATACTCCATCTTGTCACCAACAGGGGGTATTATGACTAGCCACTGCTCCACTTCCCGTTTTAGTAGAAGAGCCATCGACTTGAAGCCCCCATGTTCTTGATCCCTCTTCCTCGGTCGGTCCGGAAGTACACTCGAGATGAAGTGCGCCGGGGCTTGTGCTTTAATCGCCCTACGAGGTTCATACTCGAGGCCGAAGTCGGCCGGTTGGTCGGCCCAATCCGTCATGCGGCCCGGGTGATTGCGATTTTCAATGACTTTTCGAAGAGGTTGTCCGGTTAGGACCTTGATAGGATGTGCTTGGAAGTATGGCTTTAACTTCCGACTTGCCATGACTAAGGCAAAAACCACCTTCTCAATCTGGCTGTACTTGCTTTCTGCCCCTCGGAAAGCATGGCTGACGAAGTACACCGGATGTTGGCCATCTTCTCGATCGACCACGAAGCACGGCACTTAGTGCATATTCGACACCGCCGAGATAGACATACAATGTTTCCCCGAGAGGGGGAGATGAGCTTGGGGAGGGTGGAAAGGTGTTGCTTGAGTTCTTTGAAACGCTTTTACGCTTCTTCATCCCAATCGAATTCTTTCCGCTTGAGTGCTCGAAAGAAGGTGAGGCTCTTGTCGGCCGACCGAGATAAGAAGCGCCCGAGGGCCGCTGGGCAACCGGTGAGGCGTTGGACCTCTCGGACGTTCTTAGGAGACCTCATGTCTAACACCGCTTGCACTTTGTGCGGGTTGGCCTCAATCCCTCTTTCGTCGACCCAGAAGCCGAGGCATTTCCCTCCCTTTACTCCAAAAACACACTTTTTGGGGTTAAGCATCATCCGATATCGACGGAGGGTAGACAAGGTTTCCCTTAAGTCAGTGCGTGATCGTTGCTTGCTTGCTTTTGACGATCATATCGTCGACATACACTTCAATGTTGCGGCCTAGTTGGCCTTGGAAGATCTTGTTCACCGTATGCCGATAGGTGGCTCCCGCATTTTTTAGCCCGAAGGGCATCATCTTGTAACGATAGACTCCTTGGCTCGTAATGAAGGCGGTGTGTGGCCTATCTTTCTCGGCCATGGGTATTTGATAGTACCGGCATTGGCATCCATGAAACTAAGAAGTGCATGCCCATTTGTTGAGTCCACCAATCCGTCCATCTTGGGGAGGGGGATGGTTGTCCTTCGGACATGCTTTGTTCAAGTCCGTGAAATCCACACACATTCGCCATGCTCCACTAGACTTCTTGGCGAGCACCACGTTGCCAACCATTACGTGTATTGACACTCTTGATGAATCCCGCTTCCCGAGAGCTTCTTCACTTACTTTGCTGCCGGCGTTTCTCTCGGGCCTTGGTGCCTCAACTTGTTTTAGCCGGGCCGGTATCCCTCTTTGATGTTCAATTCATGGCACATGAACTTAGGGTCTAGCCCGGCATGTACATTTGCCTCATAGGCGAAAACGTCCTTGTACTCCCTTAACACCACGATGATTTCCTCCTCGGTGCTTGATCTATTGTTCGGCCTACCCTCACCCGGTGGCCAAGTTCTTCATCGAGGATGACCTCCTCATCCTCTTCCACCGGGCGAGGGCGGTCGTAGCATTTCGGGTTCTCTGAGATGTAAATGCTGAGGCAGTCCAGGGGTGCCTCTTCTTCACTCTTCTTTCTCTTCTTGGGTGGTGCTTCTCCTTTAGATGAGGTTGTGCCATTTTTCAAGCTATTGACATAGCATTCTCTAGGCGATTCTTTGATCCCCATGGATTTTGCCGAGCTCCCCCCTCATCCGTCTCATATTGCATCAAGAGTTGATACACCGAGATCGCGGCTTTGACCTTGTTCGGCGTAGGACGACCCATGATTGCGTTGTATGGCAATGGGATGTCCACTACCCAGAAGTCAATTGGTAGGCTTACTTCCTCTTCCTTTTTCACCGAGTCGCACTGGGAGCTTGATAGTGCTCGACGGGGTGGTGAGCCGCCCCAAGACTATCGGCGGGCGATGGATGGGAGTTGTGTCCTTCTCTTGATACTTGAGTTTCTTGAGGCAATCCAAGGTAATGATGTCTGCGGAGGATCCGCTATCAATTAGGATCCTTTTCACTCTCGAGTTCGCGATCTTCATTTCTATCACCAAGGGGTCATCATGGGGTGTCCGAATGCGCCGTAGGAGTTGCTTCTCCGAAGGTCATTAGTGGGCGGCTTGCACAGGTACCTTGACCTTTAACACTTGGTGCTTCGACTCTTGAAGGTGGGATTTGCGGGAACGCAGCCGGTTAGGCTCTCCGAAGCAAATCCACCCGATATGACACCAATGTACCCTTCGGTGTCATCACTATTAGCTCGATCTTCTTTCCTCTTGTCCTTATCCTCGGGATGTTCGAGGTACTGTTGAGCTTCCCTTGGTCGGCTAGATTATCCAAGGCCTTCTTGATTCTCTGCAATCACGGGTGGTGTGACCGCACTCCTTGTGGTACTCACACCATAATCGTTTGTCCCGTTGAGTGTTGGAGGTCTTAATGGGGGGTGGCTTTGGTAACACTGACTTCTCTTTGAGGTCCAAGTAAATCTCCCTTTGGTTTTACGTTAAATCGGGAATCCTCCCTACTAGCGGAGGGCCTAGGTTAGGGCTGGGGGTTGGATCGAGGAGCCTTGGTCCGATCTCGGCCGATTGCGGTGATCCGCAAGACCCTTGTCATCCTTCCTCTTCCTTGAGTTGTCGTTGCTTGGCTTACAAATGTCGGAGGCTCAGTATAAACTTTTGTGCCGGGTCGTGGCTTCCGTGAATGTAGTGACTTCGTTTTCCGCCAAGGACCAACGGAACTTGCCGTGGTAAGAGCCCGGACATAAGCGCAGTGAATGCTACCCCATCTTGGAGAGGTCTAACACCCTTAGCGATTCTTCGTTGAACCTCTTGATGTAATCGCTCGGACTCTCATTGTTCTCTTGCACGACCGACATCGAATGGATGCTAGTCTTCCTGTGTCTCCTCCCCATGATGAAGTCTTTGAAGAAAGAGTGCTTCTAGACTGAGAAGTTAGTGATGATCCCGGAGACAACTCGAGAACCGGCTAAGCGCCCGATCCTTTGAGTGTGGTTGGGAAGTAGCGACACCATGCCGCCTCGCAACCCGTTTGCACACTCATTTGCGCTTTGTATGAGGCCATGTGGTCAGCCCGGTCCGTCGAGCACGCATATTGCTCGATGAGAGGCACTTTCACTTTGCACTGGGTTGGGGGTGTCCATGATTTCTTTCTTTGAAGGGGGTCATGAAGTTCGGGACACCTCTATTGACCATCCGGGGGTCCCCACGTTTGCGTGGTTGAGATGAGGCCGAGTCCCATTCATCCTCCGGCGTGCGGGCGAGTGAGGGGGACCTCTCTCGCTCCCGGCGAGGAGAGAGTGGGGCGACCCGACTCACGCTCGCGTCTTGATGGGGGTGCCCTTGAAGCTTCTTTCCTATTTAGGATTTCGCGGGCATCCATTTGCCCCTTACGGAGTCGGTTCTCTTCGATTGTCCGCGAGCGTCCCTCCGCCCATGTTACGTCCGGGGCGGTCTCCGTTCGACCGATGGGGTCTATGGGTTGGCCGAGGGAGTCCATGGGGCGGCGAGGGGTCTTCGAGCTAGGCGAGGGGGTCTTTGCTCTCTCGGTTGTTCATGCCTCCGAGCCGAGGGCCGAGGAGGTCCAAAGAACATTTGATCTGCATTCGAGAGGCTTCTTCCCTCGCCTCCCCCTCGGGCCGAGGCCGAGGCCGTGGTCGTCCCCATTTTGAAGAGTAGCTAACATGGCCCTTAGGTTTTGTTGATGTTTTGGTTTAGGCGATCCGCTATCCTCCGGAGCTCGGCGGGCGAGAGGAGGTTGTGGGTGAGGGGGTCCAGTGGGCGAGGCCGAGGCCCATGTTACAGCGGAGGCGTAGGGCTCTCATCCTCCCGAGGGTCGAGTGTCTCAACAGTGGGTGTGCGATGAGAAGGTGGATTAGGTTCTAGCTGAGGAGCTTTACGGTTTCGGCGGAGCGGTGCCATTTCGTCTCTCGGTTGTGGCTTGAGATTGTTGTATCCCCACAGACGGCGCCAAACTGTTTCTGTCAAGAAACTTTAAGTAAAAATGAAGGGGATGCCAACTGAATGCTGAGAGGGTACGAGAGCTCCGATGGTCTCGACGTCGGTAAACCTGCAAAGCACACTGAAAAACTACCCCGGGGGTTTTTCCGGGAACGCCCCTCCGACGCTCAAGTCAGTAATTGAGGTAGAGAGAGAAAGCAGTAATTGTAGAGAGAGATGCTCTAGCTTTTTAGGTGAGAATTGAATACCTTTTGACTGATGGGACAAGCACTATTTATAGTGGTTGTGAATTCCAATAAAATAGGGTATTTAGGTCAACTCCAGCAGGTGGAGGGCTGATGGCCCTAGGAGTAGGGGCATTTCGGTAATTTTGCTAGAAATGGGCTGGTCCATGAAATGGGCCCAAACAGTACTTCATCCGAAATTGTAAAAGCACATGACCAGTTCCAATCAGCCAACTACGAGAGACGAGTCCAAAATCTAACGGGTCCGAAGAATAGCAAGCTAAGGTTATACATCATATCTTATCTATATCAAGTTACAAGATAGAATCAGGTTACAAAGCCTAAATTCATACTAAGCCTCATCAATAAGGCAATGAACAACATTCGACACACATACTGATGGGGAAAATTTAATGCAAAGACACATGCACTTAGGAAGTCAAGAAGTGGGGAGTTGGAAGAGTGAAATTCACAGTTGCATACAAAAAGAAAGTGTTATACGAGCCAAACGTTAGGTCGTCCTTAAGAAAAACAGAGTATTTGTATATGTGGGTGTATGCCTTGTTTTCCTCATCTTGACGATGACCTAACTCTCACATATAGGCTTGCATTGTGCTATACAGTTCCTGCAAGCCAAAAGGATAGTGGATAAATGGCAGCTTGAAAAAGCATAAACAAGTTGTCGCCTGTCGGTGGATATCAATCTAGGTCCTAGGAAATGTGAAAATGAGCCCCCAAGAAGCCTCCCCAAGAAACTAACAGTAGTAGTGATAAAGGATGACATGAAGTGGAACAAACTAGATGCTAATCTAATGTGTATCATAGAGATTGAACATGAAGATGACAAGCATGCTGAAAATGTATAAGAGTATACCTTTCTATTCAAGCCCAAAGCAGAAGTGAGGTCATAGAACTTACGCATTAGCATTTCTTCTTCTACCTACAAGTCCAGTAAAAATCATCATCATAAAACTTATCAAAGAGGAAAACAAAAACATTTAAACTCCCAACTTACTATGTGATCACTTAGAAAAACTCAAAAAGAATGTTCTGAAGTAACTACAACGAACCTACAAAGAGCAACAATATATACTCGATCCATTCTAAGCAAATAAAACACTTATCATTTTATTTGGTACGTGCTTCTCTCCATCACATAGATTCCTTTTTTTAATTTCTCTCTCTAATATTCATTTATTTTAGAACGGAGGAAGTATAATCTTATCTTAGCAACAAACAATGCATAGCGAACATATTAAGTTCCAAAATCGGACCATAAAACATAGTATATTGACAATTAGAATGGTAAAGAGACCTGCAGCCTATGCAATTCATGAGACAATTTCTTGTGAGCATCCTCGAGTAACTCATTCTGCTTGTCCAAGAGCCTACAAAGGCAAACATTAAACTTGGAATGAACAAAGGATCTAAAAAATAAAATTGAATGATTGATGAATTGAGAAAGAAAGAAAAATCTTACTTGAACATATCTGCAGCGTTTTTGGGATCCATGAAGGTAACTAACCAAAAAAAAGTAAAAATTAGAATCCAGTATTCTATAAATATGAAATCCCTAGAGGGAAAAAGGGAAGGAATAACTAGAAAAATCAGATTTGAATCTAAACTCATGGCTCAAATTCAAAGAAAAGTCAAAAATTACCTTTTTTTGTCAAAGTGAGGGGAAGCCGACGTGGCGGGGTCGTTAGCGTAGGGCGACGGAATGGGGGCTGTTCAGTGTTGCTGCTGTTGGCTGGAGTATGTTTCGTGCCAGAAGAAACCATCAAACCAATCTGGGGTGGAGGGGTAAATTTTTTTAAAAGGGTAGGTTAGTCTTTTTCTCCTTTTCGCCATATAAGATAGATCTGTTACAAATTTATGTTGACTTAATTTCACCTTATTCAATGAGCTTATTACTTTTTTTTGGTTAGACTAGAACAAGATGCTCCACATCAAAATCCAAAAAGTGTTGCCTTTTTAGTTCTCAGAATTCATTGCTTGCAGATAAGCGCTAAAAGTAGATTAGCTATCAATGAGAAAGCCACCCCCAACCTTAATCTACACAAGCAGTTATAAGACTCGGATGAAGAGCAATCTTGCATAAATAAGCTCAGACAAGATGTTAATTTAGCAGAAGAAAAGGCTGGTTCAGCAAGCCAACATTTGCACCAGCCCCTTGTCTAAAACTAAATGGGATAAGAAAAGATGTCGAGAAGGTGAGGGAATGTCTCTCACAGCTCTCAAACTAAGGACCCATTTCGTTACCTACGTTCATGGGAACTGAAGCAGTAGACAATCCCGCTTCTTATCAACTGTTTGGTTCACATAAGCTTACAAATGGTCATTAAAACATGAGAATTGAAAAAGTGAAGTTAATGACATCTATGCATAGCATAGTTCTTGAAGAAAGTCCATCTTAGGTTACTTGTAGCTAGTTTCTTTTTCTTTTTTGAGGTGTAAGATCTTTCTACTGTTTCTAAATACGCACAACATTTGCATAATAACCCCTATTTATCTACCAACCTTATCCTATATTCTCTCACAATTTATAAAATGTGCTCTTATTTGATTGATTTTAATGCATACTTTCATAATATTAACTTTCTTATAATTTTTACTTATACATAATTTAAAAAATTAAGGAAGAAATAGCATTTTGGATAGTGTATAGACACGAAATTTTAATAAAATATCATATATGATATTATTGTGATAATAGAAGTTTAGTACTTACACAATAGATAATCTATGTCTTCTAATTCTATTTTTATTAACTTTTAATCATATCTCCAAGTACTAGACTTCTATTATCACAATAATATCATATATGCATAAAAAAGGAAGGTGTCAAGAGTCAAGACAAAAATATCACTATTCGCTAGACACTCAACTGAAAACACCAAAAAGACCACTTTTACAATTACAAAAACTCTTATTTTCCAAATCATAACAATAAGAAACAAGCAAAAGAAAAGAAAGAGATCGATTGAAAGAGAAGCTTCACAGTGTAAACTATACATTATTCAAAACTTTTAACTATTATACCTGATACAAGTTCAACATCTTCCAATACAGTCTAAAGAAAACTAAGAGATTGCTTAATGCTCAACTCACACCAATTACTTGCATGTAAACTAAAGTGTCATCGATATTAATTAACAGTGAAAATATAAAATCCATTACATAGATCTCCTCGAGTCTATAGGTTGAGGACAATGATTAAAAAAAATAAATTGAACTTGCTATCGTAGTAGCAGATTAAGTTTCAAGCAACCATAGAAAGTTCTTACAAGTAAATGATATTCGAAAAATATAAATCGAGTAAGAGAAAGATTCATTTAATGATATGGAAGAACAAAAAATGGCTAGGTTTTGTGTGGTTTGAACATCAATATTACTAACTTATCCAAGTTCTTTGCTTTGTTGGTCCCGCTAAGAGATGCGTGTTCTTGGTTGCTACTAACTTCCTATCCATATGTAAAAACAATTGAAGGGAAGCAAGACGTTATGTCGCTTATAAATCATAATGTATGGAGGATAGTTTTTCACGAGTTTAGCGAAGGCTAAGAGAGACTTCCGTACGAGGGAGAGTTGAAGAGTCTTAAATTTACTCCCGATCTTTACTGTGAACAAGCTCTCTAAAGTCTAAAGTGTAAAAAGTGTAGGACTACGCCTCTATGGTCATATTGTTTTGCTCTTGAATGTCCTATCAAATGAGCATTGAGCACTATAGTTGATGAGTATAAGGCCAGAAGGTTTTTATAGCTGAATAAGAAAGTGGAAAAGGAAGGATTAGTATGATTATGAAGATACGCATGTCCAGGACAAGGAGACCACTATCGTCACTACTTTTACTCTATCCTTTGTGGGAACTTGAGATTGATGAACATGAGTAACATGAAGAAAAAAGAGAACTTTCATATTCTACATTGCTGACAATCAGGGGCGGATCCAGGATTCCGGGTGAGGGGTAGCGGAGTTTTACATTACGCTCAACTCAAAAAAAAAAAATTCTTAAAAAGCTTCATTAGGTGGTCCTTTGGAAAAAAAAAGTTAAAGATATTCCTCCCTTGTTTTCTCTTCATGATTATGAAATATAGAATTCTTATTCACTAACAATTCATTCCCACAATTGCCACACACAAATTCAACAAATTCCACAAATTCAATAACAAATTCCAATCGCTTCCTATAACAATTTCCACAATGCACTAATGGCCTGTTTAATTTTAAGCATTTCATTTGAAATGCTGGATTTGGCCAAATAACATGTTTGGATAATCCAAACATTTGGATTTGGAATTGGCCCAATTCCAACCTATTTAAAACATAAGCCCATATTTGAGAATTTGAAATCCAATATCAAAACTTGTCATTTGAAATCCCAAATAAACGTCGACATCTTTCTCTCTCCTTATCTCTCTTCGTGCTTTCTCTCTCCTTGGGCTTTCTCTCTCCTCAAGCTTTCTCACGTCAAGCTTTCTCTCTCCTCCTTTACTGCGAAATCTCATTTCTAAGGTTAGTTTCTCAATTCTTAATTTTTTTACCATGAATTTGACGAGTTATTGTTTGATTGTTGATTTATAAATATTGTTTTAGGTTTTTTTTTTGGAATAAATTTTATCTTCTGATCTAGAATGTGTAATTGATTGAATTTTCGATTCTATGTATTATCTATTTATATCTTGCTCTTTTGTCTGTTGTATTGATTAATTAGGGCTTTTTTTTCTCTTATAATTCCTTTTGAGATTTTGTGGTAATTAGGGTTTATAATTTGCGAAAACTGAAAATGAGATTTTATGCTAATTAGGATTTTATGTTAAAATGTGATGTGATAATGAACTTTTTTTTTCTGTCTGGATATAACAGTTTCTGGGGTTCTTGGATAATTGGAATATAACAGTTAGGTATTAATAAAATCTGTGAATGGAAGTATATTTTAGTGAGGTAGTAATAAAATGTGGATTGTTTTGGATATACTATATGGTTTTTAAATTTTTTAATTTGGGAAGTATGTGAGATTTGGGTGATGTCTATTTATGGAGAAATACTGAACTAAGTACTTGTTCTGAATATATCTAAGGTTTTGGAGAAAACTTTTGCGGTGAAGAGGATTGCCGATTTATTACTAATTGGAGTGTATTACATTTTTTAGTTGTGGGGGCATGGTATGGTCAACGATACAAGGTGAAGGAAGTAACATGGAATGAGCGTGAGCGTGCACAAACAATGTATATGATCACAAAGTCAGTATTGTGGGAGTTACCGACCGGCAAGGTGTGCACTCTATGTGTGTGTGAAATTGGTGACTTATAAGTTCTTTTGCATAATGCATTTGCTGACTTATAAGTTTTTGTGGATTGGCTCAAGCTGGTTTAGTGGCTGGAGCTGAATTGTTAGGCGTCCTTGTTGCTACCTCTATTGTTAACAGTATTTGGGACTCGAGCCTAAAAAGGTCGATTTTCATCGGTGTTCTTGGGTTATCAATATTCTCGTAATATCAATATGTATGAGATTTGATTTAATCTGCTACTACCAAAAAGTATACCAGTTTCTCTTATCCCTATTATACGTAATGTTTTTAACAGATAATAGTGTACCGAGTTTCTCAAATCCCCGTTATGCATATTATTTTTAGCGATATTTGCATTTGCTATATGATTTTATTTGAAGATAATTGAATCATTTGAGGTTGAGTTGGCACTTTATAAGTCAGTTTCAAGCTTAACAAAGTTTGTTGAGCCAACTTGAAAAACCGACCAAGCTAGGGCGACATAACTAGAAGCTTAACTAAAGGACCAAATACTCTTTGATGGAGTTATACATGTGTGTCTCGAATGCATGAATGTACAATATATACTAATGACAACTATGCGAGATCTTGAGACCAAACGGAACTAAGCTTCAAGGGGTTATGTTACCATTAGTCCATTATAGTACTTGCTATAGTGCTGCTACTTTACCGTCCTTATATTCCCAATTTCATCCACACTATTTTCTTTTCCTGTGTCAAGGTTATAGTGGGGCTCGTTTTTTATAATTATTGTTTATGGAACTCACTCTAATGCATGCTTTACCCGGATGCTTGATTTACATTTTGATACGATCAAGGATGCTTTTCTTTGTGATTACATGTCCTATTGACAAGATGAAATTAGGGACTTTTTGCTCGAGTCTTAAACTTCAAAGTGATTAGAAATTTGATACTTATTTGCAATAGAAGCACTGCGAATGTTGTTGACTATTATATTATGGAGGGGAACAATAATATTTTTAGGATGCATAGAAGATGTCACGGGGTTAATGAGATGTCACCGGAAACGAAAAGGGTTAACTCATTTCTCTTGCTTATAGACTTATCTTCTCTTGTCTTTACGTATTTATGTAAGCACATTTCTTTGCTCCCGTATTGTATATTTCCCGTGCTTATAGACTTATGCTCTCTGTTTTTTTTTATTTTAATATGTCTGCTGCTATTGCGTTGGATGTTTCAGTGCTAACATCATGTTTGTATCTAAGTACTTTGTTGCATGTTTGGACTTCGTGCGAGTAATGGTAAATGAATCTCTAGGATTGGGCTGTAACTTATTTGTGCCAATAATGATGATATATCCTTCTGTTAGAATGAATTTTACTCTCTCCTCTTACTCAAAAATAGCGAAGCTAAAATGCTTCAGATTTTCTTCTTTTCTAGGTTCCTGATGTGTGTAAGGTTGAATGAATGGTGTTTAGTATAACTTAGTTCACAATGATGTACATTACTGATTCAGGTTTCTTTGCTTTAACATGCATGAAAATCCCTTTGCGGACTCTTTGAAGGAGTATGTGAGTAAAGGGCAAGGCCCTCTGAAACCAGTTCCCAAGAGATTTTGCATCAACAAGTGCTTAAGGCTGTGAAGAGGTTTATGAATGGGACGGTGAATGAATTTGATATGCTAAAACATCTACCGGAGGAGCAAAAGTTAGACTGGATTTTATTGTGTATTAGTGATTAGTAGTTTTATTTCGGTGGTTGTAGAGATTGAATTACAATCCCAAACTTTAGCTTGGTTTGCCAAACAATATTTGAATTTGAAATTCAAGATTTGAAATTCTATGTATTCCCAAACAGTTTAAGTTTCCCAAACACTGGACTTGGAATTGAATTCCAGAAATTGAAATTCTGAATTTGAATTGAACTATTTGAAATGAAATATGGGTATCCAAACGCAACCTAACAAGTAACAATTTCCACAAATTCAATAAGACAATAACATATCATTCACAAATTTACTAAACATCAAAATTCATAACTAACAATCAAAACTTCATAATTCATTCACTAAAAATTAAAATTCACACATCCAAAATCCAAACTACCCATTTCCAAGTTCTCATAAAAATGTGACGAAAATTACCTGAGATCTACAGTCACGCAGACGGTAGACCCGGCAGGTGCCAGGTGGTAGTGGTGGCGGAATCACAAGCGAGAAGACGACAGTTCGGAGGACCAGCAAGGCAGCAAACGGCGGCAATGTTAAGACGAGGCGACGAGCCCAGCAGCCCACACACGTCCACAAGCACAACCTCGACTCGACTGGCGTCTGAGAGGAGACTCCGAGAGAAACGCGAAGACACAACCACTGAACCACACTTGGAGAGTTGGAGACTTGGAGTTCACCGGTGAAGACAACCGAACGACTACTAGTGGCGGAGAAGCAGAGAAGAACAAACCGAGAGGAGAGAGAGAGAGAAAGTAAGAGTAAAGCTTTGGTTTGAGAGTGAAACGGCGTAACTGATTTTTTTGACAATGTTGCTGGTAAAGACCAAAAACAGGAAACCAGAAAAAAGTGGTTTTCACTTTTTAGTTGTCAGTTTTCAAAATCATCATGTTCCCAATAAATTTGGACTAATTTTTATTCATTATAGGACATATATCATATGACTTCGAAAATCAAAAAACCAAAGTACTGAAAACCACATTAATACCGAACGGGCCCTAAGTTTAAGAGGGAGAAATTTCTAATTCAGAACATTTCTAAACAAAATTTTGTTGAGAAATGAGAACTATTAAATGTCATGTATTTAACTAAATAAATGTTGTAGTATATAAATCATAAAAGCTCCAAATAAAAAGTATTGGCGCTTATGTTTTCTTTCAATTTTCAACATCCCCAACCCCAATAATAGATTTCCTTTGGCTAATCAACACTACTACGAAAATTCGAAGGTACGCACGGAAGTATGGTGCTTCCTATGCGCACGCTTCAAAACGCAGTGTTTAAACGGTCTGCAATGACATCTGCGGTTTTCCAATGAACATTTGTGGGATCCACCTCAATTTCTCTTTCCTCAAATTTTTCACCCCATGTGCGTTGTAAACCAATAAACATCAAGATTATTCCAATGGACATTGTAGTCTAATGAACACACGCTAATTTTCAATGGACATTTGCAATTTTGGAATAAACATTTGTGGGATTTACTATTGTTCATGTAAACCAATAAACATCAAGATTATTCCAATGGACATTGTAGTCTAATGAACACACGCTAATTTTCAATGGACATTTGCAATTTTAGAATAAACATTTGTGGGATTTACTATTGTTCATGTTAACCAATAAACATCAAGATTATTCCAATGGACATTGTAGTCTAATGAACACACGCTAATTTTCAATGAACATTTGCAATTTTGGAATAAACATTTGTGGGATTTACTATTGTTCATTTCTTACTTCATTAACATATTGTTGATTCAAATGTTAGTTTGTTCATCCAAATCTTCAAAATGTTCTTTCAAATTACTTATATGTTCATTGTGATAAATATTTATGTTGTCATTACTTATATGTTCATTGGAGATTAGATGAACAGATGTTCACTGCATTAACATATTGTTGATTCAAAAAAGGTTCCCATGTGGTAAATTTTTAACTGTTCAGTGGAATATTGAAGATGTTCATTGAGTTATTTGTTTCCAGTTTTCCGCGTTTTGTTTGTTTTTTGGTGCGTTTTGGATGGTGCGCACCATCCTATTCCTACACTCGTGCGCACCATCGACGGACTCGTGGTAATGGGGAGAAATGATAAACATCTACTCCCTCCGTTTCATTTTAATTTACTCACTTCACTTTGGGGGAGAACCAAGGAGAAAGTATAAAAGTATGAGAGAAAAACTGAAAAGGTGGAGAGATAAATTGAAAGGTGAGAGAGATAAATTAAAAGATGGGTTAAAATATTAAAAAGTAGATGACATGGGTGGAAAAAGAGGAGAAAGTAGATGTGACATGTTACCAAAAATAGAAAAAGCAACAGTGTGTAGATTAAAAAGAAACATACCAAAAAGGAAAGTGTGTAGATAGAAAAATAAATGGAGGGAGTATCTGATAGATGTTTGCAAATATCTATCAGGTAGTAAAAAATAATAAAAGACTGAAAAGGTGGTGATGTGGGTCCCAAGGAATAGAAGAGGAATAAAACACTATTTATATTTCATGAACACTATTTGTTAGTTGCATAAACACTATTCGTAGTTACACGAACACTAGTTGTAGTAGCATGAACAATATTTTTTAGCGTCGGAATTTTCGAGACTACTTTTTGTTTGACTGACACTTTGCCATTTTCGAGATAACTTTTTTGTTTGACTGACAACTGTTTCCCATATATACTGACAGTTTTACCCCATATATCAGATAGATGTTTATCATTTCTCTGGTAATGGGTAGGGCACTAGGGCTGGTCGCAAATGAACGTTCGTCAAATGTTCAGTTCAGACTTGGTTCGTTTCTAAACGAGCTGAACTCAAGCCTAAAAAAAGTTCGATTACTTAACGAGCCGAACTCGAACTATATGGTATTTGATTTGTTAGGTTGCAAACAGTTCGAATATAAAAAAATTAGTAGTAAAAATATTTTCGTATATCTTATGTCTTATGAGTTATGACTTATGAAGTATAAAGTCAATACATCTGTCAATCTTCATAAAGCCTAGCTGCTATATTAGTACTCTTCCTTTCTTAATTCCCAAAAATCCCAATAATTATGCAATTGCCATAATAAAACAATTCCCCCATGCCTAAGGCTCGATTAAAAGTTTTGTTTGTTTATATATTGAAAAAATTATGATATGTAATCTTATACTAGTTTCAATTATTGACGTCATTCTTTTACTTATGATAATTATGATAGTTTCAATTAGTTTCAATTAGACTAATAAATAAACCTCAAATTGAAAAGTTAAGTGATCATTTATCAATTATAGCTTTTACTTCATAAATTGTGGACTTTATTGCCAAAAAAATGCCTTTCTCTATATATAAAATTGATTAGCCATAAAAAAATTTGATTAGATGGAACATTTGGCAAGAATACAATAAACGGTTTTTTCACCATATACCCCTGACAAATTTTTTTTTGCACCATATACCCTTTCAACTTTCCAAATTCACCATATACCCTCCACGTTTCAAAAAATACATCCACTTACCCTTTTGACTAACGGTGTTAGACTTCTGTTAGTCATTAGGCCCTAATCCTCCCCTAACCCTAATTAACTAACTTAAATCAAACCCTAATCTAATACCCTAATACTAACCTTAACCCTAAACACCCCTCCCCCACCCTAACCCTAATTAAACCCTAACTCTCTCTCTTACCCAGCCCACCTCCCCACCCAACCCAACCCCGCCTACCGGCCCTCCCCCCAACAACCACCGCAGCCCCCACCGGCCCCCACAACCACCGCAGCCTCCCGCACCCCCTCCCCTTCCCCGTCGTCGCGCAGCCCCCTCCCCTTCCCCCATCGTCGCAGCCCCCCCTTCCCCGTCGTCGCGCGGCCCCCTCCCCCTTCCCCCGTCGTCGCGCGAGCCTCCCCCTCCCCTTCCCCGTCGTCGCTTGGTTCCGGGCGTTACGTATTTGGCGTTTTCGAATTTTTTTTTTTCATTTCGGGGAGGGGGAGGGGTTCGGCGAAAAGGGAGGGGGAGGGTTGCACGGGAAAGGGAGGGGAGGGGTTCGGCGGTTGCGGGGAAGGGGAGGGGAGGGGGGGTGGGCTGCAAGGGAGGAGGGGGAGGAGTGGAGCCTGCAGGGGAGGGGGCTGCGGGGGGGGGGAAGGGGAGGGATGGTGGTGGTGACGGGGAAGGGCGGCGGGGAGGGGGTCGGTGGGGGAAGAGGAGGGGGAGGGGGGGGGGGGAAGGGGAGGGGGGGGGGGGGGGGTGGTGGTGGTGGTGGTGACGGGGAAGGGGAGGGGGAGGGGGTGGTGGTGGTGACGTGGTGGTGGTGACGGGGTGGTGGTGCGGTGGGGGTAATGGGTGGTTAGGGTTAGGGCCCAAGTTAGTGGTTAGGGCCCAAGTTAGTAGTTAGGGCCCAAGTTAGTGAATTGGGTTAGAGTTAGGATTAGGGTTTGATTTAAGTTAGTTAATTAGGGTTAGGGGAGGATTAGGGCCTAATGACTAACGGAAGTCTAACACCGTTAGTCAAAAGGGTAAATGGATGTATTTTTTGAAACGTGGAGGGTATATGGTGAATTTGGAAAGTTGAAAGGGTATATGGTGCAAAAAAAAATTTGTCAGGGGTATATGGTGAAAAAACCCTACAATAAATCATAATTAAGATAAGGTAAAACGAAATTGAGGTAAGAGTCGAAGTCGGAGGTGAGAGATTAAAGTCAGAGTCAGATTCAAATTATACTAGTCGGACGGAGTTAAGTCGGAGGCAAAACAAAAGTCCGACTATTAGTAGAGTCGAAGTCAGATTATATACAAGCCGATTCAAATTTGACCCGTTTCCATTCCTATATTCTTACCTCATCCAAACAATAAAAAGGTCAGAAAAAAAGAAGTTGGGTGAATTAATATGGAACTCGTAAAATAGCCCAAAACACCTTTGGCAACCGGACAGCCCACCTTAAAATCTTAATCTCGATTCTCGACCCAACAAAAAGTAAACCCAACATTTCAAGCTAGGGTTTCACTATATATTATCACAACACCTTCTTTCTCGTCTTTCCTCTTAAAACTTCCCCTCTTTTCATTTCTCAGCGTCGTTCTCCATTGATTAGGGTTTTGAGGTCGCAGCTTTTTTTTCTTTCGATCACCATGAGAGCCAAGGTAACACTTCAATTCTTCTTCTAATTCATTGATTAATTGCATCAACATCCATATTTCTTCCATCAAATTAAACGAAATTTTCTTCCATTAATTCTAACGATTTTTTTTTCCATTAATTTTAACAAAATCTTCTTCCTGTAATTTTAACGAGTTTTTCTTCATTTTTGTTTGATTTTTGCAGTGGAAGAAGAAGCGTATGAGGAGGTTGAAGAGGAAGCGCCGAAAGATGAGACAGAGATCCAAGTAGAAGCACACTTGAACTGTTATGGTGGCTTTTAGTTTTCCGTTGTTTTTTTTCCATCTTATTTCGTCGATCTATTAGCTATTTTTGTAGCTATTTTGACTGGTTTAGGTACTCAGTTTAATATCATATTATGTATTGGTACTTTTTGTTGAACATGATATCTTCAGTAATATAACTGGAATATTTACATGATTTCCAATTTCGTTTCTCTTTGTTATCTGCGTAATTTTACATTTTCGCTTGATATTATCAATAGTCAATCGATTAATCATCATTTTAATTCAATGAGATCTATGTTTGCTTGCTTCGTTGTGCTAATTTGATTGGACTTTTAGTTAAGGGAGATTAATAAGATCTAATTATTTTGTTATAACTTATAAGCTAAAGAAGTTGATGAATAGATCTTTATTGACAATTGCTCCTCAGTTGATCATGGATTTTTTTGCTTGTTTTTGAGTCAATTTTATGTTGTTGATATCTCTTTATCGAATTACAAATTGTTTGTCAATGCACTTAGGTGTCGTTAGCTTCTAATTTAGTATTTACTAGAAGTACACTTTGTTTGGATGGCGATCATAGACGAAAGGAAGGGGTGGAGGGAAGAATGAGCTTGCATTTTTGTTTCCAAGTGCTTCCGACTTTGGAAGACTCGGTTTTGATTTATCAAGAAGGAAAATGTAAACTCTCCTTGAAAAATTTAGTTATGGACTTTTACTTTTAGATTCCCGATCTTCTCTCTGCCTCCAAAATTGCCTATCCGCACGCACTGAGTCTAGGGGACAACTATGAGCTTGGCCAGGTTTATAACAATCATGAAGAACTAATTATGTTTATAGTAGGGACTTGTTAGAGCCAAAGGGGGAAGTGGTGGTTAGGGAGAGATGTTGAAGTTCTGGGGGATTAATTTTGGTAGTTTTGGCCTTTCTTTCTCAGAAACTATTTTTTTGTGTTTTACTATTGGAAAGCTTGCTAAGTTTCTAGTGATTTTGGACGAGTACTTGGTAATGTGTTCAGTCAGGATGATTATAGGCAATAGGTTCAAGTTGTGATGAGGTCTTAACTTGTAAGGTGTTTCGAGGAGCAAGTAGCATTTACTTGGACAGGCCTAATATTTCCCTAGGAAGATTGCGTAAACTTTAGAAGTGCCATTTATGATGGTCTTGTATTGAAGTGAAGAGCCACTCTCGAAGCGACGATGATGCTGTGCTGTGTAATCTCGGTATGTAATTTTATCGTAACACTTGAATCGTGTAGCCCAATGTTGCAGCATTTGAACTGCTATAACTTGGGGACATACTAGTTTCAGCTCTATATGGTGTGCAGCAATGATTGTGCTCGTAAGTCGTAGATGCAAAATGTCGTCATTTTATTATGCCCATTTAAACACACTGTGGATGGTCGAGAATTTGAAGTTTCTTAATGAATCCTTACTATTGCCGATGAGTGAAAATAGAATTGTCTGAAGTCCCTTCTTTTTATAGCATAGGAAGGGGATTGATGGACTATATTTTGTCCTTTACATCTTTGTTATTTTTGTGGTGGACAAAATTATCAGAGCCATTAGTAAAATACATCTGTCACACGTGGAAATTGGAATTGGTCCTTGATACAAGTAATGTTGGTCCAGTTCACTGTTCATATAAGAATATCTTTTCGTGAAAAATGGCAAGCGAAATAAGCTAGTACTAGTTTACTTTATTTTGTTAGCATTTTCCATTTTCCACATAAAATACCCTTTTATTGCATTTAAAAAGAACGGAGGAAGTATTATCATTGTGGACAGACGTTACGGTATCTTTTGGCTCATTTCAACCACATAATTTTGAATTAAGACTCCGTTTGGTAGGGCGTAAAACATTTTCAGTGTAAAATGATTTTCATGGAAAACAATTTACAAAGGAAAATATAATTCCAAAATTAGTTTTCCGTTAATTGGTTTCATGTAAGAAAAATGATGAAATGAAAGGGAAAGTAAGGAGGTAGTGAGATGAGTGTACAAGAGAGATAAGGAAAACAATTTTCCCTTCATTTTGAAAGGAAAATGGTTCTCCATCATTGGGAAAGTAATTTTACCCCAAGGGAAAATGGTTTTACACTCTTTCGCCAACCAAACAATGTAAAACTGAAAATAGAGGAAAACAGTTTTCCGGGAAAATGTTTTACGCCCTACCAAATGGAGCCTAAGTCATAATGTATGATCTTTTACTATAATGAACTCAGCTGCTTTTTTAAAAAAGAACTTGGGCCATAGTCACGAGTCGCGACATCTTCGAAGACCGAAGTAGCTTGATATATTTACCTATTAACCAAAGCATTTACGATGGATATCATAACGGCTTCTATTGTGAACTCCCTAAACGAAGGCTCTTTGGATTATCCCTTAGCTTGACTTAAAGCCATCAAAGTTTTCTCACCTTAGCTTGACACGCAAGTGACCGCAACATAGGGCCACGACGAACCCGTCGTAGGGTTGCTCGACTCACCATGCTTCATATAAAGATGCCTTCTCACCATGGACATAAAAACAGGCTCTTACAGTTGGTGTTGCTTTAAAAACAGAGGTTGTACTACTTTGTAACCTTAAATCAAACTTTTATTTGTTATTTATACCTTTTGTTATCTTATGTGCTACTCACTTTCCATTCAAGAGTGTTTTTTTTGTTCATTTCTTCAATTTCCATTTTTTTTGACAAACTACATGTAATTTAATATATCAATATTGCGTGGTTCATAATTTGATATTATTGAAACATAATGTCAATTGGTTTACAATTTTTGTAGGAAAAATGAAAACCTCTTTATAACAACCTTTTCCCAATTCCTTGAAGAGTTTCCAACCCACTTTAAACAAACACAAGGTATAGGAGGCGCTTCCCTTATGTGCATAACATAAAAGGTTCAAATAGAAAATTTTCATGTACTTTGAAAAACATATGAAGTGCAAGTCGAATGTTCATCCAAGTTGGGTTCCCTATGATTATACAAGGTTTGAGAAATTTTTAGGTCGGTTCCATTTTTTTTTTTTGTGTGTAGAGAGAGTCACAAAGGCAATTAATAGAGACGAGATTTGATCATAGGTCTTGGGCGCCACCACCAAGACTTTAACCAACCAAGCTAGTTGACATCCACAATTCTTTCTAATAATGCTTGCATAAAATCCAATGCCTGTAAGGTTAGGTACTCATGTATTTTTCATTTTTGAATGCTACTTGGTGTATTTAACCATACCTCAATATATAATTGTGTTATTGGTGTATATTTTTTGGTATAATAAAATTGGTACAAAGTACTTTTCTTATTGATTGAAACATACATTTATAATAAAAACACTTTTGTAGGCGAGGTCTTTGGACTCCTCCATGACAAATAGCTAATATCACAAAGGATATCAAACTTCTACTCAATCAGTTTGACAGTTGGCAACTCACCCATATTTCCCAAGAAGCAAATCAAGCGGCCTATTGGATTGCATTAGGAGTTCCTCTCAATATATTTAACCCTACCTCAATATATAATTTTGTTGTTACTCCTTATAGTAACTCTTCACTTTCTTCTATCCTTGTAACCGACGCATTAGGAGTTCTTCTCGAGCAGATGGTCTCTTAATTTCTTTTTTTATTACCTTATTGGGAAACTGAATTTACCACCAAAATTTGTTGTGCACTTGTGCATATAGCCAATACAAGTATACAACAATATTATCTATCAACATACAACACAACACTATGCCCTAAGTTCTGGCATACTCTTTTCCTAAGTTCAATAGTTTTGATTTCTCTGGTTCTCCATCTATATAAATAATAATAAAAAAAAACCTACATTTAAAAGTAACAATTGTGTTGCAAGTTCAACATCAAAGAAAATGCCGACACTAATTGAACTTTCTACTCCCTCTCTAAGAAAGATGACTCAGCTAGATCAATTGCACGGGCAAGGCCAGCAGCCTTATTTTCGCACTCTCTCTGTTCATCTGCAGGATCACTGTCAGCGACGATGCCGGCCCCAGCCTGAAGGTGGGCTACCCATTCTCTTCTTCGATCAACATCTTTGTATGAATACATTGTATCATATCGTGTTGCAGTTGAAAAAACCATAGTTCTCAAAGCGAGAGCTATGTCCATGTCACCGGTAAATGATATCCCACCAAATCCACCACTATATGGCCCTCGTCTATTGACTTCAAGCTGATCTATCAACTCCATCGCTTTAACCTAGATAGTAGACATGCCAACCAACAGTAAGCAAGTAAGCATACAAAAGAAAACTCCAAAAGGGAAAAAAAAAAAATCATGCACCAATGTGGAAAGAAGGAACCAGGCACCAATGTCCCATGGCTAAGACAGTAAACATACATGGGCATGAATACCTAGTATAATCAAAAATCTGATGTTCAAGATTTCATGTCTGTAAGAACCATCCAAGTTCAGGTAAAAGAATTTCATGTCTGTAAGACCCATCCAAGCTCCACGTAAAATCAAATAATGAGGACCCTAAGTTATAAAATCGTTCAAATGCTAAATTTCTGAAAACAGCAATCATTCAATTGTTCGGCAATCATTCAGATGAGAAGTACATAACAGCCGGTGTTGGTATGCAGACATGGTTACTTCCATTTAAAATCTTGTTCTATTAAGGTAACTACACATAAGCAAGAGAGCATCCCACATCAAAATGATATTCTGGGAAAATAGCATCACTCTAACAAGGACAAAGGCCAAAAAGTGGGAGGAAGCAACGAGAAAAAGAGGCAAGAGCAGAGAGTAAGAGGGGAACCTTTGGTGCTCCGCTAACTGTCCCAACAGGTAATGCAGCACGTAAAGCATCCCAACTTGTTAAATTATCAAGCAGTTCCCCTGTCACCTGAGAACACAAAAAGAAGTGCATAGTTTATCAGTGAGACCTCCTTTCATATTGCAGGATCATGAGGGACACATGAAAATAATGGTGCATTACCAAGAAAAAGACTAATATATTTACTCCATTACAAACTTAACAGTGTTTTTCTTCCCAAAGACCAAGAGACAGACCTTCCCTTAGCACCCCATGGGGATACAAATGTATGCACAACTGGACCACATGTAAAATCCTAAGGTTAACATAGAGCCAAACTGATACTATTTCTTTCCACTTCTTGGGACGATTCTGCAAGGAATCAGAATGGAGTCACCACTAAGCCGTTAATTACCTATGTGAGAAGGGGTAAAAAGGGCAGGGCACAACAATTAGCCACCTCACCTACTGCAACATCACAATTGGTTATGGGCCAGGAATATTCTACAGGGTAGTGCTGTGATTTACTGTCACCACTGACAGATTGGTTATTGTACATATTATCTGAGGATGAGAGTATAAATAAGAGCTGAGGTGAGAAATGAAAATATCATCTGGAATTTTGTAATAGAAAGTGACGTTTCTTTGGAGAGTCCTTGCCTCTCGAAGAGTGAGGGTTGTACTTGGTAATTTTTCCTTGGTATTTATCAATACAACTACCTATCCCCTTGATTCTGCTCTAATTTTCCTGTTAATTTCTTGCTGTACCTGTTGATTTACACCAAACCTGGTATCAGAGCAAGGTTGGGTGACCGGATAAAAAAAAAAAAAAAAAAAAAAAATGGCTCCGACTCACCAGCAACGTATCGAAACTCTGGAGGAAGGGCTTGCCGGAATCCAGACCTCTGTGAACGAGATAGTAATGACGCAGCAGGTCATGGTGGAAAAGCTAACCACCAACTTGGAAGAGGCTGCACAGAGGATGGAAGGGAGGGTGGTCCGAGCGCGTGAGACCCAGGACGCGTTGATCGCTCAGATGAGAGAAGATCAGCGCAAGTTTCAGACGGAAATAAGGGAAACCTTGCTAGCGCTAAAAAACACCACCCCTTCTTCGTCGGAAACTCTCCCAGGGTTTCCGAATGCAGGGAGACTGGGGGAAACGGAGATATCAAATGAGGGTTTTGTTGGGGGAAGAAACACCGACAAGTGGAGGCACAAACGTCTGGACCTTCCAATATTTGACGGAACCAACCCTGATGGTTGGATTATGAGAGCTGAACGATTTTTCAAGTTTTACCGGCTCGAACCCACCGAAAAACTTGAAGCGGCAGTGGTGGCGCTTGACGGTGACGCGTTGCTGTGGTTCCAGTGGGAACACGGGCGTCGACCGGTGCTTCGTTGGGAGGAACTAAAAGGACTGCTCCTCAACCAGTTTCGGCCGACCGGACAAGGGTCTCTTCATGAGCAATGGTTGTCTCTACAGCAAGGTAATGACACAGTGGGGGATTATCGGAGAAAATTCATACAGTTAATGGCCCCTCTTTCTGGCGTACCTGAAGAGATAGCTAGAGGCCAGTATTTAATTGGGCTTAGGGCAGAAATCCAAGCTGAGGTCAGGTTACATAAGCCCAGAACCCTAGAAGCAGCTATGGAAATATCCTTGAGAGCTGAAGAAAAGATGGACCAGTTCAAGACCATTGGGCCTAACTACCATTCCCTCAAACCCTACAGCCCAAACTCCCCATTCTCACAAAAAAATACCCAGTCCACAAATGTCTATCCTAAAAACAGCTTTCCTAGTATCCAAAACCCAAAAGTATCCACTCTCTCAACCACACAATATCAAAACCCACCTGCCACGTATTTCCCAACTTCATCTCTCCCAAACAGAACTACCCAGCACCTACCCATAGCCAAACCAGTGGGAGAACTACGAAAGCTCAGTGAGACTGAACTCCAACACAAGCGAGAGAAAGGCTTGTGTTTCCGCTGCGATGACAAGTGGCACCCCGGTCATCGTTGCCGGAAAAAAGAGCTGAGCGTCCTCCTAACCTGTGAAGAAGGGGACTGCTATGGTGATGTTGACGGTGTAGCACAAGAAGAGGATGAAACCCCTCCAGCCCATCTCCAAACGGAAATTTCCTTAAATTCCGTTATGGGTTTTGACACACCCCAAACTTTGAAGCTTAAAGGGAGAGTCAACCACAAGGACGTGGTGGTTATGGTGGACCCGGGGGCCACCCATAATTTTATCTCTCTCACCACCGTCCAGAAATTGGGCTTTCCGGTCACTCCAACGCAGGGATTTGGCGTAACACTTGGCACCGGAGAAGCGGTCATGGGCCAAGGAGAATGTAAATTTGTGCTCCTCCACCTACAGGGACTTGATGTCATTGAAGATTATTTGCCACTGAACTTAGGTAACTCTGATCTTATCTTAGGTATTCAATGGCTAGCTAAATTAGGTACCATGACTGCTAATTGGAGAACACAGGTGCTGAAATTTAACATTGGCAATGAGTCTGTCACGTTGAGGGGTGACCCGTCCCTGGGCAAATCCTTGATATCTCTGAAAGCTATGATGAGACCCTTAGCCAAAGAGGGTGGGGGCTTCTTGATTGAATTGAATCGGATGGAGAACTTACCACCACAAAACAAACCTGACCCTTTAACCAGTGCCCCTCTCTACATTCAAACTACTCTCTCAGACTACCACCACATATTCTCTCTACCCACAGGCCTTCCCCCTATCCGTGGTCATGAACACCCCATTATCCTTAAAGACGGCACCGACCCCATAAGTGTCCGCCCTACCGATACCCCCAAATCCAAAAAGATGAAATCGAACACTCGATTGATGATATGCTCCAAGCCGGAATCATAAGGCCCTCCACTAGCCCCTTTTCAAGCCCGATTTTGTTGGTAAAAAAAAAAGACGGGTCTTGGCGATTTTGCATTGATTACAGAGCGTTAAACAAAGCCACCGTTCCCGATAAATATCCCATACCCATCATTGATGAGCTTCTTGACGAGCTCAAGGGAGCATCAGTTTTTACCAAACTGGACCTCAAGTCCGGTTATCACCAAATCCGGATGAAAGCCGGAGATGAACATAAAACGGCTTTCCGAACACACCAAGGCCATTATGAATTTCTAGTAATGCCTTTCGGGCTTACTAACGCCCCCGCTACCTTCCAATCCTTGATGAATGAGGTTTTTAAACCTTTTCTCCGCAAATTCGTCTTGGTGTTTTTCGACGATATCTTAATCTACAGCCCAAACACTGACCTCCACAAAGAACACCTCTCCCTTGTCCTAAACCAACTCCACAAGCATCACCTTTTTGCTAACCCAAGTAAGTGTGAATTCGGTAAGGAAGAAATCGCTTACCTGGGGCATATTATTACAGCAGCAGGGGTCTCTGTAGACCAAGGCAAAATCAAGGCCATGTTATCATGGCCGATTCCACAGAATCTCAAGTCTCTTAGGGGTTTTCTGGGTCTCACGGGGTATTACCGGAAATTTGTTGCAGGTTATGCCAAAATAGCAGCCCCTCTTACTCATCAATTGAAGAAGGATAATTTTTTGTGGAACGCAGAAGCTACGGCTGCCTTTGAAGCCCTCAAACTCGCCATGACTTCAGTCCCTACATTGGTACTCCCGGATTTCACAAAGATCTTCACTGTTGAAACGGATGCTTCGAGTTTCGGGTTAGGGGATGTACTCTCCCAAGACGATCATCCCGTGGCTTTCTTTAGCCAAACATTGGGGCAACGCGCTAAACTCAAATCAATCTATGAAAAAGAGTTAATGGCGATTGTGCTAGCGGTGTTGAAATGGAGGCACTACCTCCTTGGGCGACGGTTTCTCATTAAAACCGACCAACAAAGTTTGAAATTTTTGATGGAACAACGGGAGATTGGGCCGGAGTACCAAAGATGGGTTAGCAAACTCATGGGATTCACTTTCGATATCATCTACAGGTCGGGTTCTACAAACATAGTGGCCGATGCCCTGTCACGGCAGGACCCCTCTGTTGCAGAGTTGGGAGCCCTCCTTACTACCTGCCATGTGCCTTGGGAACAGATCCAAGCACAAATTAAGCAAGACCCATTCATTGTCCAGCTCACGCAGGATATCCAAGAGGCAAAACCAGTTCCTAAGGGGTATACTCTCCTCCATGGAACACTTTTCTATAAGGGAAGATTAGTGATCCCCAAGGGATCTTCCTTGGTTCCTACATTGTTAAAAGAATACCATGACTCCTTAGTAGGGGGCCATTCGGGGGATTTAAAAACATATCGAGGCTCGCTAGCGAGTGGTATTGGCCCGGGATGAGACGAGATGTAGCCCGATATGTGCTCGCATGTCACACATGTCAACAAAACAAACATTCTTCGCTGAGCCCAGGAGGTTTGCTCCAACCTCTACCCATCCCCGACAAGGTGTGGGAAGATATCAGCCTTGACTTCGTGGAGGGGCTGCCGAGGTCCAAGGGTTATGACACGATCTTAGTGGTGGTCGACCGACTCACCAAATATGGCCATTTCTTATGCCTCAAGCACCCGTTCTCAGCCCCATCTGTGGCAGCTCTCTTTGTCAAGGAGATAGTCAGATTACATGGGCTGCCCACCTCAATTGTTTCTGACAGGGACAAAATTTTTCTTAGTTCCTTTTGGAAGGAGTTATTCAGGCTACAAGGGACATCCTTACAGCGTAGCACAGCCTACCATCCACAATCGGATGGCCAAACCGAAGTGGTGAATAAGAGTGTGGAATCTTACTTGCGGTGCTTTGTGAATGGCAGGCCTAGCTCATGGTCTCAGTGGCTCCATTGGGCAGAGTATTGGTACAACACTAGCTTCCATTCTTCCACACAATGCACACCTTTCAAGGCTCTTTATGGTCGGGACCCTCCCTCCATCATCAGATTTGTGCCTGGACAAACAGCAATTTCATCCTTGGAAGAGCAAATGATTGAAAGAGATGCAGTGTTGGATGATCTCAAAACTCACTTGCTGCGAGCTCAACACAAAATGAAGATGTATGCAGATGGTAAGAGGCGTGAATTGGAGTTTGCGGTGGGGGAATATGTCTACCTCAAGCTCCAGCCATATAGGCAACGTTCCTTATCTCATCACAACAATGAGAAACTCTCTCCCCGCTATTATGGGCCTTTCCAGATCATCCAAAGAGTCGGGTCAGTGGCTTACAAACTCCACTTACCTCCAGATTCGCGAATACACCCGGTTTTTCATGTCTCCCAACTGAAACAATCTGTGGGTCCACTTCCTACTTCGCCTACTATTCCTCCACAGCTCACTCCTGACCTTGTGTTGGAAGTACAACCTGAATCTCTCTTGGATTTCAGGACTGCAGGTGACCGCAGTGCACCAGCCCCTCAGGTGCTCATTAAGTGGCAGCACTTGCCAGCATACGAAGCTACATGGGAGGATTTCGCCACTGTGAATTCCAGGTTTCCCTCCTTCCACCTTGAGGACAAGGTGGCTCTTTGGGAGCGGGGTAATGCAAGGAATCAGAATGGAGTCACCACTAAGCCGTTAATTACCTATGTGAGAAGGGGTAAAAAGGGCAGGGCACAACAATTAGCCACCTCACCTACTGCAACATCACAATTGGTTATGGGCCAGGAATATTCTACAGGGTAGTGCTGTGATTTACTGTCACCACTGACAGATTGGTTATTGTACATATTATCTGAGGATGAGAGTATAAATAAGAGCTGAGGTGAGAAATGAAAATATCATCTGGAATTTTGTAATAGAAAGTGACGTTTCTTTGGAGAGTCCTTGCCTCTCGAAGAGTGAGGGTTGTACTTGGTAATTTTTCCTTGGTATTTATCAATACAACTACCTATCCCCTTGATTCTGCTCTAATTTTCCTGTTAATTTCTTGCTGTACCTGTTGATTTACACCAGATTCATGCAAAAGGAGTAGAAAAAAAAATATTAAATACGCTCTCCCTCCCTCAGATATTATTCACAAATTGCCCTTCTGCATCACAGATCAAACAATCATCCCTCCCTCTCCCATGAGCCTGGCCTTGCCAAATAAACTTTTAGTAGTTCAGTAAGAAAAAGGAAAGAGAACAGTTAAAGGAGGTAAGGACTAAGGAGAGATTAACTCACTGTAGAGCTGATATGCATTACATGGGAATATCGCTCAATATTCATAAGCTTTTCAACTTTCACAGAACCAAATTTGGAGACCTGCTCAGAGATCAGTCATCAAATTCCAGATCACAATTATAATACAAAGACAAAGGGTAATTGCCGTATTATTCCAAGAATATATATACCATTTGAAAACATTCAGTCTAATTCGCACGAATTAGATTGGCAAGAAAGACTAGCAGGGAGATATGAAATAACCTTTCCGACATCATTTCTTCCCAGATCAACCAGCATTATGTGCTCAGCACATTGCTTTTGATCATTCAAAAGCTGGTTTTGCAGCATGAAATCTTCTTTTGGTGTCTTTCCTCTTCTAATAGTTCCAGCAAGAGGTCTGTTAGTGATCTTTCCCTACAAATGCATACGCAGAAGTATTGGCATAAATTTATATATAATTGAATCAAGCTACTATGATACACAATACTAGTACAACAACTTGATACACAATAATAAGACATGAAAATCAAAATGATTGATCAACGCACAAAGATTTAAGTGCTGTATCCAGTCAATTCCAGGCACTACGTAAAGGGGAATATCTAGTAACATATAGTTTGAATGAGCACTTAACTCAAAAATGAAAGTAAAACAGCAACAATGAAGTAAAAACGACAGACTTACTTTTTTGACACAAGTCAAAATCTCCGGGCTTGAGGCAACCAATATACACCCTCTGGCCTGACATGTAACAATGGATGAGAGGTAAGCTTGGAAAGGGTGGCCAAAAAGACATGTAATATCAAAGAACAAGCGAAATGGTGGAACATACCTGCAGATATCCCATATATGGGCTTGGGTTAACAATTCTCAATGCTCTATATACTTCAAATGGATCTGCAAATGTTCGTCTCTCAAAACGTTGACTTAATACAATCTGAAATATGTCACCGGCCAAAATATGTTCCTTGGCTTGTAAAACAGCTGCTTTGTATTCTTCACTAGTCATATTCGAGGTCTTCAATGAGCTACCAAAAAGGCGGGTCTGTAATTTAATGGATCCAGGGGGCAACTTGGGGCTGAAGTGAAACGCACACAAAAATCAAGCTAAACAAAGATAGCTAAATAAAATACCATAAGAGGTTATAAGTCACACAGGAGTTTAAGTAGCAACTCACGTTACTATATCATGCACCCTGGACAGCAAATATTCAAGGCGGTCAATTCCATCATTGTAAGCTTCCTCTGCAGAAGAAAAACGATCCACGCGAACCCAGTGTATCACATAAGCTTTCTGAGGTCACAAAGCAATCCTGTAGTTACAAGGCAATGTTGTGGAAATATCCCAGCATCCCTAAGGAGAGATCTGTTCCTTTGCTTTGCTATTCATCTTTACACAGAAAATCCTTGCATTTTCATACAATTTTTGGTGATTCTTTTATTGATATCTAGAATCTATCATCTGATGAAATCAGAAACAAGGTCAAGGCTTTTACTTTGATAATTATTATAGCTAGAGAATCTGCTCATACTTCCTAATATGTCTGTTACCGCTGTTCAAGTCTTTAGAATCTTCTATATATTGCAATAAATGCATGTTCTGAGTCCTGACTATGTGCAACAGTTCAAACAAAAGACAATAGAATGAAACTTGAGCTGTCATGACTATGTGCAGAAGGAAAAATATATCCTTCATATTTCATAAACATACCTTCTCCACGTGATCGAAAACAATCACATTGTCATACAAGCCTAGATGAACATCGGGAAGGTTCCTGTCATCATCAGGTGCACTTGAAAAAGGGAGTTTCTTCTTCTCCACATAACGAACTGTGTCATACGAGAAATAACCAACCCATCCACCTAACCAAATAGCAAAAGCAACATAAGGCCATGCATACTTGCATGTCAATAAATGCAAGAGGGTTCACAGTTTATGCATAAATTCTTTCTCTAGTTTCTAGGTTATAAAAACTTTCCTCCAGATGATAGAAAGCAGTACATGAAAGACTCACGAAAAAAAGGATCAAATCTATCAAATACAGTGGAAACAACGGTTATTCTTGCCCCCTTGATCTGCATATAAGTCAAAAACTTACCCATCGTAGATTTGTTGAAGTACTAGACATCTGCATGATCAAGCAACATCATATAACTAATCAATTCATAAAAATTAAATCATCTGTACACTTTGTTACTACACAGTATTGCCCATATATAATATATTGTGTTCTAGGAATAAGTATGCTTTAACTGAAATACCACAAAGAACCATTAGTAGCTTTTGCACGTGAACATAAAACGATAAATGTGTTAGTTATTAAGATCCTATCATAACATACTGGGAACCAAATGGCTTTATTATTAAAATTCCTTAATTTAGCAAGATCAACACATGGAACGTATTGGCTGCATGACATGCTGAAGTTTCAGAAACAGAAACCACCACCATAATTCACTCATAGGAAACGACATACGAGTACCTGATCTGGCACAATAATGTTAGCAACATGGCATGGTAAACGCTCGCTACCCGACAAACATTAATTGGTACACTCAACACAAATAAATACACACTTGGACATCAATCCAAGTAAATCAGCATCATTATGCATTCACGTAAGTGAGCATTGCATGCAAACATGCACGAACTAGCAACTTCACATCTCAAGACCTAAAAAACCATGAATAACACCCACTTATAGGCAATCTAAATCCATGAATCATGGGTAGGTTCTTTCTAAACTGACAACCTCTTAAGATCAGAGTTGAGGAAAATACCGCATTTTCATTGGGCACATTCTCAGTACGAAAAACCAGAAAAGGTAAGAAATGATTGTATATATATTTTCATGCCAAGTTAAAACAAGTCAAATACACCTATAAGGAAATAAATCATTCATAATTCTCACCACAGAAGACATCAGGAAGTTCATCAATCAGTTGTGGCTTCCAATCCTCCATGATCTTTCTCGGGACAGCCATCGGATCCTCCACAAACTCCTCGGTCCTCTTCCCTTCATGATGATCCATCACCGTCACCAAATTCTCTTTTGCCACAATTTCCATGCTTGGTTGAGCCCCGACGATACTGTATCTTCCCTGTAAAACCCAAAGATACTACCTTTAACTCCACAGTCCACTAGAAATATCATCACCTTTCCCCTTGATTTATTTATTTTTACTAGTAAAACTCAAAACTATGGAAAACTTGGGATCAAACATTATTTTTCATTGGTTTTCTCACAAACAATTTATATTAATTAAGTAATTATTAAAAAGGACACCAAACAAATCTCTTTATAAAAACTTTTATCATACATTTATTTTAAAAGAAATTCATTGTCTTGCTCTAGCAAAATAACCAAAAAAGACATTTAGAATTCACTTACCAACTTAAAACATCTATTTGTTTGATATTAAATCCATTTCTTCATTTCACAAACTAAAATTCATGTACTAAACCACTAGAAAATAACATAAAAAAGCATTCATGATATTTCATGTAGCAAAAAAAAAAAAAACACTATAATTATTCCTTTTTTTTTATTCTTCCTTATCAATTCAAGATTCTTACAAGTTCATTTCTAAAAAACTACTCCATGCAACACTTCTTTCATAAGTTCTTACTGAAAAATAAATAAATAAAACAAAAATAAAAAATCAACAACAAAATGAAAAGATAAAGAATGATTCATACAACATGAGAGTTCTTAAACCCTGGCTCAACAGCCTCAAACAAAAAACTCGGAGCTTCTCTATCATCTTCCTTCACTAAACAACGATAAGCAAGCACCGGAGTCAAATGATCGGAAAAAATACAACGATATAACGGAATTAAATTCCCGTTTTTCGCTGCTTCAACGAACTCCGACGAATTTTTCACTGCAAATTTTCAGAAATTTACTCAAAATCAATCAAAATTATCACAAACAAACAGAAATTAATCAACATTCAATCGACGAATTGAAAGAGTACCTGGAGAAGGAGAGGAAACAGCAGAGCAGTTGAAAGAGCGGCGAGGAGAGAGAGAGAGTGAGAGGTGTGGTTTGGAGCGAAGATGAACAGCTGGAAATGAGTGTGGAGAAATTCGACGGTTGTGATGAGGAGAGAGAAGAATGCGAGGAGTAACGGCTATGGCTGCCATTGTTGAAACTTCAGAGCATTAGAGTGAGAGAGAGAGAGATTTTAGAGATTCTGAGAAAAAAGAAGAGGAGAAAAAATAGAGGGAAGAAGCCGACAAGAAGAGTGATGTTACAAAGAGTAACAGAAAATAAGATGGGTCGAATTTTTATAATTTGGTTATTCTATTGTTGTTTCTGTTTTGGTAAGAAAGTGAGAATGGGTTGATTTTATTAGCATTAATGCCTAAATGGGGAGATTTGCTCATTTTTTTTTTGTTTTGGCAATAAAGGAAATGTGTCCATTTGATTATGTAGTCTTATATGAATGAAGAACGCGCTCCGTAGGGATGTCAGTGGGGCGGGGCAAGTAGGAGACCATCTTCAATTTGGTGGGGATGGGGATGGGTTTGGGTTTGGCTGGTGGAATGGAGATGGAGATGGAGATGAAGATCATACCCGCCATGAGTGGTGGGGGTGGGTGTGGATTTTATTTTATACCCGTCTCATTCCCCCACTCGCCCAACTTCTTCTCTATCACATACTCTTTTATCTATTAAAAAAACATATTATATACTTTCTCTGTTCCAAAATAAGTGAAACACTTCTCTCTTTTATGTGTGAGTTTTTTGAGAGAAGTATTTCACTTATTTCAGAAAGGAGGAAGTATTAGTTATTTTTCTTGTTATATTATTTTGCAAAGAGTAGTTAGTTTGCAAATTGTAAGATTGCAAGATGGGTCTTGACCTATAATGTGAAGAGTAAAGGGTTGAATACCAAGTATTAAACAAGTCTCTAGACTTAGTAATTTTACAATATTTGTTATTATATTATATTGTGGCGGAATGTGTTTGAGGTGGAAGATTTGCATACTTGAAGTTTGGGTGGATAGTTGGGGGGAGTGATGAGGTGGGTATGAAGCGAGTGCGGGTACCCATGTGGGTGGTAGAGCGAGGACAAATTTAAATACATACCTATTGGGGCGGGGATAGATTTGGAGATTTTTCCCATGGTGGGGCGGGGATGGGGTTTATAGGCGGGTGCGGGTGTGGTGGAACCATCCTTCGCACTCGCTTCGCCCAATTGACATCCCTAGCGCTACGTGCGAAAACAAATAAATACTGCTTTAAGGGTGTATTTCTGATTTAGGATGTATATCAAGTCCTGAAATTTGGCTTTGTGGTAAAGATGAGTTCAAGTCTTTTTAATTTAAAAGGTATATTTATAGGGTGGACACTAGACCATAACGCCTTGTTCTTTTGGGCACAGTTTCACTTCAGTTTAGTTAAACTCACTTCAGTTTAGTTTATAAATAGAGCCAATTTTTTGATAAATGTGTAGTGGTGATCAAGAGATTTTACCTATATATCTTAGGTTTATGATCCGTTCTGTTCAACTTATTTTGACTTGTTTGAACTTATCTTATCTTAAATGAATTTATTAGAATTTGATGAAAATTATTATAATTGTGATAAAGCATAACATTACATGATATTGCCAAGTATACTATTTTAATTAGTTAAGTTCATTTTTCTTTTTTTTTAATTAATAAGGAGAAGGACCTTGTCTTTATATTCTTTTAAATTGTGATGAGAAGGACACTTGAGATTAAGGGGGAAATAAGGGGAATTCCTACCCCTAAGTACCGCAGTTGTGAGGATTCAACCTTGTGACCTTAAGCTTACACGTTGAATCTCCAACCAACTACACCAAGTAAGCTTGATTTATATTATAGTTTATCGTGTTGGCTAACATAATTATGTTGGATTATTGATTATTCAAAATTGTTTGTTAAAAAGGCATGTGTTTATTTAGTGGAGCATTGTTAGAAGATAGTGGAGTATATTTACCTACTAACTTCTCACGTTCCTAGATTTTATATTGATAGTTAGTATTTGAGTTATATATAAAGCCTTGTATACTATTATATTTAATTGGATTAAAATGAAGAACATATTATAGTTTTGCTTCTTGATTCCCCGACCCTCTCTCATCTCTATTATAATTTCAACATGGTATAAGCACCCGGTTAGATCCCGAAGAGATAGAATAGGAATTAAGTAAGCCATTGCATGCCACATTCCGTTTTATGAAGTAAATAAAAATTTCTTATCCCAATGAACATTTGCAATTTTGGAATGAACATTTGCGGGACCACTTCAATTTCTCTTTCCACAACTTTTTCACCCCATGTGCTTTGTAAACCAATAAACATCTAGTTTATTCCAATGGACATTGTAGTATAATGAACACACGCTATTGTTGATTGAACATTTGCAATTTCGAAATGAACATTTATGAAAATTTAGTGTAATAAACACAGTCTTTCTGTAGAATGAACAATTGCAATTTGGGATTGAACATTTTCGACTTATTCCAAAATTCAGTATGTTTACGAATTTTCAAAATTCAAAATTGCCGCTGTTTTTCAAAATTCAAATTTCAAAATATGTTCCAAATTTACTATTGTTCATTTCTCACTTCATTCAACATACTGTTGATTCAAATTGTTAGTTTGTTCATCCAAGTTCTTCAAAATGTTCTTTCAAATTACTCATATGTTCATTGTGATGAATATTTATGTTGTCATTATTATTCTTTGTAATGTACAAATATGATTCTGCAATGAACAACATGCTATCTATAATGAATAACCCAACTGAATGGTTATATAATTATAAAAAAAAGTAATTATAAAATATGGTTAATTCAAAATGTAGTATGTACCCAAAGGTAGAAATATAACCAAAATAATACAATATGTCCCATATGAACACCAGGGTCTTACAAAAAAATATGTATTGCTAACTAAACACTATCGAGTTCATTAATTACTTCCTCCCATTTTCGATTGATTTGATTTGTGAGATCTCGATACCGTAACGTATCATTAGTTGTCTAAACTAGTCGAATTGAACTGATACAAGAAAGGAAAGAGCAGTAGTTAAAACAAAATTATTCAAGTTTATAATACAATGAACATAATCTTTCAAACATACAATTAACACATTCTAATAATACAATGAACATGCTCTGATGCTCCCAGACACACAATAAATATATGACCAAATATAACGAGCATGTGACTAAAATGAACATGTTAGTAATACAATGAACATCGGCCTAAAAATGTGCACCTTTTACTTGTAAATAGTATAATAAACATCACATAATCATACAAAGAACATTTGAATAAATATCACACATTTATAGACAAATATATGATAATTAACCCATCATTAATTCATATCATTTCATAAAATATATTACAAACACATAATGAACATATGACTGAAATGCAACAAACATTTGACCAACGTGTGTTTCAACGAACATATGCTAATAGGACAATGAACATATGTCATAATTCATGTTATTAATGCAATTAATATGTGTCAAATGTACACACAATGAACATATGAACAAGTATACCTAACATCTGAAGAAACACATAATAAACATATGGCTAAATATAATAAACATATGACCAACACTAATTCAATGAATACATTATAATAATACAACGAACATATATTTACAGTACAATGAACATTACCTGGTTTTTGCTGCCTTTTTTTCTTGATGTCGAACTCGTTCATCCCATTCATTCACTAGGCTCTCTCCTTCGTTCATTGGGACATCAATTGCAAGGTTATTTTTACGGTTATTTCACTATATACCCCTGATAAATTTTTTTTTTGCACCATATACCCTTTCAACTTTTGAAATTCACCATATACCCCTCACTATTGAAAAAATACATCCACATACCCTTAATGACTAACAGCGTTAAATTCCGTTAGTCATTAACCCCTAATCCCCCTCTAACCCTAATTAACTAACCTAAATCTACCCCTAATCCTAACCCTAATCCTAACCCTAACCCTAACCCTAATACCCTAATCCTAACCCTAACCCTAATACCCTAATACCCTATTACCCTAATACCCTAACCCTAACACCTAACACCCCCACCCCCCCCCACCCCCTTACCCCACCCCACCCCTGCCCCACCCCACCACTCCCTACCGGCCCTTACCCCACCATCCCTTACCCCACCGCACCACCACTCCAACATGACCCCTCCCCCTAGCCCCCTCCCTCCCCCTTCCCCGGCAACACCCCCTCCACCCCCCCCCCCCCCCTCCCCTTCCCCGTCGTCGCGCATCCCCCTCCCCTTCCCCCGCCTTCGCGCAACCTCCCTCCCCTTCCCCGCCATAACCCCCCTCCCCTTCCACCGATTCTTCGCAAAAACCCAACAACCTAGATTTTTCAAAACCCAACAACCCGCATTTTTCGAAGAAACCCATTCAACCCATTTTTCGTCGAAACCCAGATTTTTCGAAGAAACCCAACAACCCGATTTTTCGAAGAAACCCATTCAACCCAGATTCTTCGTCGAAACCCAACAACCCGATTTTTCGAAACCCATTCAACCCAGATTTTTCGAATTCAACCCGAGTGGGGAAGGGGGGGGGGTCGGCGGGGGGGAGTGGGGGAAGGGGGGGTCGGCGGTGGTGAGGGGGGGTGGTGGTGAGGGTCAACGGTGGTGAGGGGGTGATGGGGCAACGGGGGTAAGGGGTGGGGGAGGGGTGGTTAGGGTTAGTGTTTGTGTATTAGACTAGGGTTAGGGTTAGGGTTAGGGGTAGATTTAGGTTAGTTAATTAGGGTTAGAGGGGGATTAGGGGTTAATGACTAACGGAAGTCTAACACCGTTAGTCAAAAGGGTAAGTCGATGTATTTTTTGAAAGGTGGGGGGTATATGGTGAATTTCAAAAGTTGAAAGGGTATATGGTGCAAAAAAAAATTTGTCAGGGGTATATGGTGAAAAAACCGTTATTTTTATTTTTTCACAAACCACCATCAAGATCTTCTTCATAAAAGAGGGAAAAAAAAAAGAAACGTAAGTGCAAAATGTAAAAAATGTTATCTTTTCTTATCAAATGCATAGATTTAATACCTTATATTGTCGATTTCGCTTTGCAACTCGTTGTGTTCATATTCATGTACGAAAATTGTGCAAGAAAATGAAGAATTTGAAGAGTTTGATGAGAAAGGTTAGAGAGAAGTTAGAGAGATGTTGGAGGATTTGGGAAAAAGAGAGAGGAAGTCTATGAAAATTTGTGTGGGAAAATGAAAGTAATGAATTAAAAAAATAGGTTTTATTTTTTTTCGGTGTTCATTGGAGATCAACAGATATTCATTCTGTGCGTCGTTGGTTTAATGAATCTGCGCACCTTCCTCTACATACACCTGTGCGCACCATCGACGAATTGACAAACTAGCATGTCAAGAGCATGGTTGATGATGATTATGGCATCATGGTGAAGAAAAGTGCTTCACCAAATCGTGTGGAGAGAGGTGCTTTGAAAAAATGGTGTTGGTGATAATGTGCATCATCAAGATTGTGTAGGCGATGAGATATGCATCACAAATTTAAATGTCAACAAGATATTGTGAAACTTGACGAGAAGCGCGTCAAATAAGTAAGGTTATAAAGGGAATTGTTTTGAAACATGTGAAAAATGAAGGCTATGAACTTTAAATCAAGGGGGCATGTCGGATTATTAATTCAAAAAAGGTTGTTAAAGTCAAAAGGCACGTGTTATTTAGTGGAACATTATTAGGAGATAGTGGAGTGTGTCTACCCACTAACTTCTCAAGTTCCTAGATTTTAGATTGATAGTTAGTATTTGATTCCTATATAAAGCCTTGTATGCTACTATATTTAATTGGATTAAATGAAGAACATATTATAATTTTGCTTCTTCATTCCCCTATTTCATTTTTATTATAAGTTCAACAAATTAATATTGTTTCAGTACATTTATATGTGTAGTAAACATGTATTTTTTCTAAGCATATTTTCATTAAAATTTATTTTGGAACTTTTACTTCCCGCGTTCCAGAATAAGTAAAACATGTGTCTCAAAAGGCTCTCACATAAAAGAGATAAGTGTTTCACTTATTTCAGAACGGAGGAAGTATGATTATGTTATTAGTGTTTATCTTATTTTATTAGAACTTATCTTATCTGAACTTATCCTATATGATTTTAACTTATTTTATTTTATCTGAATTTATCTTTTTTGAAATATATTAATATAAATTGAATAGAACATAGCCCAAGTGCCAATTAGCTAGATGGGTATATAAAACAACAACTCTTTGTTATATATAATATATGTATAAAAAAAGACGGTGATATTTAGGTATAAAAAGCGCTTCCAGCGACATTGATATCAATTTTTTTTTATCACATTACACTTTTTGGAACGCATAATATATACTCCCTCCGTTTTTTAATAGATGTAACATTTAAGTTTTCACACTTGTCGAGACACAACTTTACCCACAATATCTCTAATTTTATAAATGTAAAAATTATAAGAAATACATATTTGGAAAAGTGTATATCAAGACAAATCCAATAAGATCCCACATGATTATATTTTTCCTTATATATAAATAATAGTTGATTATCAAAGGGATGTGGATGAATAATACCCAAAGTCAACGTGTTACATCTAAAAAAGAACGAAGGGAGTATTTATTTACATACTTAACAAAATTAATAGTCAAAGGTTACATTAGAGTTGTGAAAAATACTCCTGTTGAAATTGAAATCCGGCCCACCAACTTCGACCGGAAATTGTTGGGTCTGAGGTCTCTGCAATCTGCAATCGGGCCCACCAACTTCGACCGGGAATTGTTGGGTCTTTACTTGATTGGGCTTTTGTCAATATCTTTCACAGAAATGGTAAGTGTCTGGTCCAAACATGAAACATGAGAAAGTCTGCAATTGATATGCCCAATTGGAGTAAACATGACACATGCCATCCAATATTTTCGTGTTAGAAAAACTATAATCTAAGAGGAATGGCTGGTTTATATTGGAGATGTGTACAGCTAAAGATAAAATTTTACAGAAAAGTCCTCCCTTCATATTAGTCAAATTTACAATCTAGTTGGTACACATACATGATACATGGAGACTTATTATAAGTGTAATTATAATGAAATTGAATTACAGATGTGGAAGGGAAACCTTACAACTACTAAATTAGTCTTAATCCTCGTGGATGCCAACTAATTACTACCCCTACACACGAAATTCCACTCTCCTCTGTCTCACCCATGTGAATTGGTTTCGAGAGCATTCCACCAGTTTTTGGCGACTTTCACTTTTACGTGCCCTTTACGTCCAGTCATTCCGTAGTTGCTAAAATTTAATAGAGAAAACAATAAACAACTTATTATTAATGAAAATAATAATAAAATTTTCAAATACGAGGAATATAGACGGTGCAACAATCTTGCTTCAAATGAAGGGAGTGAAATTTAGATCCTAAGTTAGTGAGAACCATAATAAATTAGAGATTATAATTGGTTGAAATTTTAAAGTATAGACTTTTGTATGTCTAATAGTAAAACAAACATTTTTTGGGGGGTTTACTGGCAACCCCTTTGGTAAGAAGAAGGACCCTACTGGATCAGCACCTCTCGCATGTCAGCCAACCCAACTACACAGGTCAACGCTTAAAAGTAGGGGAAATATAAGGGAATCCCTAATCCCAAGTACAAGTAGGTAGTGGGGTTCAAACTTGTGACCTCAAAGTCACAAGGTGAGTTCCCCACCAAGCAAGCTTGGTTAGTAAAACAAACATATTAGTTGATGAAAATAAATAGGAGTACTTGTATACAAGTACGAAGCTAGTAAGAGACCCAAAAGGCCAAATAATTGAAAAATATACTAGCATATTCCTAATTTTTTTTTGACAATGGTGGAATAAAAGAAATTACAGCAGGCTTGTAGTGAATCTAGAACAAGTTTGAGTACAGATTTTGGCTATATCATGTGCTATCTGAACTTGTTGTCGATTCACCTTTAACAATAAAAACCACTCAAAGTTACGAGTTAAAGTATGAATTTGCGATAGAGACCACTTGAGATCAACTGGAGCAAAAGAACCATCCTGCAAAAAAGAGACAAGATTTGTACTATCTGTGTGGAACAGTGTGCGTCTCATATTATGAGTGGAGGCCCATGAAATTGCCTTCAGAAGGGCTTGCGTTTCAGCATGAATAGCAGAAGCAGCAATGCCATAATCTCCCCTTCCCCTATGTTGATGTTGAGAGTGGTTGCTGCGATCCCTGTCCTCTATAGCCCAACCAAACCCAACTACTTTTGTGTGTTTATCTCAGGCTGCATCAAGTTGGATTAGAAAATGATGATAGCCAACTCTGGAAGAGCCCAAATGGACTCCTTTAAAGCCTGGGGGAGTATCTAGAAGCAATTCTGGTGGGTGAAGAAAGCGCAATGAATCAAAAGGAGGCAAGGAGTCCAGTCTAGACATATTGCTTTTGAGAGTACATTGAAGCTGAATAACTCGTTGAACACTCGGATGAACATCTCTGAAAATTCATTCATTTCTATGAATCCAAATGCTCCAAAGTGTGAAAATAATTTTTTTCATTCAATCACTTTGAAGCCCATCCTCGCTATGAAGAAGCAAAATATGGTTGATAAGCCACTCAGAACGAGATGAAGGGCTATCTTGTTGAGTTTGAATAGCAGTAGAGGAGTGTTGCCAGACACCCTGTGCTATTGGACAGAAGAGAAACAGACGTTGAGATGTTTCTGTTGTTGTGTTGCAGACATCACAATATGAAGAGGTAGAAATATGTCTTAAGTTAAGTTGTTCTCTTGTTGGTAGACGGTCATAAAGGAGCCTCCAAATAAACACTTTCCACTTGGGCATCAAGGGAAGATGCCATAAAATCTTAATTTTTTTTCTTGGAATTAAAGCATGAAGGGAAGATACTTCTTGTTGATGATTGATGAGAAAAGCATAGGTTGATTTGGATGTAAATTTACCCGAAGTAGTTGCGGACCAGAACATAAAGTCCTCAGTTGAAGTACAGGGTAATTCCATGGAAATAATATCTTGTACATCATTGTGAGAGAAGAAAGCGCGAACTTTCCCCACCTTCCAAGTATGGTGATTAAGATCAATGAAATCAATCACTTTTGAATTTTGGATTTGTTGAAGTGGAATGTTGGATCTCGCTAAAGGAATTCTGCCAGCTATCCAAGGCATAGAAAAAGTTTTGACCTTTGTTCCTGAACCAATCTTCCAGCTACATCCTTTGAAAAGAAGTTGCTCAGACCTTTGGAGCCCTCGAAAACCCCATGATTTAAAAGCATGAGGTTTGTTAACAAACTGCCCCATTATGAGAGCAATAGGTTTATGGGCAGTGAACATCATGGATAGTAAGTTATTGGGGTTAGAATACAAGTGCCAAACTTTCTTCATTGGGAAAACTTTATTCAACTTAGTGATGGACCTAACACCTAAGCCTCCCATACCTTTTGGCAACTGGACAATATCTTGTTTCACCCAATGTATGCTTTTCCTACCATTTTTTGCCCAAAGAAACGAGGTTAACATTGAATCAAGCTTATGAGCTACTCCTATAGGTATTTGGAAGGAAGATAATTAATATGGGATATCATAGCAACTAGAACCGTATTGAGTAAAACAAGCTTCGTAGAGTAAGATAAGTGAAAAGCATTCCAACTGAGTAATCTTTTTGAAAAGAGATCAATGAGATAATGGAAATGCGCTGGCTTAGAACCCTGTATATCAATAGGCACACCTAAGTGAATACCTAAAGAAGCTTGTTGATTCATGTTGAGGATTTCCTTAAACAAAGACTGACTCGATGGAGCAGTATTAGGACTAAACTTAATGAAAGATTTTAAGAGATTAATTTTAGACCCTGAAATAAGACAAAACCTATTAGAGACTTGAGTTAACTCATGACAAGATTGAGGAGTAGATTGCAAAAAGAGCAAGGCCTCATCAACGAAAAAGAGGTGTGAAAGAGAAGGACTTCTACGAGACACTCTAATGCCTTTAAAAAGTCTAAGTCCTCTGCAATAGTTAACATCCTAGAATAAATATCCATACAAAGTATAAAAAGGTAAGGTGAAATTGGATCACCTTGTAGAAGCCCACATTGTGGCAAAAGGGGGTCAGAGATAGTACCATTCACCAAGATTTTGAAGGAGACAGTTGAGATGCATTGATGAATCCATTGAATCCAACAAGGAGGGAAATCATAGGCTCGCAAAACTTAAGCACAGAGTCCCAGTGGATACGATCATAGGCTTTATTTAAATCAATTTTTATTGCAGCATAAGTTGAGGTTCCAGCCTTCTTGGAGTTGATGAAATGGAGGAGTTCATGGGATAAGAGTACATTATCTGACATATTCCTTCCCGGAACAAAAGCATGCTGGTAATTAGTGATCAATTATGGCAAATAAAGCTTCATTCTATTCACCAAACACTTGGCAATGCACTTATAAATTGTATTGCACAAACTGATAGGCCTAAGTTGCGAGACTTCCGTTGGATTGTCCACCTTATGAAGCATGACTAGAATAGTATTGTTCCATTCCTTTAGAAGATAGCCAGAAGTGAAGAAGCTTTGTATACCATTAACTACATCGAGACCAACTAGGTGCCAGTGATGCTTGAAAAACTCCACATTAATCCCATCTGGTCCAGGCGATTTGGAGGAAGAAATAGAGAACATAGCTTGTTGAATCTCATCAGCTAGGAAAGGAAGCATTATATTGGCTTTCTGCACACTTGAAAGTGCGGGGAGATTCAGCTCTCGAAGAACTTGGTCAGTTTCTGCTTCACTTTCTATAGTACTAGTAGATTGAAAAATGTCCATCCAAAAGGTTTTTACCACGCGAACAATTGCAGATGGATCATCAACCCATCCACCTTTGTCATTTTTGATATTAGTTATAGTATTGCGGGATTGTTGTTTCTTGACCTTTGCATATAATAAAGGGGATGGACAATCTCCAAGCAACGTCCACTTATCCTTCATTCGTTGTTTCCAGAACAAAAAAGTTGTTTGTAATGTTGGCAAAGAGTTCACAATGGACTGGACATAGTGATTGCCAGTAATATTGTTTGATACAACTTGGTCAAGAGAAGCAAGGTCATCACATAACTCCTTCCAATTTATACCATGACGTTTCTTATGTGACATGCACCATATTCGTAGCCTATGACCTATAATTTTACAATGATGCTGAACTTTATACATTGGAGAACCTGAACATGGGGTCTGCCAAACTTGGTTAATAATAGCAATGATTTCAGGGCGAAGAAGACACCATGTTTCTAATTGATATGGTCTTCTACCAATATTTTGCAAGTTAAAAGTAGAATAAACTATAGTTGCATGGTCTGAACACACTATAGGTTCATTCAAGATAATGTGATTAGGAAACAAGGCATCCCAAGAGGGTGATGTATAGGCACGATCTAGTCGCTCTAGGATAAGGTTTGAACCAAGCTGTTTATTTAACCAGGTAAATCTAGGGCCTGAAAAAGGTACTTCATTTTATTGAGACTGAAATCTCCAGTCCATAAACTCACTCCATCCACGTATTATACATGAGCCACCAAGCTTGTCTTCAAAACGATCAACTTGGTTAAAATCTCCAAGAATGAGGCAATTTGGGAGGGGTAAGATATGATAAAGAACTAGTTCCCAAACTTCAGCTCGATGTTCCAAAATAGGAGCTCCATACAAGAAACAAACGTACCAACTTTTCCCACTAGGTTCAACAATATTACAAAGGATAAAATTTTGACAACTAAATTTAACAACAACAACTTAATCTAATGTTCAGGCCCGACTAAGGCCCTGTGCAGGGTGAGCAACTGCACAGGGCCCCAAAAATATAAGGGCCCAATTTTTTGGATTGACCGCCCAAAGTAAACATTTTTTTTTCTAATTCATCAATCGAAATGACGCGTCAAATTGAGTTATTGACAGCGCACTTCACGCTTTCCCATTCCCCCATTTACTCCACCTCTTCGGTTCTTTCAATTCTCCAACCCATTAATGGCTCCTCCTCCAAAACACCATTAATGGCTCCATCTCTTCCACTTTCAAGCCGGCAAATTAAATCTAAATTCAGGTTTGATTTCAACATCTTAATCCCCAAATTCCAAAGAGGAAAAAAAAACCCTCTGTATAGTGTGAGTTTAGTTGATGTTTGATATTCCTTATATTTGATTTTTGGACGATAAATAAGAAGTTATTCCAATTATTCAACCATGAGCAACCATCTTCTTCAAACAACTCTCATATTCACATCTACAACAACTACTAAATTGGCTAATATTATATTGTATATTTTTGGCTTCTCCTAATTTTGAAGGTAATTTCTTAAATCTGAACATTTTGTTATTGTGTTGTTTTTTAATTTGATAATATGAAATTATGGGTTACTATTTTCTGGTTATTTCTTGGGGGTTTGAATTATTCATTTATCAAATTGAAAATTTTGATTTTTCATCTATAATCAGGTTCACTAATCACAACCACATTGGAAAGGAAAGCGATTAATTGAAAGCCTTTGCTATCATTGTCCAACGAATTAGAGTGTCCTAATCTGCTACAAATTACAAATATAATTCTGCTAATCTGCTGGAAAGGGAAGCTCTCTTGATAACTCAACTTTTTTTTTTTTTACTTTTCTCAATCGCAAATTATATGTAGTATACTATTATATGTTGAATTTTGTTTGGAAAATTGGTTCAGTAATTTAGAAGCACAGTGTATAGGATGAGTTGTAGTTGAGTTGTTTGTTGGTTTTTTGGTGTACTGTTGTTAGTATGATTGGCTAGGTTGTATTGAGCTGGTTTGATTTGTGCTTTTGGTAATATATTAAACTTTTAGTTTTACCAAAAAAAAAATTGTTTGGAAAAAGAACAAATTTTATTAGTTGTATGAAATTTTAATTTTTATATTTATATAACGTCGTCTTTAGTTACCTGTTGGGGCCTCATTTTTAATTTAGTACAGGGCCCCTAAATTATACGAGACGGTCCTGCTAATGTTAGTGCATTGAATAGAGTAAAATGACGTTCCTTATATTTCTTGACCATTAAAAACAGATAATTGAAATAAACTGATTGTCAAATTGGAATACTAAGCACAATTGTGTATGTATAGTGGGTAATTAACCCACCGATTGTTAAGTTTTTTACTTTTAGATTAAGCCGACAATTGTGTGTGTATGGCCGTATGGGTGATGCTAATTTTGCTTCTTTTCAGTAGTTATAAACTTCATAAAGTTGACAACTAGTTTTTACTAATATATCAAAGCATTATCATGTACTGTAATTTTGTTAGTTCATCTCTGTGTGAATTTTTAAGATATCGTTTTTTCAAATACCTTTTTACTAATGTACAATTAAAGATATACAATAGTCGAGCATTAATTACTTTAAAAAAAAGTGTAACCATTGAAATGTGTTGTGCACAGGCTGCAACTTGCAAGCTATATCACCAAGTAAAGCGTAGGTAAAGCCGCCTCCTCTCCCTCTCCAATTCTTTTTTTAGGATTTCTAACTAGTTATTAGGCCCGGGCTATATTCCGGGTAAGGAAAATTTTCATTTATTAATATTATCTTTTAAGAAGATAGCACTAAATATCACTTGGTCTAGTGGTTAAAACTTTAGTGTGTAATCTTGAAGTCACGGGATCAAACCCTATACTATGCAATTTCTAATTTTTTTATTATGTGGATTACATGGAGTAAAACGCCTTTAGGGAGAGCGCCACGTGGCACCGTTTCTGGTTTAGTAACGCCTTTTAATATATTAGTATAGATAGATAGATTTTCTTGGCCTCCTAGGTCTTAGACTATTTCCGCTCTTTTCCTTCGATTTTAGGGTTATTATCTTCTTTAATGCTTTCTTTTATTTTGTTCTCTCCATCTGTAAGAGTTTTTCACCCACTTTTTGGTGGGTTACTTCTCATCTTTATATGAGTTTTCTTGGTGTTAATAATGTGAAAGATGATCTGAATCTATGAGGGTTTAGGTTTTTTCAGCAATTCGTCACTGGGAACAATTCTGTCACAGAATCAGATTGTGAAGGTCTCTACTTGGAAAGATGCAAAGACACCGAAATACTATGCTCGCGTCAAGTTTGAAGCGGTGGAGTTGGAGCTGTACTCGAGTATGCTTAAAATTAATTGGTTCCATTGTGAAAATTGTTGTGATGTACTAAATCTGTATTTTTCAGATCTTAATTACCATTGTATGTGCCGTATGACTTATTATTATGATTTCTTCACGTAAAAAAAAAGAAGAAATGTGTCGTCCATGCGTCATTTTTGTGCTATGTTGCTCCCTGTTCAATATTAGGTCATGTCGTACTACTTTAAGAGGCCCAACCCAATGCCATATTTACGTCCAAGCCTTGTATGGCCATAAGCATCTTATCTTAATTCTTAGGGCATTGATTCCCAATGTGGTAAGAGAGTACTTTTTAGAAAACTAAACATGATTAAGTTTTACCTTGGCTTGTTTGTTATTATTTTTTGTTTTTAATTTTCAATTTTTTTAAAATTAAAAATTAAAATATAGAAACTAGAAAATGTATTTTACAGTTTTCTGTTGTTAATTTTCAAAGTTGGCATGTTTAATATAGGTATGACTAATTTTAAGTTCATCATACCCCTTAAATCCAACGACTTTTACATTCATAAACCAAAAACTGAATACTGACAGTAACCCCGAACGAGTTGGGAAATTAATCAATTGAGTTAGCCTTTAACTTAAATAAAAAAATTCAATCTCATCTTTTCAATATTCTACTCCCTCCGGTTTTTATGAGTTTACTCACTTCTTTGGGCACAAAGTTTTAGGAGAAATAGGTATATGGGTCGTAGAAAGAAAGAGAAAATATTAATTTATTGGCATATTGTATTAAAGTTAGGAAAATTTGGGAAATTGCCAAAAAAACAATATTAATTATATTTTGGAGAAAATATCCATAAACTATTGTATTTATTATACTTTCTCTCATCTCTCAGAGACTCTATCATTCTCCTTAAAGTTAAGGAAAATTTGCCAAAAAAAACCTTTTACAAGTTCAATTTTGCGAGAAAAAATCTTTTAAAGCATTCTTTGCGAAAAAAAACCACAAACTTAATTTTTCTTGTAAGATGAAACCTATTACCATTTTCCGGTGTGGATTTTGAGATGCATAGGGGTGGTGCTGCAATTAATGGAAATAGGGGGTTGAAAAAAGATAGAAGGGTCGGCGCCGAAATTGAGAAAAATCACACTGGAAAATGGGAATGGGTTTCTTCTTGCAAGAAAATTTAAGTTCGTGGTTTCTTTTTGCAAAGAATGCTTTATAAGGTTTTTTTTCGTAAAAAGTGAACCTTTAAAAGGTTTTTTTTGGCAAATTTTCCTAAAGTTAATGTTGTGGGTTAAGAAAAGTATAGTGAGAAGGTAATAATAATAATAATAACCAATTGGTGGGACCATTTTAAAAACAGAAAAAGGGTAAACTAATAAGGGAGAACCCAAAAAAGAAAGTGGGTAATCTAACAATTTTTTTCTTAGAATAACTTTATCTCATGTTTTGAGCCTTACCTTAAGGCCCATATTTTAATCAACAAAGAAAAACAAAAAATTAATTACAATAAGTAAATCTCAACATAAATTTCAATTAGCAAGAAGCAAATCTAATCTTTATTAATGAATCTTAGTTAGTAGTAGGTTGTATAAGAGAGAAATCAAAAGAATACATAAAAATCAATTTAATCTAAAAAATTAAGATAAATTGAATGTCAGAAATCAAGAAACTCAAAATTTGTTCACTTGAATAATTTTTTTTATTTCTTTTTTGAGAGAGATCACTCCGAAGATTCATCTTATGAAATTTGAAAATTGTAAATCAATTCATTAGTATATGCCCGAAGTTCAAGATTTTCTACAAATTTTTTTAGGTGCTTTTAGAACTATGAGCTCCCAAGCATATTTTTTTCACATTTATCACATATATATTTTGCTCAAATGTACAAATATAATATATGTACAAAATGTGGAAGGAAATATCGTATTTTAGGTGCTTCCAAAAATACTATAGAGGAATGGCCCTTCTATATCTCATCTGTTCTTTGCGGATGATTCATTGCTGTTTTTTAAAGCTACTCCTCATGCCTGCGCGGTTGTTAAAGAAGTCATTCCAAAATTCAGTCAAATTTCAGGAGAAGTCATTAATTTTTCGAAATCACTAGTCATGTTCAGTCCTAATACTCCACAGAGCTGTAAGGATATCATGAGAGGTGTCATTGGGACTCCTTCGGCTAAGGAGTTGGGGAAATATCTGGGTAATAACATTGAGATAGATGGTCGTAGTTCAAGCAAGTTCCTACCTATTGTAGAGAAAATCCAGAAAAAGGTGAGTAGCTGGAAACATCTTGCATTATCTCATGCGAGCAAAATTCTCCCGATCAATCTTTGTTCGGCTTATTTGTGCCGAAGATGTTCTTTCTGTATTTCTGCTTCCAAAACGAGTTTCAGATAGCATTAATGCAATTTTTTCAAGATTCCTATGGAGAAATGCTACTGGTGCAACACCAATTTATTGGAAGAGCAGGAAACAAATTGAGTTATTGCCAAAAGGAATGGGCGGACTTGGTATTCGAAATGTTAGATCTTTTAATATCGCAATTTTGGCAAAGCAAGCCCTGCGATTGCATAAGCGTGATGATTTACTGGATGGTGTCCAGAGTTTTAAAGGCCAAATATAAGGGCACTCCTGTCACTATTGGTCTGAAGGGGCATTATGTTGGAAATGCATCGTGGGGTTTTAGGGGTATGTGTAGGGAAATACATCACTGCAAAAATGGATTCAGCAAAGTTATTGGCAATGGACAAGGAACACATATTTACCAGGACATATGGGTTCAGGGTAAACCAATTGGTCTGAGACGGGGGGACTTAGTATGGAGTAACTTGGTATTCAGAAGGTGAGGGATCTAATGAATCCGGGATTGAAAACTTGGAATACCTCATTAATTTGGAGAATCTTTCCTAAGGAGGTTGCTCATAGGATCCTGTCGATCCACGTTCCAGAGAGTGATGTTGAGGATTCTTATGTCTGGAATAGAACAAATTCAGGCGAACTCACGACCAAGGATGCTTATGATATGTTGCTTTCATCAGAATCTATGCAAAGTGGGCAGAGTGTGGACATAAAGTTTTGGAATAAGTTATGGGCAATGAATATGAGACCGAAATGGAAAGTGTTTGTCTGGCGCATTCTGATGAAGGCGTTGGCGTTAAACAGGAATCTCAGGATAAGAAACTTGAATGTTACTGAGCATTGTTATCTATGTAATGTTGAGGTAGAAGACGAAACCCACTTATTCAGAGATTGTTCAGTGAGTGCTAGGGTTTGGTGGGGATCATGGCTCAGTATTCAGGTGCGAGCTTCTAATCATGTGTTAATTAGCTATTGGATTACTAATTTCATGCAGAAGTTCTAGAAAGAGGATGGTCCCCATAGTCCTAGAGCTAAAAGTTTTGTGTGTATATGTGGGCTATATGGAGGCATAGGAACAATGTTGTATTTCGTAATTGTGACCCAAATCCATTGGAGATTCTGCGTATGGCAAATGATTTCATTAAGGAGGAGGAAGGGAGGGGGTAGTATCATGATGCGCAAGGTAGGAAGCACGGGGATAAGTGTAGTGATCGTAGGGAGCTGGGGGTTGTTTTTGGACACCAACAGTCGCAGCAAAAGATGTGTAGAGTTAAGGTGGATGGAGCTTGGAAGAAAAATGTTAGGAAAGATTGGAAGAAAAATGTTAGGAAAGATTGCCTCGTCGGCAGGAATTGGATGGACAGTTACGTTAGAGGATGGACAGGTATTCAGGGGCAATGATAGAGTCAAGGCCACTTCAGCACTTCAGTGTGAAGGATTGGCAGTGCTCAGAGGAATGAAGGAGGGTTTGCAGCGAGGAAGTACAACTATTATTGTCCAAACTGATTCTAGTATGTTAGTGTGTATGATAAGGAATAATCAATTCCCCTTTCAATTAACTAGCTTAGGTTATGATCTTCGTATGGTCTGTAATATGTTTAGTTTTTGTGAGATTAGTAAAGTTGCTAGAGATGTGGTTCAGGAGAGTCATGACTTAGCGGTAACAGTTAGCAGTAGCAGCTAGGAATGGTACGCTTGTGTAATAAGTTTGTATTTGGTTTTGTATGATCTTGTTGTAAAAAAAAAAAAAAATACTATAGAGGCTTTGAGTATTTTCTGAGATAATTTAGTTCATTTACCCCCTCTTACATTTATTTTAGAATTTTGATATATTTTTTTGGGGACCCCACTGGGAATCCGTTGGTAAGAAGAATAACCCTACTGGACCAACACCTCTCGCAGGTCAGTCATCCCAGCTACACAGGTCAACACTTGAGAGTAAGGGGGTATAAGAGAATCCCTTCTTCCAAACACAAGTAGGTAGTGGGGTTCGAAATTGCAACCTCAAAGTCACAAGGTAAATTCCTTAGAATTTTGATATATGCTCCACCTACGGTTGCATATAAGAAGGTAAAAATGGAAATTTTGCTCCTCAAAAATAAAAAATGGAAATACTGATCAATAAAATAAGCATTTTAATTATTATTTACATAGGAGGGGCCTTGGTTCCTCACCTCATTATGGTTTGGTCCTTCCAAAGTCCAAACCTCCAATGAATGAAGAGGGTTTCAGATTCTAATCAAACAAACAATTTATTATAACCACCAAAACAAATATCACCTGGTCACAAATCACCACGTTGCATCCCATAAAATCACAGCCGTCCATCTCCACAAAAACCCTACATATAAAATTCCACCTTTACTTCCCACCTATACAACTTACAAATACATTTCCTCATTTAACTTCTTCTCTCTCCTCTGTTTTTATCCCTCATTTCATTTTTTTACCCTATTTTTCTCCCACACTTGATCATCATCATCTTCATCAAAAATGGCCATCACTAAAGGAGGTTCAAGAACAAAAATGGAGAAAAAGGAAATTTACTCTGCAAAACTCAGAAGACTCATTGATGATTACTCAAAAATTCTTGTTGTTTTAGCTGATAATGTAGGCTCAAATCAACTCCAGCAAATTCGTCAGGGTTTAAGAGGTGATTCTGTCGTTTTAATGGGTAAAAATACTTTGATGAAAAGAGCACTAAAAACCCACATCGATGAAACTGGGAACAAATCCATCAAACCTTTGATGGACCTTCTTGTGGTAAAATTTTCTCTCTCCTCTTGTTTTTGATCATTTTTTTTACTGTTTATATGATGATCATTATGGGTAATATTAATATGGGTACTAATATTTTTTTTCTGGGTTTTTCTGGGTTTTTGTTTGATTTTTCAGGGGAACGTTGGTTTGATCTTTACTAAGGGTGACTTGAAAGAAGTTAGCGAAGAACTTGGCAAATATAAGGTATAATTATTTTTGTTGTTCTTATGTTAAATCTTATATGGGAATGATATTATTCTAGGTTATAGTAATTTACATAAATCAGAGTTTTGGATTTTTCCGTACAACGTAAGGTTGAAGCAACATGGTCTTTTCTTCATTTTGTGGATTACTACAAATAACAAATTTACCATATTTTTCTTGGTTAAGGATTTCTGCAGCACAGCTTATTTACTACTAGTACTGTATATGTGATTTACAAGAAGTTAGATTTTTTTTTTTGTTGTATCTTGTTAACTGCAAATAATATATTATGATATATGCATGATGGGTGGTTGATTATGAATATTTTGCTATGTGTGTGTTTAGCATGCTTATGTTTCTAATTTTGCTCTTTCATACATAGATTATGAGGATGATATTGAGATGAGATTTGTGAGTTCATGTATGGTATCATTTGTTATTGTCCATAACATAGATCTGACGTCTCAATTTAGGTTTTGAACTTAAATTTGAGAATCTTATCATCTAAATCATTCTTTTTATGTGCAGGACATTGATGAATAGTACATGATATATCTTTTGACTCAAGATTTTATCAAATTTTTTCAACTTAATACCATTTTAGGAAATATTTTTGGTGCTTATAAGCAATACTATATTTTTATTAGAAACATTTTACCATTAATTTTTTTGCAAATAGTTACCCTTTGGTTTTTGTTGTCAAAGTTTGGAAAATTTTGACCACTAATCCTGAGTAATTTATCGTTAAAAAATCTGTTAGATTTATCTTAATGTGAATTTTTAAAATGTTAACGTTTTATAATTTTATTAATCCATAATAATTAACGATATATAATGGCTCCAGCCTCCATACTAGTTTTCAAGAAATTAATAATCAAGTTAGATGGAGTTAATGATGCTTTGATAATAGTTGTGTTGTACTATGGGAAATAAATACAAGTGATATCATCAAGTTTCTAAACTAGCTTTGGAATATGGTTCCATACGCTTTTCACCTTGCTTTGGCTTTTTTTTTTTGCTAAAGGGGAAAAAAAAAGTTCATGTGAAGGGTAGTACTGTTATTCATTTCATTTCTATCATGCTGGTCTTCTCTTATTGATTTTGACAGTTATGACCTTTAACTTCGTAACTAATTGGTTTTTGATGATTAATTTATCAATGAATGTCAATATCTACATTCTCATGATTGTATTGACGTGTAGCTATTTCATATGGCTTGAGAAAAAGTTTGTGTCTTGATGTGTTACTAAGCAACTACTAAAACTTTCTAGTAAATACTATTGTTAGTGTTATTCATACCTAAAAGTGGTGATCAAATGTATAATTTCATCCTTAATTGGCTTCGGTATCTAATTTCACATTAGTTTCGTGATTAAGGTTACCTTTATATATTTTATGTGTGCTTTTACTACGTATACTTCATACATTTTATAATAAGCTTGACATTTTATTGGCACAAATAATAAGAAAGAGAGAGAAAGACATACAAAAACAATAGAGATCCATATGATAGAAGACATAAAAAAAGAGAGAACAAAATTTAAGATAAAAGTGCAAGCGCTAAGTTATTATGAAGTATATTTATTATGTTAAGTATAATTTTGTGCTAGTGCTAAGTGAAAAAGGGAGTAGCTATATGAAGTATAATTTTATGCTTATTTTCTCTAACATAAGTCAAAATAAGTTACAGAACATTACCCAAAAAATGAAAAAGGCAAGGGTTACTAATGAAAAATCAATGAGAATCAAGAGAGATCAAGATGGCTTGCCATCATGTCTCCCACACACCAGGTGCGGGTTCGATTCTCATGGGGGCGGGGGTGTTAGTTTCATTTCAGCTTTTTTTTTTTTGAAAGTAAAATTATTTTATTAATAAAAAAGTCATACGACATCTACAATAGAAATCAGGAATAACAAATACATAACAATTTTGAACAAATAAAATTCAGAATTTGCAACCACGATCGTTGTGTAGTAGATCTAACAATTCCGTATACCCTCTCCCACATCGCTGTTTGATACAGCCTTCAACTTGGACTCCTTTAGATAGGTTTGCCTTGCCAAAAATCTATGTACATGTAAAAAAAAAAAAATAGAAAATGCAGTTTTTTCCTCTCATTTTTTACCCTTCTAATGCATTTCTACAAGTATGATCTAACAATGTTGATGGCATGCTGGTTATAGGTTGGTGCTCCAGCTCGTGTTGGCCTTGTTGCTCCTATTGATGTTGTCATTCCACCCGGCAACACTGGCCTTGATCCCTCTCAAACTTCCTTCTTTCAGGTCACTTCATTCTCCATCTTCCATAATATTTTGAAGTTTTATTCAGTTTCCCATGTATTATTAACATTTATATCCCTTAATTAAACTTTGGACTTTGATATTGCATAAATCAGGCTTTGAACATCCCAACCAAAATTAACAAGGGTACAGTGGAAATCATCACCCCAGTTGAGATCATTAAGAAGGGTGACAAAGTGGGTTCATCTGAGGCAATGCTTTTATCCAAGCTTGCCATTAAACCTTTTTCTTATGGTCTTGTTGTTCAGAAGGTATTTGAGGATGGATCAGTTTATGATCCTCAAGTATTGGACTTGACTGAAGATGATCTTGCCCTTAAGTTTGCTGCTGGAGTTGCTAATGTCACCGCGCTCGCGTTGGCCATATCTTACCCTACCATTGCTGCTGCTCCTCATATGTTCATCAATGCCTACAAGAATGTGCTGGCTGTTTCTCTGGCTACTGATTACACTTTCCCAGAAGCTCAGGAAATCAAAGAATACCTTAAGGTAAGTACCTTGTCCTTTTTTTTGCCTTATGAATGCTCTATTAACTTAAGGTAATAAAGGACGATAATGGTACTCCTAATAAGTTTTTTTAACTTAACCATCTTTTGGTAAGTGGTAATAAATGACTGTAATGATAATATATTTTTTTGTGTAATTTTGTAAGAAAGATTCTCATATTGGTGCCCATGATAGTTTTGTTCGCAAAATTTTAATTACTATCCAGGATCCGCTGCCATTTGCCACTTTCAGTACACTTAAATTAAAACTCAGTTCATTTCAATCCAAGAAAACAGGGCCTTACTCGTTTAATTACCACGAGTCTTTTCTTGCAAATATGTACTAAATTCTTTTAGCATTACCCCTCTTCATTATCCCCCCTACCAAACGCGACTATAGATGTCCAATATAATCCCGAGTATTTTTATTTCAAAACTACCCTCTGTTATCCACATTACCCCCACACATACCTAAAATGTGGCAAAAATGCCCTGAGATTGGATTAAGTAGATCTGATCCCTGAGAGCGTTTATGTTTGTGCAGGACCCAAGCAAGTTTGCAGCTGCGGCTCCCGCGGTTGGATCTACTGGTGGTGCTGATGCTTCAGCTAGTGTTGCAAAGGAGGAAGAGAAGAAGGATGAACCAGAAGAATCTGACGATGAGAACATGTTTAGTTTGTTTGATTAGGGTAATATATTTGCCAATTGCCATGCAGATAGTTGAGTACTTTTAAGGTGGTTGTCTGTTCTCAGGTATTGGAACTTGTGATCATTTTACTCTTTTCTGTGCTCATGAGTCATGAGAATGCTTCTATCTTTGACAAATTTTGATGATGCGTATTTTTTGTAGTCCACTATCTGAAACTTTCGTAGTAGTGATTTAGTAATGAGGAAGCCTACTTATATCATCACTTTAATGCATGCTATTTTTTTTAGGAAAAATTGTCAGAAAAAACCTTATAAAAGTTACATTTTGTGAAAAACAACCTTGTAAATTTTTTTTTGTGAGAAACAACCTTTGAATGCGTTTTTCTTGTGAGATCGGACATTGGTGCCATTTTCCCAAGATTGACTTGATTTTTCCGGCGAAGACTTTTTTTTTACCCCCTTTCCTCTCTTTTTCCCTCCAATTTCTTCCTCCCAACCCCACCTCAACCTCCTGCCTTACCCCCCATTCTCCATCCTCCACCCTCACCCTCTCGCCGGCCTTCTCCTTCACACAAGAAGCCACCACATCAGCACCTGGCAGCGTTCAGCAAGGGGTGAGGCTGGAGGTTGGGGTGGGGCTGGGAGGAGAGAGAGTGATAGTGAAAGGGGATGGAGAATGAGGGTGAGGCAAGAGGTTGGGGTGGGGTTGGGAGGAAGAAATTGGAGGGAAAAAGATAGGGAAATGGGGTAAAAAAAAAAGTCTTCGCCGGAAAAATCAAGTCAATGCCGGAAAATGGTCGAAGGGTTTGATCTGACAAGAAAATCGCATTTAAAGGTTGTTTCTCACAAAAAAAAATTTATAAGGTTGTTTTTCACAAAATGTAACTTTTATAAGGTTTTTTCTGACAATTTTTCCTTTTTTTTAATACTATACGTGTTGTGGTTAAAATTGGTCTTTGCCTTTGGTTTTTCGTCTTTAACGAATTTTCAGTTGGGTAAGGAGATTGATCATAGAAGTATTTGAAATACATTAGGTTTAGTTTTGAACGTTGAGCAACGATATATAGTTATATACAACGCTTTTAGGGATCTAGTCTAATTCTTCTCTAACTAACCGTAGGCGTACATATAATAGCTTGTTTTTCAGGTCTTATACTCTTATTAATAGAGTAAAATATGAGTAGTTTATATCTTCACAATAAATCAATAATAGCGGGAAATTACCTATCGTAAGTTGGCAACTAGCAAGCTAGACATTTGAGATGAGGATATTTTGAAAAACATCATACTTCTAGATGGTTGTTTTTTGTTTTGGTCGAGGGAGATGGTGGTTTTTAGTTGTAAGCAGACATTTTTTCTTTTAATTCAAAAGCTACAACATAAGATTGTATTTGAATGGTCAATGATGAATAGTGTTATCGACTATATAGATTTTATAAAACTTTGAAACACCATAAATATAGTACTCGTGTGTATACTAATGTAATTTGCAACATTTTTCATAGCTTATAGACCAAGATAAAAAAAATAGTACACTTTTATTACAACACTTTCATCAGATGTCATAGTTACAAAACTGAAAATTCAACTACTGCTAGTCTGCTACATTTTTTTTAGAGGAAAAGCAAAGCTAGCATTAATTCAAGGACAAATTGTCCATATAAGACTGCTACATAACTTGACTGTTGATTATTCACAAAATTTGTTATTAGTCCATCATCCAATAACTAGTTTAGGAGTAACATAATGCTTGTCTTTGGATTGTCAAAATGGACAATTGCTAGTATTTGAGGTAACTATGGAACGCTAAAACTCCGTCCATGTACTAAATTTCACAACTGTTACATAATTGATCACCTTCCACAATTTTTTGTGCTGTAAATTCTTCAGTAGTAACTGTTTTTCTGCACATCCATAGTCCATGACTAATTATTGCTGTTGCTCACGTTTTATTGACAATTCTGTGAGCACGCAAGTACAGATTTTGTCGATCAATTGAGGGAATGGATAGTATTTAATATAGTTCAGTAAATAATCGTTGCTATGCTGTATAAATAGTTCTAGCGAGGGAATTGGAATCTGAGAGCCAAGTTGATCCTCTTCTGTTGGCTTGCTTTTGAGCCTCCAACCATTTTAATTTTCCGAGTTCTAAGATGTCGAACTCCGCAACTTGGAAGCTCATGGTCCATGACCTTGCACAGATTTGGTATCTGCACTGAGATATAAGAATTAAGAATTTTAGCACATATAGTACACTACCAACAAAATGTCAGTTTCAGGTAATTAAGCATTACTTCCTGAATAAAACTTCGATCATACTAAATGTCTAGACCGTAACATTAATGTCTAGTTCTCTCTTTGGTACATGCTGAATGCAGTAAACCAACCAACATAATTTGACATAAATTTCCAGACAAGTGATTTTATATACCTCCCAATGGATTTTGCACATTGTCGGATCCTCCAGTTATGTGGGAGATTGATAGTATTGGAGTTGATTATTGAAGACAGTTGCGGAAAAAACGAACTCCCTGAACCATTCAGAGCAAGATGAGTATCTAATACAAACTGTGAGAATTTCAGAAACAAATTTTATTCTTAAAATGGACCTGAAGTGCAAATGTAATGTCTGCTGCATCGACTTTCATGGTTACTTTCTCCCCTTTCTGAGATCGAACAAGCTTCAAAAGTCCCTGCAGAGTCAACAAGCTTATAGTATGAACATCATCATTCTCTGAAATGCGCAAATGACCAAGTAATGGGAAGATAAATCACCTGGTCATTTAATGCTTTACACATACTTGAGAGCTCCATAATCCCTACAGGCCGCATTTTAGAAGATTTGCACATGCCATCATAAGATTTATTCAGCTGTATGGTTAAAGCACTTGAATGTGAGTCACTTTCTTCATCAATCTGTTTCTAAAATAACACTGAAAAAGAAATCAGAAATTACCTCTCCAACAGTGGACTCCTTTTTCCCTTCTCGAAAAAGCTTGACTGCCGAGCAAAGGATGATCTATTGCCAGAAAGAATTTAGGAATAAGTAAAACCTTACAGCAGCTGGACTAATGAAAAATAGTCAATGGTATAAGATAGATCTCCAAAATGCGCAATGCTATTTCGCAGTTACTAAGTACTAATTTTGTTACTTCAAGCAGCTTACATTAATTATATGGTGGCTTTCTAGTTATTATAGCTCATAGCTTTTAGTATCAGATGGTTCATGATAAAACTTTAACAGCCTACCTAAGTGCCTTGTCAAGCTAAAAAAAGGTTTTAAACATCCAACAGCCAAGTCTTCAACACTTTGTTTCTGTAGAAATAATGAAGGGTAAAGTAGGAGAGTGACTGAGAGGGAAGGGGAAGGAAAGCAATGTGAGTGAAGAGTGAGCTTGCATTTTCCCTTCCAATTACTTTCCATTATTGGAAGGATTTGGTTTACTAAGAGGGGAAGAAAATTGAATCCTTCCATTTCCCTTTGCTTCCCTTCTCCGATGTTTATATACAAACGGAAAATGAATCCTTCCTTTCCCTCCAAATTCCCCTATCCAAGATCCAAACACACTCTAACTGTTCCTACCAAAATAAAAGCAGACATGACTTAAAATAAGGCAGTCCGAAGTAAATTTTAGGCAAAAAATTTCATGGTGATTGCAAAAGAAGCATATAGAAAAAAAAAGATTACCTGCTGATGTTGAGGAAGCGATTGTATGGTCTCCACTACAGGGGATCTATAGGTCTTTGACAAAGCAAGTGCCATATGATGGATTTGAACCTGCGATGACACAAAAAAAAAAGGGTAAGGGTAATCTATTTGCAATTTGCCATGTTCAAGGCAGTAGCAGTAGAGGAAGATGCTATCATGAGTATGCAAGCAGAGGTAGAATGATGCATAGTACATACGATGTAGAGGACTTACTATGTCAATCTCTTGGGAGACAGGGGAAGTTGGAACATTTTCTTGGTCAGAGGATCCGTTCTCAATAGACAACTTACTAAGATTACTTGCATTTTCTTTGATTTCTGATTCTAGCATCTCAATTGCACTCCTGCACAAGAAAAACCAATGTAAGATGGAATTTCAAGTTCCAACATACCGAAATTAAGGAGTAGATTCCATGGAATCACATAACATGTACAACAATCTAACAATTTGCTACTCTAGCATCTAGTGCATCAATATATTTGAAATTCTTGCCATCAGCATGCAATGAACTTCAGTTTAGATACTTAAGGTAGGAAAATGCATGCCATATATGTTCTCATGCATTTAAAGGAGGCTGAACCAATTAGTTTGTTTGAAGCTGCAGATCAACCATCTACTTTAACAAATCGAGGTGGCCTTTTAAAGGGAAAATCAGCCTAGTAATAATATAAAACATAAACAACTTAATCTTGACATATGGAAAGATTTGCCCTAAATTGCAAATTAAATCCTATATCCAAATATTGAAAGAATATACTCGTTAACAAGCTCATACCTGCAGACACTTAGAGCTTTCCTCATATCTCCAGATGCAGCTGCGACTTTCTGTCACAAAAGCATTGCAAGTATCAGAAGATGCTTAAATTCACAGGTTAATATTCCACTGAAGTTTGTAGTTCACAAAATTGCTGAACTTGGCAACAAAAAGATATAGAAAGACTTACCCTTGCGCAAAGTTCCAAGGATTGTGCCTGGAAGACCGTGTAAGGAAGGGCCTGCTCAGGAAAAGGAGAACCCCATTAGAGATATGTTAACTGAACTCATTTATATACATTGTCTTCTAAACAGCAGCTCTAGCCTCTAGCATTGTACTTGTATAGTTGTATGTAAATGTCTATCAGAGATACAAAGGAAGCACTAATGACTAACCACAAGTCTCTCTTGAAGAATCTTTTGTATTTGATCCTTTGAGTAAGCACGGAACGTCAAAACTGAAGGTTTGCCTGCCATCAGAGTTAGAGAGCAGAGTTAGTAACCAGCATGACAGGTAGAGAGGCAGCCTCTCTTCTTGCAGTAATTCATGCTTTGATGCTAAACATGGAGGAAAGCATCAGGGCTATAGTACAAGTTGCCAAAGTAGCCATACCCTAATGCAAAGAATTTGGTCATCTTTTTACTTCTATGATATAAAGTAAAGTTGTATTTTAACATTCCAGGAGGCAAAAGAGAGGCATGTTATAGTTAGAACTGAAAAAAAAACGTCATTTTACTAATTCCGGTCCAGTTAACTTGGCTAGGTCATTGCGTCATTTAAATGTGTCTTGGTTCTGATTGATATCTCAGCAGTACAACCATGCATAGTCCAGAAATAACATAAGAGCAACAAAATTGTAAACAAGAGCTTACAGTTCAGTGACTGCAGTCGAGGAAGAAAACGATCTGCTAGATCTATTGCATTGGCAATACCTGGAAGGAGTTCAATTAGATGATAGCAATTGCAGCATCTTGTACAAAAAAAGCTCGGAGCAACATTGAAAACGAATGAGATTATGATTGCAAGTTTTTCATTTCAGGTATACCTATTAATATACATCTGGAAAATGGCAGCGTAGTAAGCATAAATAGCTCATGAAGCACCTCACGATCTTTAGTAATGAGATAATCCAACTCATCGATAATTAACAACCTGATTCATTTGAAAACTATGAATTAGTCAAATGACTACAAAAAATTAAATGTATTCTATGTATAAATGTCTGATAGCCTTCTTACATCATTTTCTTGTCCAGCTCTCCATCTTGTGCATACAGGTTTTGTATGTGCTTTAGAGCAGTAACTGAGCCACCAATCTTCTTCCTTGGTTTAATATTTTGAAGTATCTTCAACAAGCAAAGAACAGTTCAATAACATGTATAGGGATTGATTTTGAAGGATATTATTCTCACTCATGATATACCTTGGCGAAGATGTCAGAGGACTTTGTTAAAGAAGTACAATTCACAAATAACACATCCGGCTGCTCAACCTCTGCCTGGACAAGACGAATTTCCAAAAATGAGCCACTAGGTGGGAATAGCAAAGGCATTTAACATAACATTCATATAGAGAATGCTAGGTGAAATCTAAGATATGCTAACAAATGTACCAGAAAGATAGTTCACTAAATCCAAATTCCAAATTAACAGTTAGGTTTTTACTAACCGTTTAACATGGACCTTGGAAGAAAGTGAAAGCACCTAAAATTGAAACTAGAGGACAAACTTGAAATGAGCATCACAGAGCATTGTCTTGTCAACCCTTAGAATTAGCACATCGGTATTTCTATGGAAAACATCTCTCCTAAGAACTGAACATTCCAAGAGGTCAATTTATTGACAAAAGTACACTACTACTATGAATGCCAAGCAAAAATGAAAGCTATCTAGAGTTTCTCCCAATACTTTAGAACAAACTATAGCTACATTGCTCTTTAAAATTTGATAAATGATTCAAGTTGGTTAAGGAGTCCCTCCGAGTCAAACCATTGAGACATGATCACATGAACATTCATTAGCCAAAATAGATCGTTTAAGAAGTTCCTCCAAGTCCACTCATTTAGAGATATGAACAATCAATGGTGAAATGAAATCAACCAGAAGAGTTTCTCCAAGTTCAAACATTAATAGTTTGTAAGATAGGTGGTAGTAAATGAAGGCAATGTAACGCGTTTTAGAGTAATTTTGAAAGGGGAGTTCTAAGTCAATGGTAATGTCTGTCCACCTCTAAACATCATTTTTCTTCATAAATCGTCATTACCATCCATTACTGTTTTGGAGGTTGGGATGGAGCAGTCTTTTAACTTTATGAAGAGTAACACATGCTCGGATGCAGCTGAAAGCTTCATTGTTATAGACATTGGTTTGTTACAAAATTACGCTAAATTACAATTGTGAAACATGCTATAAGAATATAAACAGTTCATTATTGGAAACAAATTGATCGAATAGTACCACCAAACCTATCGGGACTACTCACTACTTATATTAGTACATGACATGCATAGCAAAAACAACCAAAATCATCCTACAACTCTTCAAATATCATAAGCATAATGCAGCAACATGAGCCACAATAAACAAACACAATGTACTATAAGGCAACAAAATTCTAGTACTACTAAGAATTTAGCTCACCTCATTTGACCAGCTAAGTAAAGATTGCTTAACTTTTTCCATAACCATAGTCTTTCCAGTCCCAGGGCATCCACACACATACAAACTCCCTGGTTTCCGTCTTTCGATAATCGTCTTGCAAAACTCTAGAACCTTATTTGATTCTTCTTCCCTACAAACCACGCCAGACGGTGTTGTCGAGACGTGCAACGCCTCTTTTACAACTCTCATTTGCTCAGAATCTATCCATTAATCAATAAGGTTCAACAGAATTAGCGCTTTCCATCCAACAATTCACCAAAAGCTAACATGAATCTGAACTATTAACAAATGCAACTAAACGCATGAACTATAAGTTGTATAAATACTTCATAACCTAAACTTTGTTCACTAAATCAAGAATAACTCACATCTAATCTAAGAAAAGAAATTGCGCCGAAAACAATTCTGGATAATTGAAAGTTTAGGCTCATTTATATAGCTCAATCTAATAGTTTAAATACAACAATCGAGGTAATTGTAACCAATTGCTCCTGATTACATAATAAAAACTGATGAAATTCATCAAAGTTGAGAGAAAGAAATCAACCTCTTGGATTCCACTTCGGCTTAGCAAATAAATTATCCGACGACTTCTTCAGCGGAGATCTACTCGAAGTAGCAAGCTTATCGGTAAATTCCTTCACAATTTCCTACAATTAATTTTTAAAAAATCAACTAAAATTCATCGCAACAATCAAAACATAAGCGTAAAACATTGAAACAATAATATAATAATAACTCACATTCGAAGGAGATTTCGGACTACTATTGATACATCGGCGAGGAGATTTCCACTTCGTCGGCGGAGTTACAGGAACATCATCTTCCGGCGTAGAATTTGACCTCAACCGCCTCTTCGTCGGAGTTTCGCCGGAAAAAGCATTGTTGCGGTGATCGGCGATCGTCGGCATTGTTGAGGAGAGAGAAAAAGAGAGAGAGGATTTGATGATAGGTAATCTGAAATGGTGAAGTTAGGAGAGAGAAAATGAGGAGGTCAGAAATGGATCTGAAGAAGGAAGAAGAGTATAAATGGTGAAAAAAGAGGAGAGAGAGAAAGTGAGTGTGTTAGCGGGAAAAATGAAAATGGAAGAGAAGGTTGTAAACAGTTTTGGCGCCAAATGGAGGAAGAAAGGATGCGTGGGCGTGTATGTCCGCATTGCGTGCTTCTTTAGATTCGTTATGTTTCGAAAAGATTTTTTTAGATATGATGATGGTTTAAAATGGGAAGGTTATAATTGGGCCTGGATATGTGGAACTTATGATTTTGATTTAGGGTTGGAACCTACATACATGAACTATGGGCTTGTAAGTTATATCCCAAAATACACTACAAGAAAGGATGCTGGTCTATGGTGGCTAGCTCTTCGACTTGCAAACGGGCGCCAAGGTCAAATCTCGCTAAGCTCATTTTTATAAAGGATTTCCCCTTATTCATGCAATAAGGGTCTAAACCAATCAAAAAGTTTATTGTAAGAGTATTGCATTGTCATATGGAGTAGTATGATTGATGCAAGATAAATTTACTTTGTTGAAAGAAAAGAAGCAAGTTGAATTAGGCGATCTTTGAAAAACAATCTTTGTTTATAATCTTTTAATAATTAGGGATAAAGTTTGCATGCGTCTAAAACCTCCCTAAATCAATATTTATTATGATTCGCACCACTTATTACCTAATCTTTAAATGATTTACTTCACTTACATGTTATATTATGGTTCACATCACATCATTTATAAAATTAATATCGATAATTAGTCATAGGATTGAAAACTCCATGAAATATGGGCTTGAAGCCCAAAAGAAACTACAGATTAGGATGTTGAGTTATATAACTATCCATATGGACCATTTACTAGTAAAAGATTATGATTATCAATTGTCTCATTATATGTCCTATTTAGTATTTTATGGCAATGCCTGCATCACCTTTGTTGTTACAAATGCAATTAACGAACAAAGTATTAATGAAGAACAACACAAAGATTTAACTTGGTTCATTAACAAGTAACAATGTATTAGCTATGTCCACATGCAGATGAGAAACAATTTTTATTATTTTTTAGGAGAGAGTATGATAAGTGACATTTATGTCACTTTTAGGGGTAGTTTTTAGATTGTTTTCGTAGTTTATTTTCATTTATTTTCATCTATTTAGCCTTTATTTCTTCCTTTTATATTATGTAGCTTAATTTATTTATATAGTGATTTTTATTAGTTTTTAGCTCTTAATTTCATAGTTTATTAATTTTCTTTGTTTCATTTATTTTAGAAGGATTAGTTTAGTTTTTGTAATTAATTTCCTATTTTATTCCCTTTTAGTCACTTTTAATTTTATTATTTCATTTTATATTTTCTTTATTTTCTATATCTCGTTCTTCCTTCGTATTTTGGTTTTTCTTGTAGGTGTGCGCTTTGGAGGTGCGAGCATCAAAGATAGAGTTAGTTTTGGAGTTATAATGCAAAACTTATCCTCCACCACACTCTTATCCTTAACCCACACCACATCACACCACCTCTATTCAACATCCTCCACCCACACTACATCACAAGCCACCACCTTCCTAACGCACAACATTACAGCACCACCTCCACTCCATTAACGTCCTTACTCCACCTGCGCAATCTGTCCAAAGCCAGAAGGGAGCGGGCGCTCCTTTGTACACCGGAGCGGGCGCTCCGTTCGAACTCAACAAAAGCAGAATGTTAGGCAGAATGCATGAGCGACCAATGAGCGACCTCGGAGCGGGCGCTCAAAGAAAAACGTGCTCAATACTCATTAAATGAATTGACGGTTGTGATTCATTGAAGAAAATCCTCCATTATTTACAGAAGAATTTAGGAGAAAAATCAAACCAAAATAAGAAAATCGTACGGTCATCATTTGATGAGTGTTGATGAATGATGTTGATGCAATGAAGATCGACGGCCATGGACGTTGATGGTGATGATTTTGGCGAACTCGGCGCAGCGAAGAAGAGCGAGAAGAAAGAAAGGGGTCTGATGGTTTTAGTTTTGGGTTTTCATTTTTCAACTTTCTTTTTCCTTTTCTCTTTCTTCCTTTTTTTTCTCCCTTGATGTACTTCACGTGTTTCCCATTTCTAATCTTTTTCTTTTCCTTTTTATTTCTTCCCTTTTTTTTACTCCTTTTCTTTTACTTCTCCTTTTATTTTCTTCCCTTTTTTTATTTTCTATTTAGTTTTAGGAGTAGTATAAATACTTTTTATTAGACCAAGTTTTTAGCCTAAGTTTTATTCACCACTCTTAGTTTAGATATTTTTTAGGGTTTTAAGGAGGATTAGCCTCCATAGATTAGTTTAGGGAGAAAAGGGAGAAAACTCAAAGAAAGGTGGAAGATTGTAAGATTCAAGGGTGACACTTGTATTGGAACTTTCAACCATTAATCAATGAGAATTTCTTACTCTATCTTCTCTTTTATAGCTTTATTTTAATTGTTTTCATTAGATTAGTTGTTAAATGCTTAGTTTAATTATTTATGGGTTATTTTGTTTAGTTTAATGTTAGATTAATGTTTAGTATCATGTTATTAGTGGTTAATTTCTCTAAAGTCCTCATTTTTGTATTTATGGAGTAGTTTGTTGGTTAGGGTTTGGGTGAAAACCCAACCATGATTGAATTGGGCATTTGAGATTGGATTTGGATATTTGCGTGATTAAATTATTATTTGTCTAGCTTTTCTAATCTATATTGCATTCTCTTTGATCACTTGAATGTTGTATTGGATTGGAGTAGATTGATTTAGGTTGGCATGAGAGTGTGACCTATTGATTTCTATTATTGACTTGGGCTTATTTGAACCTCGGGATATGTTAGTAATGGATGAGAGTCCTTATTTGATGTCTTTGAGAATTTCTTCGCCTATGAGAGTAGGATGAGAGTTTTATGTTGGGTCAATAGCTAATTCAAGTAGTGTTCATGCATTATATCTATGTTTGATATTCTTATGCCTATTTCATGATTAGTTGGTGTTTAATCCCATCTCCTAACTTTAGTTATCCTTGATATTTAGTTATTTTCGTAGTTCTTAGTTGGTTATTGACAATTTCCGACTTGATTCCGGCCTAGCTTGTTGTTTATCAACACATTTTGGTGTTCCCTAGTCCTTGTGGAAGAATGACCCTTGCTTACCACTTTACTTAGGTTAGTGGACTAGTTAGGTAGTTTGACCTTAGGTGTTTTGTCCAACGACCAAAATACCCTATGTCAGAGTACAAATTACAGAATTATTGAGGCAAAAGTTAATTAGAACGTTTATATAGTACCATTCTAATAAACTAAACATAATTGGCCTAAACCCGAAACTATAACAGAAACAATTTGCTAATCCTAACTAGGGATGACAATTGGGCGGGGTGTGTGCAAAGGATGGTCCCTCTACACCCGCACCCGCATAAAATTTCCGTATTGATCCCCGCCCCACCACCCATTGTGGGGAAATTACCAAACCCATCCCCGCCCCAACGGGTACGTAGCTAGACTCATCCCCGCCCCACCACATGCATGTGTACCTACGCCCACTTCATACCCGCAACTATTTGATGGGTCAAAGCTCATATTACAAATTTAAATTTTGCGAAATAATTAAGATTATTAATAATATGATCAGTATATAACATGGATTTTTATAATAAATTTTCTATTATATACTATGTTTTTTAAAAGATAGGAGGGTATGAGATGGAGGAAAAGCGGAGCGTGGAGTGGGGCGGGGATGGGGTGGGTATAACATAAAATTCACACCCGCTCCACCATCCATTGTGGGTACGATTTTCATCCCCGTCCTCGTTAAACCTAGATGGGGCGGGTCTCCTACTTGACCCACCCCCGCTGACATCCGCTAATCCTAACTTTCAAATACCAGTTACATTACAAGACAATGCAACCCTTCTCATAACTACCCAAGATATCAAGAAATTTTTGATAAATAGATAGAAGAGTATAACAATGAACGAACTAATTTTGATTGGTTATGACATTTAGGATAGCACCACATCATGTCATCGTCCATCTAATTTGGTTCTTAACAAAGAAACGGTACCACGTGGCACTCTGCTTAAACTTCTAATACATGTGTTTATAATCTCATTTAAAAATATTAACAATATATAGTTACTAGGATTCGAACACATGACTTTTGAAATAAAATGTGAGTGTTTAACCACTAATACACTACAATTTCAATGCTTAATGTTTCAAAGTAAAACATAATAAAGTCTTATAATTATATGTAATCATAAAGACATATACAAGTTTTTGATCTCTAACACTTTTAATAAGTTACAATATTTTTATTAAGTAACAAAAGTTTTTTTTTAAAAACAATTTATCATGCCATAACGTCCATTTTTCAATTTTGCACTAGACATAATATTAAGAAAATCTAATAAAATCAAGTATGAGATTTATGAATAATAATATATTTGATAATTGTAAATGACTCGCGGCATCGCTAGGGATAAAATACTAGTTAAGAAATTATTTCACGTTGGAGATTTGTTGAGATATGCCTTGAATGATCTGATGCTAGGATTAATTATTAATATATTTTAACGAAATTATATTATGTTAATTTATAATGGGAAAACAATTCTTGTCTACAATTTTCAATAATTTAATGTGTTAGAATTCACAAGATAACTTTTGACGTTATGGTCCTAACTATGACCAGTTTACTTTTAAAAGTCCCAACTTGTAATTATCTTAGAGTGGTCCTAACTTTTAGGGTTCTCTTCCCAAAACGAATAATTAATTAGCTTAATTAAACTGCTAAACAAGTTAATTGAGACACATCAAACTCATCTATTAACCAATTTTTAATTAATTGAAGCCAGTGGAAGAATCTAATGTGTCATAATTAACCCATCTAGCGAGTTAATTAATTTATTTGAATGACCGTTTTGCAAAGAAACTCCCTAAAGTTGGGTCCACTCTGAGATAAACAAAAGAATTGGAATATTTCAAAGTGAACCGGCCATAGTTTGGTTGGTAGTGTCAATTTTTCCCTTTTTTTATAAGTACGATAGATAAGAATAAGAATCCCTACTGAACTGACAACTCTTGCAGGTTTTACCAGTCAATTTTATAGGTCAGACTCTTTAAGAGTTAGGAGGGATGGTAAAGGTACCTCATCCCAAAGAGAATCCACAAGATAATGAATAATTGCAATTCATAAGTAGGTTAGTTTTATACAGAACTTAGATAGTAATCATTTCGAAATAATCTGAACAACTTGAGGTCTGACATTTTTGTATGCCAACCTAAACTTTCCTCCATGCATTCAATATCTTCATTGTTCATAGGATATACACCTACGTTGATTGCTAGGAAGGTTCATCAATGAGATGTTGATATTTTGGACCTAGTCCATCATTTATATCATAAGCTTCAAACAACATGTGGAGCCCAATATTCAATCATCATACATATTCATCTTGATTTGATACAGTAACTCTGATCTCTGAAGCATCATATGATGTTAACTTATAATAACTATTAACTGAATTTCCATAAATGATTGTAATGCAGCTAGCAAAGAATGAGATGTTGCCTGATCAGGACATGAAGAAGAACGGCAAAGGAATGCGCCCAAACCGCTAAGACTCGGAGGTATAAGTCCACAGCCAACCGACATTGGCCCCATGCATGTATTGTTAATTGGTCCCTTCAACGACCATGCATGACATTGACTACATGCATGTTGCATTGTCAAAACAACTCGAGAATGACTCTCTTTGCGTCTTGTACGTCTATCGATATTTTCCCAATTAACCGAGATATCTGGGCGGGCGCGGATGTGTCGTCGTCGTGCACCGCACCCGGTCCAAAGATAAAATTTCTCCTACTCTCTTTTACACTAAGGTAGTATAATGGAAGTAGGGGTCGTATCCACAGGGAAACAGGGACGAGTTTAATATTCAGCGTGATTCGAAACCTAGATTAAGCTAAGGGCAGAGAAACCTACTAATAATTACAAAGAGGGGTTTCAAGTTGATTTATAACTAAACTACAACTAACTAGCATATAAACAAAATGAGAAATCAATTATAGGAAGATCTTGAATCCGATTAACATTCACTTCAATTCATTATCGATCCTTGAACCTCCACTCTAATTATTTCCATAATTATCTATTGTCGAGAATTAATCTCGTGTTCTCCTTATTCTTAGTTGAATAGCACGATCAGCATGACTATAAAACCCTAACCAAAGGATAACCTAGTCCGATAGCGGCTAAGTTCAATCCAATAGCAGCAATAAACACAGAGAACCAACGGCACCGCTAACGCCATACAAGCGATAAACATTCAACGGTTAATTCAATTTCCCCAGAAATAACCAAGATGATCAGCATCTAAGCTACTCCCTAGTTTGCTACCAATTGATAAAAGAATAAAACAATCCGATTCTATTCTTAAATCTAGCATTAGATTAATTACACAATCAAACTAGCAACGTTCCTAGCATAATCATGCAAAAATCATAGAAAGCAAGCATAGAAATTAAACCATAATCAAAGGAAATAGAAAGAGAGGAAAGATCTCACAATAATGCTTGAAGCTCCATATTAATCTCATTCAAGAACGGTTCAAGCTATAATCGGCATAACATAAGCCAATCCCATAATTGAAATCTACAAAAACTAAACTAGAAAATAAAAACTAAAAATGAAGACAACAAGAGAGGAGTGGAGTTTTGGAGACTCCCTCTCCTTGTGGCTGCTGCCCCCCTAGGTCCAAAAACAAGCTTTAGTATTTATACTAAAGCTCAAAAATCAGCCGACATTTAGACCGACCTAGGGGTCGCGAGGTGCGAGTGCGGTCGCACCGTGCGAAGGGTGTTCTCGCCTTCCAAAACGGAAGCCCGGCCGCCAAACCAAGCAGGTCGCACCGTGCGAGATTCCTCGCGAGGTGCGAGAAAGAAGGTCGCGAGGTGCGAGCTAGCGCTGGGCGAGCGCTGGGCTGAGCTGGGCGAGCATGCTGGGCGAGCGATGGGCGAGGCTTGGAGCTTGGTTGTGTCTTTGCTTGGGCTATGCTTGGTCTTCTTTGTGATGGGCGAAGGCTGCTTGGGCATGCGATGCTCACGAGCCTGGCTTGGCGAGCTTGTGGTGATGCTTAGGCTTGCGGTGATGCTTGGGCTTTGCTCGGCTCAAATGCACTTCACCTTGGAAGCTCGGAATACATGACGTTAACACCAATTATCTAGCAAAGCTCCGAACTTCCGCTAAGGGTTAAATAAAACATGAACGTTAACAATTACAATCAAACCCTTAGCAAAGTGCACCCAAAGTTACGTAAATACTACGTGTAACTTGAGCGTATCAAATACCCCCACACTTGAACTTTACTCGACCTCGAGTAAACTCAAAATGAGGATCACCAAATAAATCATCACCCAAGCTAACGACAACAACCTACACTCCCCACCAACTACATCATCATCATCACATCTTAACGAAATACGCTCAAAACCTAAACGTAAGGGACGATGATTCCCCCACACTTAGATTCAAGCTACTATCAGAAATACAGACGCGACAACAATAATCACCAAACGACAACCAAAATGTGAGCTCAAATCCTGAAGGATCTCAAAGGAGTTGAACCCACTCCAACGCCACAATCAAAATGACAACTCGCCTAAAACCTCAAAAGATAAACTAAAACTACTACTACAACAACTAATTTAAAATAGCAAGCCATGGAATGAAGACAAAAAAGGGATAAATTCCATGCTTACTCCCAAAAACAAACAATCAACCAAAAGAATGCGAAAGCCAAAACAAAACTTCACAAAATCAAGGATGAAATAACCAAACCAACCCGAAAACGCTTTCCACCTTATGACACCATCTCCGGCAAATGAGCTTTCAAAGTATATAATTCTCTCTTAATCTCTCATTTTGCCTAGGAGCCCTTTCGGGTTTTCATCCTAGCTTCACACATTTCTTTTTGGTTGCATCTCACCATCTTACCCGCTCAATATAAGCCACTTTTTTGCATAGATTGCCCTTTCGGGTTTTCAACCTATCCGGGCCCCCATTTTTGCCTGAGTCGCCCACCCTTGTGGGTTTTCAACTCAGCGGGTTTCATTTCATCACTTTTTTTTTATATTTTTTTCATTTTTTTTTTTTTTTTTCATTTTCATTTTTTTTCAAATTGAAAGTAATATATACAACATAGATATACAACATAGATACATGAGAATGAGAATACCCTCCCCCCTTCCTTAAACTACCCATTGTCCTCAATGTGTCGACAATTAAAAGAAAAAGTATACTGAAAATAGGGGGGAAATTTGAAAATCGGGTAAATCGAAGATCGATGGTCAAAACTCATGAAAAGCAATCCGTCAAACTCAAATTTCTTAACAACACCAACTCAAATCTCATAACTCAACTCACAGCCCTCTCCCTCGAATCACTCAAACAAATGACAAGTTCAAAAGTTTTGAATTTTTGAGATTTGCACCTAGCTTAAGAGATCGAAAAGATACATTAACAATCTCAATCCTCTAGTGTTACCAACTCCTAGCTATTGAAGTCCTCCCAACGGATTTTCTTTTGTGGATTTTGGTTACAAGCGGATTAAGATGTGTTGTTGTTCGTTTTTAGTAAGTGTGGGCGGTGGGTGGAAGAAAATTTGTTGTGGTGGTGGAAATTTGATGAGAAAATAAAGGAAAAGAAAGAAAATAAAAAGGGGTCTCGGGTTGCCTCCCGAGAAGCGCTGTTGTTTAAAGTCGTGAGCTCGACTTAGTACCTTAAGCTTAATCATTGGGTTGTGCTCCATGTGTGACAATGGTGGTTCCATGTCAATCTCCAATTCAAGTACCTGCATAATTGATTGAGAAGAACCCTTGCAATGCATTGTTAGCACAAACAAAAACAAAGAGCACAAACAATATCATCCAAAAATCACACTAAATACAAACAAGTAACACCGTTTTCCCAGACAACGGCGCCAAAATTTGGGCGGGGCGCGGATGTGTCGTCGTTGTGCACCGCACCCGGCCAAAGATAAAATTTCTCCTACTCTCTTTTACACTAAGGTAGTATAATGGAAGTAGGGGTCGTATCCACGAGGGAAACGAGGGACGAGTTTAATATTCGGCGTGATTCGAAACCTAGATTAAGCTAAGGGCCGAGAAACCTACTAATAATTACAAAGGGGGTTTCAAGTTGATTTATAACTAAACTACAACTAACTAGCATATAAACAAAATGAGAAATCAATTATAGGAAGATCTTGAATCCGATTAACATTCACTTCAATTCATTATCGATCCTTGAACCTCCACTCTAATTATTTCCATAATTATCTATTGTCGAGAATTAATCTCGTGTTCTCCTTATTCTTAGTTGAATAGCACGATCAGCATGACTATAAAACCCTAACCAAAGGATAACCTAGTCCGATAGCGGCTAAGTTCAATCCAATAGCGGCAATAAACACGAGAGAACCAACGGACACGCTAACGCCATACAAGCGATAAACATTCAACGAGTTAATTCAATTTCCCCAAGAAATAACCAAGATGATCAGCATCTAAGCTACTCCCTAGTTTGCTACCAATTGATAAAAGAATAAAACAATCCGATTCTATTCTTAAATCTAGCATTAGATTAATTACACAATCAAACTAGCAACGTTCCTAGCATAATCATGCAAAAATCATAGAAAGCAAGCATAGAAATTAAACCATAATCAAAGGAAATAGAAAGAGAGGAAAGATCTCACAATAATGCTTGAAGCTCCATATTAATCTCATTCAAGAACGGTTCAAGCTATAATCGGCATAACATAAGCCAATCCCATAATTGAAATCTACAAAAACTAAACTAGAAAATAAAAACTAAAAATGAAGACAACAAGAGAGAGGAGTGGAGTTTTGGAGACTCCCTCTCCTTGTGGCCTTTGCCCCCTAGGTCCAAAAACAAGCTTTAGTATTTATACTAAAGCTCAAAAATCGCCCGACATTTAGGCCGACCTAGGGGTCGCGAGGTGCGAGTCTGGGCGCACCGTGCGAAGGGTGTTCTGCCTTCCAAAACGAGCTGAAGCCCAGCGCCAAACCAAGCAGGTCGCACCGTGCGAGATTCCTCGCGAGGTGCGAGAAAGAAGGTCGCGAGGTGCGAGCTAGCGGCGTGGGCGAGCGCCCAGGGGGGGCCGAGCCGGGCGAGCATCTTTGGGCGAGCGATGGGCGAGGCTTGGAGCTTGGTTGTGTCTTCTTGGGCTATGCTTGGTGCTTCTTTGTGATGGGCGAAGGCTGCTTGGGCATGCGATGCTCACGAGAGCTGGCTTGGCGAGCTTGTGGTGATGCTTAGGCTTGCGGTGATGCTTGGGCTTTGCTCGGCTCAAATGCACTTCACCTTGGAAGCTCGGAATACATGACGTTAACACCAATTATCTAGCAAAGCTCCGAACTTCCGCTAAGGGTTAAATAAAACATGAACGTTAACAATTACAATCAAACCCTTAGCAAAGTGCACCCAAAGTTACGTAAATACTACGTGTAACTTGAGCGTATCAATATCAGTGGCGAATCTTAAACCAAAAACTTAGGGACCAAGGTTTGAACTTCCATCTTCTAATTTTAAAATTGTATTGTTGACAACTCTACTACAAATCTATTTTTATGTGTATATCTTCAATATACAAATATATATACAATCTAATAAGCTATATAAAAAAGTATGGGCCGAGGGACAAGCCTAGATCTATACCCGTTCCAACTAAGATCCTCCCTTGCTAGATAATATCCGTAACGTAATAGCAAAAAGTATATATATTGCATGTAAAGGGTATTTTCGTCATTGCACTTGACTAACTCGAGAATAACTCGAGAATGACATTTTTCGCGTCTTATCTTTAGAATTATAATTTACCTAAATGTCTTTAATGTTTTAAAAAGAATCTCTTGTGTTGAAGGGATACATTCGTCATTTCACTTGACTAAAAAAAAGTAGATGAGAGAATTCCATAAAAGAGGGAATATTTTGTCGTTTATGTTGTAGGGGCACATGTTAGAGAAGAATTTCTTTTTAAGTGAAAAATTAAATACGTGTTTTGTAGGAAATTGATTAATGGTAGTAGTTTGGGAAGGATGAGGAGGTAAGAAGATTGGCGTGGCTTTGGCGTCTGCATGTCAATGTCTTATATTTGGTACCCCATGTGAGCACGTATATGTGTAATTAAATGATAGTAATGCTCCGAAATGAGTTTTGTTAAATAGTAGCTAGAATACACTACTATACATAACAAACTTTAATTTCCAAAAGTTTTCTTCATTTATATAGGATGTATTCCTCCATCTTAACGCAAACAACTCAAGTGTTGATGAATATTCCATTAGATACATCATAATTCATACATATCACATCGTCTTTGAGGCCCATGCAACGTTGCATCAACATCTCACTAGGGACATAACAACGAAGTAGGGCTAAGAGAGATACATATGGATGCACGTTGTATCAACGCCAATCCCTAAAACGGACTATGTAATTGATCTGCGGATCTTATATCCGATCATTTGTGTATTATCTATCTGCAATTTTATTTATTAATAGTAGGTTGTTATTATTGCCATGGTTCAACAGTTATAGTTCTAAAATACATTATATTTACCAATAGTAAAAAGTGATACATATAAGTGTAACTAAACAATGGAAAGAAGATTTAAGTTCTTTTATGTGTGAAAAAGTAGAAGATTTGGAGAGCTGAGCGAGTGAGCGATAGTTAAGCTATCAGTTTTATAGTGGTACATAGGGTTTTGGAGCTAGATCTACGTACTTGCGAGACTTATTTGCCATTTCATAAAACAACGTTAATTCCTTTTTTTAAGCTAGACATATAACTACATAAGACTACTGACTTATTACTATAAAGAAGTGTGGTTGGTTTACTGGACCACCCTACCTTCCACATGACCCTGGTAGGTTCAAAATTTCTTAGCTTGTATAACAAATAAAGACCCCTCTAAAGACGTGGAGAAACATGCTTTTTATAAAAGAACGTAATACAAAAAAAGGTTGTTTGGTTGGAGGAATTATATTAGGGATCGAATAAGGATAAGTAATCTAAAAAATGAACTTTTTAGATTGTTTAGGGGGATAAAAATAGGGATAATATTAGAGTTGGCAATTCGGATCAACGTGATGTATTCATATGTGATCTCGTTTATAATTTTGGTGGTTTTTTTATAAAATAGGTCAAAAACTATATAAGAAGTAGTAAGATAATGCATAAATGACAATGTGATCAAAATTGGGTCGAGATGCGGGACAATTTTATGTACGTGTTGCATCTTTCATTTTTCTCTCAGCACTATGACCAAATCTAGATAGATTAAACCTGCTTTTTATCCAACAAAAACGTAATATCATGGGAGGATGTATAACTTATAAGAAGAATAAATAAGAAATTGTGTAGATTAAAAAGAAACAGAGGGAGTATATGTTCGTCTTTATGCAACAATCACTATAGATGTTCAAAGTGAAGTGTATAAAAAGTGACAAAGTTCAAAAAATGTAGATTACAGAGAAACAAAAGGGGTAGTAAAATACTAGGGCTGGCAAAAGTTGACCCAACCTGATAACCCGACCTGAAATTGACCTGAAAATTCCGGGTTTGGGTTGAGATTTTCGACCTGAAATAAAAAATGGGTCGACCAAACCCGACTTGAAAATATAATGGGTTAGGTTTGGGTTGACTTTTTGAACCTGAAAATAACCCAAATAACCTGATTTAGAAGTCGGATTACTTTCAGGTCGGGTCAACCTGAAATTAACCCAGACTTTCATAACTTATACAACCTATCTTTTGTTATTCTTATTTGTATTGGGCCAAGACCATTTCTTGGATCACCTAAATTATATTTCAGGTCATTACCCCATACTTTTATAACTTACAGTGTATACTTGAATTTCAATTCAGGTCATTTTGGGTTGGTTTCGGGTCAACCGAAAGTCGGTAAGGTCGGGTTTGGGTTACGATTTTCAACCTGAAATTAGAATCAGGTCGGGTTTGGGTTAGGGGTAAGTGACTCGAAATATAAATCGAGTCAACTCCGAAATTGGCCCAACCCGACACGATTGCCAGCCCTATAAAATACTCCTCCAATTTTTTGAAAATTGAGACATTTTGCCATTTTGGGATGTTTTTTATTTAATCGAGACATTTGATAATTTTTTCTTAGTCCATCATTTATATGTTTCTTTTACTCTCTTTCTCCTTACCTTTTTTACTTGTTCTTTACTTTTTCAATCTCATCTACTTTAGTACTTTTTCCTTGGTTCATGTGCAAAAACAAAAAAAGGTTAAATTTTAAAAAAACAATTATATTAGTAAATGGTCAAAGTGAATCATAAGCATATTGTAAAATCAAATTGAACTACTTATTCGGGAATTTTTGCTTGAAAGGTGGCAAATCCTTCTAACTTTATTTAGATTTCCCTTATCTATATCTAAAAATGAAAGCATTCATCCAAGATTGTGATATTTAACAATGAATTCGTATTCCGCTTTGCTAAATTTAGAATTCATCAAAATTCAATTAATTGGTTTTTCTAGTCCAAATTCCATACTTCATTTGTCTCATGATTCATGCAAGTGATGCAACAACGTATTATTACAAGGTCAAAATTTATAAACTTTGACTACAAGTTCTCATTATGTAAAAAATAGTGATGTGAAAATTCATCTCAATTCAATGTGTAGTTTTTATACGTCAAATTTTTATAATGTTTACTAATTTATAATTAAAAACATTAATGATCAAAATTTTGCATTGAAAATCGTGGAATCCCAATTATCGCAACAACTAGAGGTGGCCATTGGCCGGTTCAAACCGAACCCAACTTTGAACCAGTCCAATTCGGAACGTATCCGAATTAGGTTTGAGCCGAGCCGAGCCGTGAATCCAACTAGTTAAAACGGGTTGGATAGCAGAGAAGACAAACCAGCCTGGACTAACCAAGAAACCGAAATGTGAACCGTTAAAAGCCCTGAACCGGACCACACAAGGGAATATCCCCGAACTGCCCAAAACCGGTATCATAAATTGCTTTTTTCTTAGGTTTTTACGTTAGTTTATTATTAACTAAAATTAAAATTCCGGACTAAAAAGCATTTCCAAATACGTGAAAAATGAAAAGGTGAACTAGCGGACGAGTCCCCGAACCGAAGCGGCCGAGCTATGAACCGGAGCGAATCATGGTTGAACCGGTTCAGGTTGGACAATACCTAGCCCTGAACCTGAACCGGGCTAGATGAGTCGGCTAACCAAACTGGACAAGTCATAATAACTGGTCCTGTTGAGGTTCATGCCAAACTGAATAGGCCTGGCATGTAAACCAGCCTAGCCCAACCCGTGGCTATGTCTAGCAAGTAGCAACAAGCTACGTATAAAATGAACTAAAGAAGTATAATGCATATATTTTGATTCTACGATGGAATCAATATGTTCTGAGCTGATCAGTATATGAAGATAAAGATATATCGCAGTATCGCCCACTATGTATACGCGTCCCTAATACACCAAAAAGAAGGGATAGAAGTAATGATTTTGTTTCCCCTAAAAAAAAAAGTGAAAGGGCTCGTTCGTTCGGAATCATTGTAAGTTTAGGTTTTTGGTTTTTATGAATATAAAAGTCATATGATATAAGGGAGTCTAATAAAGCTTAAAATTAATCATACTTATACCAATAATATCAATTTTGGAAACCGACAACGAGAATACTAAGCTACTTTTTCGGTTTTCGTATTTTTATTTTTGGTTTTAAAAAAAGCAAAAGCGGAAACAAACGATAACGAACGACCCCAATGTCTTGAATTGGTTGCCACCTTCTCTAATACCATAGGCATGAGTAATAGTCATTATTTCTAATATGAGCACCAACAATGTGATTCACGTTTTGTCTATAATACAGTTTGGTTTCCCTAATTTCGCTTAGAGAAGTGAAGTTAGCTTTGCTAGCTACAAAGACAATAGGACACATGTTTCTCATAAACTAAAAGTTGATTACAGTTCAATGGTGTTACTTTGGAGGAAGACATTATTCTGAAAAAGTGATGTTTTCAGATTCCTTTTTTTGATTAAGTATGTTTAGTTCGCTCGAAATTTTACGATCGAACTTATCCGATCGATCCGATCCGAACTTATTTTTTCGACGATCGATGCGATCGATCCGATCTGACCGATCCGATATGTTACGATACGGGCGGATTTGATCGATACGGGCCGATCGATCGATCGATCTGAACTTATCTTTTAAAAAACATATTATTACTAATATTATTATTACTTTGTATTTCATTACTAGTATTACTATTACTATCATTTTATTACTATGCACAACTTTCAATAATAATAATAATAATAACAATATAATAATAATAATAATAATTTTATAATAATAATAATATAAATAATATTATAATAATAATAACAATAATAATAATAATAATAATAATAATAATATAGATAACGTAATAATAATAATAATAATAAGAATAAGAATAATAATAATAATTATTATTATTATTATTATAATTATAGCATAATTAGTTTTTTTTTTTTGAAAAAGAGCACATTAGTATATGAACATACAATTAAAAATAAAAGACTAAGGATTCTTGGGTCCAATGGTATGGCTTCTTACCTCACACATGGGAGACCAAGGTTCAAATCTTGGTGGAAGCATATATTTCAATATTGTTGTGGGTGGGGGAGGGGGGTTAGGGCTTGTTGGGTCTCTAGGTGAGTGACCCTGTGCGAGGGCAGCCTAGGGAAAATTCATCTTACCACGGGATTCCCGAAAAAATAAAAGAACACTCATGTTCAAGGTCCGTTAATAATAAGAATTTAGGTAGTAATGAAAAGAACATATAATGATATTAAAAAAAGAACATATACTGAAAGAGCATACAAGATCTATTTAAAGAACACATTTTAAAAATAAAAGATAGATGTTATTTTTATATTGATGACATGTTTGGATTTAACTAACAACATGTTCTTTGTTATATCAATAAATTGTTCTTTTTTATTATAAATAAACCTATAAATATATATAATCATATGATCTTGAACAAAATGGTTAAATATTCTTCTTATATCGTTGTCTTGTTCTATATAAACTTTGTTTTTAAAGATAAGTTGAAATCCTTTGTAGGGAAAATTTTGAACGTGATGACAACACCATTAGGTTATCCCATGCTACTCATGTTTTATATAAACTAGTAATATATAATTTATAGTATTCTACCAAAATTGTTTTAAAAAATAAACATCATATACTATCGTCATGTTCGTAACATGTACAACATCAAAAAGAACATCACATATCAAAATTATTAATTAGAATAAATATAAAAAAGAACACTTACAAATGCCAAAAGAACATTCTTCTTCTTGAACACAAATAGCTTCAATTAGTGATATCAATGACATTTATAATAATAGCAACGATATTAATAATAATTACCAATATTAAAAATTAATAAGTACAACAACGACAATAATAATAATCTTTTTGAACAAATGTACTAGTAAATAGTAATATTAATAGTAATAGTAATTGTATAAAGTAATAATAATAATAATAATAATAATAATAATAATAATAATAATAATAATAATAATAATAATAATAATAATAACAACAACAACAACAATAATAATAATTATTACAATAACAATAATAGCATTAGTAATACTAATAACCATAATAATCATGATGATAATAATAATAATAATAAGTTTTTAAATATAAGCATAATCTGAACTTATCGATCGATATGAACTTATCCGATCCGATCGATCGATCCGAACTTATCCGATCGATCCGAACTTATTTTTTCGATCCGATGCGAAATAAGCAAAAATAAGGTGAAGCGAACATAGCCTAATTGGGTTTAACGAATGAAATATAGTTACTCGTTCTAGGGATTAGAAAACGTTTTTCCTTAATTTTTGCACCTTCCCCTTACTTTTTTCTGAATGCATGATGCATCATCTTTCTTTCATTTTCCTTTTTTTTCATCTGTAACCTTATTTATTTTATTTGGTGCAAATGAGCCACAAGGGCGGGGATGAGAATCGATCCCAGTATCACCTGAAACCGGGAGGGAAGCTCTAACCAATAAGTTAACGGAGATAATTATTATAGGAAAAGTTATGCATTTTTTTTCCAGAATAAGGATAATCATTTCATAATCTAAAGGTTCACATTAAAAAGAATAAAGAAATATTATGCATATGATATGAGAAAAAAATTTCGCTATCTAAGAACTTTCAACAATCCTTAAAACAACATAGTAGTCTAAATATTTCAATAGATGCTTATACAATGTAAGAATTAGGTTACGTTCTTTTGGGTTGAATAAATGGAAATTCATTTTAGTTCGGTTCGATCGATCGATTCGATTCGGACTTATTCATTTCGATTCGATTCGATTCGAGACTTATTCATTTCGATTCGGTTCGATTCGAGACTACAACTTATTATTTTTATTTATATTATTATTATTATTATTATTATTATTATTATTATTATTATTATTATTATTATTATTATTGTTGTTGTTGTTGTTGTTGTTGTTATTATAATAATAATAATAATAATAATAATAATAATAATTATTATTATTATTATTATTATTATTATTATTCTTATTCTTATTCTTATTCTTATTCTTATTCTAATTCTTATTCTTATTCTTATTCTTATTCTTATTATTATTATTATTATTATTATTATTATTATTATTATTATTATTATTATTATTATTATTATTATTATTATTATTATTATTATTATTATTATTGTTGTTGTTGTTGTTGTTGTTATTATTATTATTACTATTATTATTATTATTATTATTATTATTATTATTATTATTATTATTATTATTATTATTACTATTATTATTATTATTACTATTATTATTATTATTATTATTATATTCTAATTCTTACTCTTATTATAATAATAATAATAATAATAATAATAATTATTATTATTATTATTATTATTATTATTATTCTTACTCTTATTATTATTATTATTGTTATGATTTTTGGCAATGTCACTTTTAAACTTTTTGGAGGGTATTTTTTGACCCATTGAATATAAAATAAGAGGGAAAAGTGATAAAAAGAGTAATTTTTGGTGAAAAAAAGTGAAAGATAGAAAAGTAATACTCCCTCCGATTTATTTTGTTCCTATCTTGAATAGTTTTGTGAGAGGAAATTGGTTAAAGTAGGAAGAACTTTTGGAAACAGAGGGAGTATTACTTTTTGGTGGGTGAAGAACTCCAAATAAATAAGTTTAAACAATGTAGCATATTATCAGTATTAATATTATTACTAATATTATTATTATTAATATTACTCAATTCATAAGAATATTATTATTATTATGCATATTATTAGTATTAGTATTAGTATTAATATTAGTATTAATATTACTCAATTCATAAGAATATTATTATTATGCATATTATTGGTATTAGTATTAATATTATTATTATCATTATCATTAATATTATTAATTATTAATTATTATCATTATCAATGATGATAAAAATATTATTCTAATTGTAATTATTAATAATACTCAATTTATTTCAGTTCAGTTCAGATCAGATCAGATCAGTTCAGTTCAGACCAGTTCAGTTCAGACTTATTCATTTCAGTTCAGACTTATTCAGTCTAAAAGAACAGAGCCTTAAACTCTCAACATGTCTGCTTAGCTTAAAGAGGATACTTTTACTAAATTGTGGAAAATGGAGTCGAACTATCCACTCTCCAGTCTCCACGACTGGCATGACATAACATAGTGAAAAGAAAAAACTTAATAATCTAATTGTTTGAAATATTACCTTATGCTTGAAATATTAATGTGATAATCTTGTTCTTTTTTCCCACAATTTTTCCGGACTCTATCTGCGGCCAACATTTCAAGCTTCAAGCACTTTACTTTTTTAATTTATTCTGTACGTTGAAATTTATTTACTTTTTGATTGTGCATGCGTCGTGATTCGAGATCAGTAGCAATAAGTGTTGCAACTTTGGAAACTTTGTCCGTGAAACACCATGCAATCATGCATACACTACATCCTTGACGTGAGCATTCGTACATGACTCATCCATGTGCGTGGTGTGCATGGTTAGTAATTTTTTACGTCATGTTATTATACACCGACTGACTAAGTACTAATTAACTAGTACTAATATAAACAATATACTAAAGTTACCTAATCTATTTTTCCATTCAAAAAAAAACATTACATGTTCTATAATTAGGATATTCCACATTCATGGCTTAAACTTTCCCTTCCATATTTTTCCGAAATAGGCATTGCTCGATCAGAACATAGACAAGAGTTTACGGGTAACTGAAGGATTTTGTCCTCGATCAAGTGTAACAAACTAAATATATATATGGACAAATTATGGAGATAACATATTCAATAATATTAGGTGACCGCAATGTTTTGCTAGAACCTAATTGCGGTTTGTTGGGCTAGTATATTTAGGCCAACTACTAATATGTATTGGGTCCTATGAGGTCACACAATGTGACAACCTTTGGATATTACCCAAATCCATTTGTGAAATGGGTTGGGCGGTTTTATGATGGATGGAAGAGTTGTAACTCATGAGTTTATTAGGCTCATAATGTATGACATTATGAGGCAAAATAAAGCCTCATGAAACACCTCTTTGTAACCACCTTATATAATGATATGGGGGTTACAAAGGAGATATAACAACACATCATTTTAGTAATGAAAATCTGATTTTCTTTACTCTCCTCTCTCTCCTCATTCGGCCATCATACACCTCAAAAGCAAGAGGGTTCTCCTCTCTTCCGTACTAGCATACGTGGTGATCTAAGGGTTGTTCGTGGACCAACACTAGAGGAACGGCGTTTGACGTTCTAAAGGATTTCCACTAAAAGGCTCGGGGTGGAAGTGGAATTCACGCATCAAGATGTATATCCTATACTCTTTATAGATTCATGTTAATTTATGCAAAGATCTTGGTGTTAGATGTTTGAGTATGTGATACTTGTTTTCCGCATTAAGCATCTAAATCCTACAGTGGTATCAGTTAGCCTATTGCATAGATTAATATGATCATGTTGATGCATGTTTTCCTTCATTTTAATTCGTTTAGGGAAGGGTATTAGCATGAGGATATTGTTTGCATGATTAAAATTGGATTTTAATCTAGTGGGAGTATAAAAGTTGTTTATACATTTTTCGATATATATATATATATATATATATATATATATATATATATATATATATATATATATATATATAATTGTTATATTATTTCATGTTTTAATTAAGTTGTTAATTAGAATATCATGTATATATGTATGATTCATGAATTGCATGCTTTGAGTTTTTATGCTTAATTTGATTATGTATAATTTCATGGCATGAATTCTTGAATTTGAGGCCAAGTCTGATTTAGTTATGCATAAAAGTGTTTTAATGTATAAAGAAAATCATACGTATTTTGATTAAAATTACTTGAATTGAGATCGGAATCACGGAAGCAGAACGCTTCTCGCGAGCCGCGACGACCATCGCGAGTCGCGACCTAGCTCGCGAGTCGCGAGCGGTGGTCTGCCTCAACGGCTCGTTTTCTCATTCAACGGATAAAAAAAAACGTTTAATCCGTTTATCCCTAAATGCATATTAAGTAGTTATTATGCATGGTATCATATGCTAATGCTTAAATGAATTAAAATTATGACGGGAGTTTCATTTTGTGATATTTAATTTTATGTTAGGATGTTAGTTTTAATAAGTTGATTAATTCTTTCATGCTAGTATTTGTGATTAAATATCATGCTGAATTTCAACTTAGGTCGTTCCCTCTAGGGTTTCTCCTTGGGAGGATTTTTTCTCTCTAGGGTTTCTCCTTGGGAGGGTTTTTTCCTAGCCTCTATCGCTAGGTTTTTCTTCTTTTTTGAAGGTTTTTCCTTCATTCTTTCTTCTTTCTCTTTGTTTTTTCATCACTTTTCTTCTTGGTCTCAATTGTGAATCTTTGTAGGGGCTTCCACTGGTGTTCGTACCGGTGGTAAGCCCCAAAAACCCCTTTAATTGCTTCCAATAAGTATATCCCATCCTTAAGATGGTTTTTATTTTAGGGTGTTTAATTTCTTTTTTTGTTCGTCTAATGAAGAAGGAAGATCTAACAATCACTATTCTCTATAAGAATCTAGAAGACCACGGAAGTATTTTCACCCAAACGACTATGCATCAGCGGAAGTTAAGCCGAATCAGGGCGAACTCACAGATTGTATTGCTTCAGATGAAGTTTTTTATTAAGGCTATTTTTAATCAAATCTGCGATGTATCTAGTTCTAAGGTGTTATATACCTATGTTGGAATTTTCGATTTTTCAGGAATTGATTGTAAGTGCCGTTTGGCTATCCCTTATGAATGAAATTATGTTTCTTCCTGTCAAAAAAAAAAATTAAAAAAAAAATTTATCATGCTATGTTTTTATATTTTAATATGATTAAAATATATGTGGTGCCTTAGAGTGCTTATATATTTTTCTTTAAATTTAATAGTTGATTAAATTTGTTAGATTAATATTTTAATGCCCTTGGGAGATGAGTTCTAATATGATTAAAATTTGTCTTAAGGTACTAACCATTTGATTTAATATGAGATTAAATCTAGATGGTGTTATTATGATTTAAAGTTGTTAAAGCATAGTAATTTATTTTAATAGTTGATTAAAATGCATGTTTTATATATATGATATTGTGAATGCATGCGGTGACTAGTATGGCCCAAACTTGGATAGAAAATACGATCTGCGTATCGTTAATGTATTTTTGTAATCTAAATACGATCTGTGTATCGTTGGTATTTTTGTAATTTTTAGTTTAAAATTCCAAAAATGATTATTCAAGTTGTAATAAGAAGAATGGTGATTCCATCTTATCCCATGAAGCACAAGGATGGAGATCCATGGTGATTCAAGAATGGAGGCCTTAAAGAGTAGTCTTTAGGGTTAGGGGCCATACTAGGATCACATTTTATTTTATGCATTTAAATATTGCTTTTGAATGCTTTCTAAGTTTATTATGCATGTGATTTTTTGCAATGAGTTCACTAGTAATTAAATCACATAATAATTTACTTAGGTCCCTAAAGCTAATATTGGGTAGTTGCTATTCCAAATAAACATCTACTAAAACTTTGATCATTAGTAATAGGTTACGCAAAGCGAGTGTTACTTCCAATCTTGGGCTAAGTAGAGTAAATATCCGAAATTTGCATGTTTTGTTTGGTTTGGCCCAACAAAATCATCAAAACGGTTTTGGATTTTGAAGCAAAGAATTGGGTTTTCGCGATTGGGTGACAAGTTCTGTCTAGGATTAGGAAGGCTCTCCCCAACGTTGTGGGTAACTTCCTTACCTGGGAGCTTTGATCACCTTAGCAATCACCCATCAACTAAGAATTACAATTGTTGTAATTAGTAAAGGAGTTTACTTACCTTTTAAACTTGGTTTTAAGTTGAGGCCAAAGTCCACTTATAAACCATGTTTGATAGGATCTTAGAATCACTTGATTCAAAAAGGGGACACATTGAAAATTGGTCAAGTGCATAGCTTTTATTTTAAAGTGTTTAAAATTTGTTAAAAGCTATTATGATAAACATACTTATTACTTTTGCATCTTCTATGTAGATATCATGTCTGGTAACAACAATAATTCACCTTTTAACTTACGTTCAATCCTTGAGGATAAGTTGAACGGGAAAAACTTTCTTGATTGGGAAAGGAATCTAAGAATTGTTCTTAGATCTGAAGGTCGAGAGGATGTTCTTGAAACCCCGATCCCGGTTTTAACAACCACCTCTACTGAAGCCGAAAAGGCGGCCCATAAGGCCGTTGCAGAAAGGTCAGTAATTGTTACTTGCCTTATGCTCGCGGCTATGGAACCAAGCCTTCAAAAGAGGTTTGCATGCTTGGATGCCTACAGTATTATCCGACAGCTGAAAACCATGTTTCAGCAACAAGCTCGGATAGAGAGGTATGAAACTCACAAGGCTATTCTTGAGTGTGCATTAGTCGAAGGCAAGTCGGTCGCCACTCATGTCTTTGAAATGATTGATTATTTCGAGGCAATGGAGAGGTTGGGCTTTCCTTATAGCCAAGAGTTGGCTACTGACATCATACTACACTCACTTCATGAAGGCTTCAACCAGTTTAGGTTGAACTTCAATATGAATGGGGTGTCGAAAACCCTTGTTGAGTTACATGGGATGCTCATGACTGCCGAGCAAAACATCTCTGTTGCACCTAAGAAGGAAGTTCTTATGGTTCAAAAGGGAAAGGGTTTTAAGAAGGAATGGGCTGGCAAGAAAAAGCAAGACAAGGGCAAGCAAGTTGCCACTAAGACTGCTGATAAGCCACAGGCAAAGGCAAAGCCAAAGGTGGCCACAAATGCCAAGTGCTTCCATTGTGATCGAATAGGTCATTGGCGGCGTAACTGCCCGAAGTATCTAAAGGATAAGAAGTCTGGGGCTTCTTCTTCAGGTATCTACGTCATTGACATTAATTTAGCAACATCTACTTCTTGTCTTTCATGAGGCTTTATTTTGCCTCATAATGTCATACATTATGAGCCTAATAAACTCATGAGTTACAACTCTTCCATCCATCATAAAACCGCCCAACCGATTTCACAAATGGATTTGGGTAATATCCAAGGGTTGTCATATTGTGTGACCTCATAGGACCCAATACATATTAGTAGTTGGTCTAAATATACTAGCCCAACATAACTGCCCGAAGTATCTGAAGGATAAGAAGTATGGGGCTTCTTCTTCAGGTATCTATGTCATTAACATTAATTTAGCAACATCTACTTCTTGGGTATTTGATACCGGTTGTGTTTCTCACATTATTTCGAATGTGCAGGGACTAAGAAGGAGTAGAACCTTGGCTAAAAGGGAGGTAGAACTGCGCGTTGGAAATGGTGCAAGAGTTGCGGCCGTTGCAGTTGGGACTTATAGTCTACCTTTGCCTTCTGGTTTAATATTAGAGCTTAATAACTGTTATTATGTTCCTGCTATTACCAAAAACATTATTTCTATTCCTGTTTTGGATAATGAAGGGTTTTCATTTACAATTAAGAAATGTTGTTTCTCTGTTTATTTGAATTCAATGTTTTATGCCACTACTAAAAGGTCTAATGGTCTATATTTCCTAGACTTAGACAAAGATGTCCTTAACATAGACAGCAAAAAACATAGATCAAGCGATACTAATCCTACTTACTTATGGCATTGTCGTTTAGGACATATAAACGCGAAACGCATTCAGAAGTTACATAGAGATGGACTTCTAACATCCTTTGACTTTGAGCCATTTGATGTGTGTGAATCATGTTTAATGAGTAAAATGACAAAGTCACCTTTTACTAGAAAGGGTGAAAGCGCCAGTGATCTATTGGGCCTAATACATACTGATGTGTGTGGACCAATGAGTACAAAAGTTAGGGGAGGGTTTGGGTACTTCATTACTTTTACTGACGATTTAAGTAGGTATGGATATGTCTATTTAATGAAGCATAAATCGGAATCATTTAAAAAGTTCAAAGAATTCCAAAATGAAGTCTAAAACCAGCTTGGCTTAACAATTAAAGCACTACGATCCGATCGTGGTGGTGAATATTTGAGCCAAGAGTTTAGTGATCACTTGAAGAGTTGTGGAATTCTTTCACAACTCACTCCACCTGGAACACCTCAGTTGAATGGTGTATCCGAAAGGAGGAACCGAACTCTACTTGATATGGTTCGGTCTATGATGAGTTTTCTTTGATCTTCCCGTCTCCTTACGGGGATATGCTCTCGAAACTGCTACTTTCACACTTAATCGAACTCCATCAAAGATAGTAGAAAAGACACCATATGAGATGTGGAGTGGAAAAGTTCCAAGTTTGTCTTTTCTACGTATTTGGGGTTGTGAGGTTTATGTAAAACGTTTACTTTCAGATAAACTCGCCCCTAAATCAGATAAGTGTTTCTTTGTGGGTTATCCCAAAGAGACCAAGGGCTATTACTTCTACCATCGAACTGAGGGCAAAGTGTTTGTTGCTCGTCGTGGTGTCTTTTTGGAAAAAGATTTTATTTCCAAAAAGGCAAGTGGGAGTAATATATTTCTCGAAGAGGTTCGAGAAAAGCAACAAACGGATATAGTTCAACCTATGTTAGAGTCAGAAGCACAAGTGCCAAGTGTGGAGCTTGAAGTAATTCCTCCTTTAGAGGAATCTTCTCCCATACTCGACCAAGTATTGGAGGACGTGCATCCCGTACACGAACCTCCTACACTTTGTCCCCACTCGAATCTAATTCGTGCGAAAATTCTCAAGTTGTTGAGAAGAAAATTTCTCTGTTGCGGCCACTCGTAGGACTAGTAGATCAAGAATAACAAACAAAAAGTTTGTTGATTTCTTGTTAACAGAAAGTTAATGATCTTAGAATTTGAGGAACATACTACCTACAAGCAAGCTTTGATGAGTGAAGACTCCGAAAAATGGCTTGAAGCCATGAGGTCCGAAATGGCATCTATGTCTGAAAATCAAGTATGGGACTTGATGGATTTGCCCGACGGGGTTACACCTATTGGTTGCAAATGGGTTTTCAAAGTGAAAACAGACAAGGATGGTAACATTCAGGTTTACAAAGCAAGGTTGGTTGCAAAAGGGTTCAAGCAAGTTCATGGTATAGACTATGACGAAACCTTTTCACGAGTAGCAATGCTTAAATCCATTCGGATACTCCTAGCGATTCTTTGCCTTTTTATGATTATGAGATTTGGCAAATGGATGTCAAAACCGCTTTCTTGAATGGGTTCTTGAAAGAGGATGTGTATATGACACAACCTAGGAAGGTTTTGTGAATCCAGAATATCCTAGGAGGGTATGTAAGCTTCAAAAGTCTATTTATGGATTGAAGCAAGCATCCCGGAGTTGGAATCTTCGTTTTGATGAGGCAATCAAACAATTTGGTTTTCTATAAAATGGAGAAGAGTCTTGTGTTTACAAGAAAGAAAGTGGGAGTAACATTGTCTTCTTGGTCTTGTATGTAGATGACATACTTCTCATAGGAAACGACATTCCCATGCTTGAGTCAGTCATGGAACGGTTGAAGAGTTGTTTTTCTATGAAAGACCTTGGAAACACTGAGTACATTTTGGGGATCAAGATCTATAGGGATAGGTCTAAGAGGATGATTGGACTTAGCCAACGAACTTATATAGATAAGATCGTTACTAAGTTCAATATGGAAAATTCGAAGAGAGGTTTTCTACCCATGCAACATGGTGTTTCGCTTAGCAAGACTCAGTGTCCTTCCGGACTCGATGAGATTAAGCGAATGAGTAATGTTCCTTATGCATCGGCTATAGGGTCCATTATGTACTCCATGATTTGTACTCGCCCGATGTTTCATATGCCTTGAGCATGTGTAGCGAGATTCCAATCAAATCCGGGTGACGCACCTTTGGAGTGCGGCTAAGAATATCCTAAAGTACTTAAGAAGAACTAAGGATAATTTCTTAGTGTATGGAGGGCGAAAGTAAGTTAATTATTGAGGGTTACACGGATGCGAGCTTCAAACCGACAAAGATGATTTCCGATCCCAATCCGGTTTCATCTTTTGTCTAAATGGAGGGGCGTGGTGGAAAAGTTCAAAGTAAAGATGCGTCGCTGATTCTACAACGAAGGCGAGTACATTCTTTGCGGCGGATGCAACAAAGGAAGTTTGTTTGGATGAAGAAGTTCATTACGGAGCTAGGAGTAGTGCCTAGTGTTGGAGATGGTATTGTTTTACATTGTGATAACAATGGTGCCGTAGCTCAGTCTAAGGAACAAAGATCACATCAAAGGTGTAAACATGTACTTAGGAAGTTTCATCTCATTCGAGAAATCGTTGAGAGAAAAGATGTAATAGTTAGCAAAGTTCATACGGATAGCAATGTCGGCGATCCTTTGACTAAACCATTGCCTCGGCCCTAAGCATGAGAGTCATACAAGGGCTATAGGGTTTAAGCATGTAGGAGAGTGGTTTTGATTGTGTACTATTTACTTTTAATTAGTTCACAGTTATAGTTACTCTTGTGATATGTTTGGTTATGTTTATCAATAAAAGGTTATGTTCTTATTTAATCTTGGTTTAGTATTAAATAAAACGTTCAAAGTATTTTATAACGTTTGATAGGATTGTCAAATATGTGATTTGACGAATGAAACCCTATCCAGTGAACAGGAGTTATAATTTACCTTGGTCCCTAGTTCGAATCATTAAAATTGAACGTAAATGATTCTGTTTCATGGACTAGGTTGCAAGTTGATTGATAGCGCAGTTTCATGGGCTATGGGGACATAAAGATGTCTAGTCATTTGCATAGGCGTATATAGTTGATACACGTTTGGACAGACCTAGTGAGAGTTCTCTAAAAGGTTTATGAGAATCTCATTAATATATTAAGTGGATTCCTTAGACATGAGTATGACACTATTCTTACTTAAAGATTAGTATGTTTTTGACACTGCAAAATGTCGTGCCGTAAAAGGAGGCTATAAAAGAAGTGATCGAAACTGCTACGAATTGAGTGGGAGTTTTGGCTATACAATACTGGATAAAGTCCTCCTAAGAGTTAGGATTGGTGTCTTGGCCTCTTGAAGAGCGAGAACGAAAATGCATGGCCGTGCTCAATGGATTAAGGAGTTAATCATTTGTTTCGACAGGTTCGAACTCGGATTTCAAGAAACAACTTGAATATTGGTATGGTTTACATACGATGTTACCATGTTATCAAGTTAGACATTAAGCGACTTAAGGAGTTTGAAGGTTACATACTTGTTCTTAGACAAGTGGGAGATTGAAGGATTTTGTCCTCGATCAAGTGTAACAAACTAAATATATATATGGACAAATTATGGAGATAACATATTCAATAATATTAGGTGACCGCAACGTTTTGCTTAGAAGCTAATTGCGGTTTGTTGGGCTAGTATATTTAGGCCAACTACTAATATGTATTGGGTCCTATGAGGTCACACAATGTGACAACCTTTGGATATTACCCAAATCCATTTGTGAAATGGGTTGGGCGGTTTTATGATGGATGGAAGAGTTGTAACTCATGAGTTTATTAGGCTCATAATGTATGACATTATGAGGCAAAATAAAGCCTCATGAAACACCTCTTTGTAACCACCTTATATAATGATATGGGGGTTACAAAGGAGATATAACAACACATCATTTTAGTAATGAAAATCTGATTTTCTTTACTCTCCTCTCTCTCCTCATTCGGCTATCATACACCTCAAAAGCAAGAGGGTTCTCCTCTCTTCCGTACTAGCATACGTGGTGATCTAAGGGTTGTTCGTGGACCAACACTAGAGGAACGGCGTTTGACGTTCTAAAGGATCTCCACTAGAAGGCTCGGGGTGGAAGTGGAATTCACGCATCAAGAGGTATATTCTATACTCTTTATAGATTCATGTTAATTTATGCAAAGATCTTGGTGTTAGATGTTTGAGTATGTGATACTCGTTTTCCGCATTAAGCATCTAAATCCTACAGTAACTCCATTTGTAGCTTACTTTTTCTAGTAAAAATATTATGGACCGTGGTTAGATCAATAAAAATCCTTATTAGAAAGTTGGGGGTATAGATTGGCTGTATTAGGGGTTAATAGACTTTCCCTACCAAAATTTAATATTAATCACATTTTAGATGGGTAAAAGATTAACAACTGTAAACATGTTACTACGTACAAACATACAAACACAAATTATATATGTGGACAGATTAATTACGATGCATGATAGCATTTGTAAGTTATGTATTTAACATTTTTTTTTTAAATGAGGTAAGTTGAAGTCCCTTATAAGTAGGGAAAGTTTAAGATCCTCTTGTAGAGCTGGCAAAAGTTGACATGACACGAACCGCATACAAAAAGATTGGGTTAGTTTTTAGGATTTTCAACCCGTTTAGTTAAACAAGTTAACAGGCGTCTTACTATATATATGGGTTGGGTTAGTGTTGAGATGTCCAAAATGAAGATGACACGTTTGAACTCGTTTAACACAAATGCTACACATAGAATATAGGATATTAATATAGAAAATTGGTTTAAAGTTACCAAAAAGTATAGTTAAACGCGACAACTTGACACGAACCGAACACGAAAAATGTGGGTTAGTGTCGGGATATCTCAACACGTTTAATTAAAGGGGTCAACACGACACGTTTATATATGACAAGATCTGCAGGATCGGAGGCACTACTTGCTTATCACTCTTCTGCTTTAAAACACGCCATATGGCCCTCCAAATTCTACTACATTTTCACAAACCGTTAGATATAATTTATATATGGGCACCTATAGGGCACACGAGTCCACCTTCTGTCTCCACCATTAGTATGATATTGTCCGCTTTGGAACCACTCTGCGGATTTGTTTTTGAGACTTCCCAAAAAATTTCATCTTAATGTAATTGGTGAATTGCTTATAAAGTTGATAAGTCTTCCGCCTTATCTCTCGCCGATGTAGGACTTCGAATGTATACCCAACAATACCTACTACTCAGGATTCCATTTGTCCATCGTTGAACCCCCTAAATACTTGCGGTTGGAGTACGGCTAGAATCTCACAGGTGATGGGTGAATTTGACGGTCCATATTCATATGCACCATGTGATCTCTGTAACACCACCATACTTGTGCATCCATAACAACTTCCCATACTAGTAGGTGTATTATTTTTGGGTTATTTCACAGGTGTTACTTCATGGTCGAGGAAGAAAATAAATATACGGTTTCTTGTTTTTTTAGTGGCATTATTGAGAGAGGGACTCATAGGAAAAGTCAATTTTCATAAGAAACATATGCTTTTGTAGTTTGCTTTTGCCTTCTCTTTCATATGAATGTCGTTAAAAGTTGCCACATGGAGTAACTCGAAAATATTTTGGTAGCTTCTGTGTTTATTAAATATTAGTTATTATATGACTATGAGATATTGAGACCTCGTCGTCAAGATTATTAATACTCTTTTAAACCATACAATAGATACAGTTTTAGCTTTATGAGCTTAGCGCATTATCATAAGCTATTTTCGGTTCGAATTTCGATTCTGTCCAGTTTAGTTCGATTCGATTCCTAATTTATTATCATTCTTATTAGTTATAATTTAATTCGGTTTAGTTTAGTTCGGTCGGTTCGATTCGGTTCGATTCTGTCGGTTCGGTTGTTTTATCTTGAAGAAAACATCTGCTTAGGAGAGCTAGCTCTACCACTAAAGGTGGCATTTTTCAGGTTGGGCGGTTGGGCCGACATTTTGGGTTAGGTCCCGTAACTTGAAAGCGTTTATCTTTCGCGTTTTTGTCTGTAAGCTTCAACCATTAATATCATCAACTATATCAAATAAGTAACAAAATTATAAAAAGTTGATATATTTAAAGTGTATATAGGGACGATCAAGTGATTATGTTTAACCTAACATATTAATCATACTAGAGGGTCAAAGGGAGTGTCTTGTCTAAGTCCATATGTTGCAAGTAAATTGGAACGGATGAAGTATATAATAATATGATACTAGTATCTTATAGGGTTATAATGTATAAATTGAGGAGTATTTTTTTTAAAGGTAAGATGAAGTCCCTTGCAAGGAAGGGGGGAAATTGGGGATCCCTCCTTGCGAGGGGTGAGGCTCGATCCCAGGGATCTGCGGGATCGGAGGTGATCTTGCCACACAGTAAGTAGGCTATCACTGCTTTGCTCATAAATTGAGGAGTATGAGTTAACCTTCTCCAAAAGGAATATAATCATGTTATCTAATTTCTATTGTCTACAATTAGCATGTAAGATATTAACCACTAGGAAGAATGATACCAATCTTCTACCCCATTAATCATGTACCACTTGTGTGTCACTATGTTTTATAGGTTGTTATTATTACTATGACCCAACATTCGATAATTTAAAATATAAAATACACAATATCAACTACTAGGAAGAAGTGATACACACCAAGCTAAGCTTGGCCTAATGGTTGGGATTGTGCCTTTCAACCTCAAGGTTGGGGGTTCAATTCCCACTAAGGGCACTTTGAGGGTAAGTATTTCCCCCTACCATCCTCGGCTCGTACTCTCAGAGTATCTAGCTCGTTAACCTGTGTGAGGTTCCAGTCCTGTAGGGTCATTCATCTTACCAATCCAAAAAAAGGAAGAAGTGATACACAATTTGTGGGACAGAAGATTTGAATTTAGGAGGTATGTTAAAGGTATACATATTGAGAAGATAAGGGATAACCAACTGCGTGGTTTGAGCACATGTGATAAAAGGTTCGTTTTTTTCAACTTATTTTTTGTTTATCTCAACTTATGTGAACTTATTAGACCTTTTTAGTTATTATTAAACCTTATTTAAATTTATTTTGTGAATGTGTCGAACCTTATTTTTGCTAAACTAAACTTATATGAACTAATTATTCGTTATCAAACCTTATATAAACTTATATTTTTTTATAAGAATAGAAAAATAAGGTGAACAACACAAACCCGAAAGATTGATGAAGGTTAAGAATTCAGATTATTAAGATTTTAGAAGAAGCCAGTAATAAAAGAAAAAAAAAAGACTTGCATGGAGATTGTCATTAAATGCTATGAAAAAAATTCTTTTTACTGGAGCACAATCTTTATGCACGACCTCATGACTTCTAAATTTCTTATTAGTTCATAATGTTGTTGTCTATATAGACTATAGTAAGTTTGGAAATCTTATTTTCCAAAACTTCAACTTCCAACATTTTACTAGAAAACTAAAAATGAAACGCAATTTGTATCTCCTACTACTCATGAAAATGGACCATGGCAGACAATAGAGTAACTAATTTTTTGTTATAATGAAACAACTGTAGGATTATATAAGTACTCTAAGCGGAATTTCATGAATCAAATTCATAAGCACTTAAAACAGGATCTCATGCATATACATTCAAGGATCACATAATAGTTAGGAATTTACCTTTGAAGCGTGAATTCCACAAAGCTTGAATAACCCAGATTAAGAACCTCAATTGCGATTCCTCTACTTGGTCCACCAACCCGGATCAACACTCCACCAATGCTAGTTGGAAGGAAGAAATTCTTCTTCTACTTTAATGGAGTTTTTGTGACTTTTGGAAAGAATATGAGATAGAGAATAATAATGAAAGATATCTAGTATCTTTCCTTATTGCCTAACCAAAAAATATATAGATATAATTAGGTTAGGAGGAGAATCAATTCTCCTCTCTCTTCCTCTTGGCCGGCCACCCTAGGGCCCCTTATGGGCTCTAGGTTTCTTTTGTTGATCCAAGTATTTTGTGTGACCTAATAGGATCCATTATATTGGGCTTTGGGTTTATTATTTCCTAACCCAAAGTTCTATAGCATTCTCTAGCAAGACGTATAGACGACCCAATAGACCGAATTTATTATCTCTATAATACGATCCATAATATAATTAGTAATTGCATTTAAGTCGAGGACATAAATCCTTCAATCTCCCACTTGTCCGAGACGAGTGTGCAATGTTTAATTTCCTCAAGTCTCTTAATGTCTTAATTTGATAGTATGATCATATTTACATATCATCCATACTAGTTTTCAAATTAATCCTTGAAATCCGAGTTCGAATTGACAAACAAATGATCATCGAATGATCCATTTGAGCACGGCCATGCATTTTTCAATTTTCGCTCTTCAAGGGGCCAAGACACCTATCCTATCTTGTATAGGAGGACCTTTTCAATCTTATGGTAATCAATACTCCCACTCAATTTTTAGCACAACCCGAATGCTTTGCCTTTATAGTCCCCTTTTACGGCATGACGTTTGACGGTATCAAAGTTATACCAATCATTGGGCTAAGTAATGTTCCACTCATGTTTAAGGAATCTACTAATATAATTTTGAAGTTATAAAACTTCTAAGCGAGGTCTAGTTCGACTATGTATCAACTATACATATCCATATGATTGATTAAACATCTCTATGTTTCTATAGCCCATGAAACGGTGCTATCAATCAATCTTATATGCTAATCCCTTTAACAAGTCATTCATGTCCAGTTTAATGACTTAGATTAGGAACTTTTAATATTCTCACGAATTACGTTCACTTATGGTGTTTCATTTATCAAATCACATATTTGACAAAACCATAGAATTCAAGATATATTTTGGACATTTTATTTAATACTAAACCAATAATTAAATAATGTAAAATTTATTCTTATAAACATAAATAGCAAAACCATGTCTTTACATTGTAACAAGTTTCTCTAAACCTAGTACAATCTAAAGCCACTCTAACATTTGCTTCAAGCCTATAGCCCTAGCGTGACACTCATGCTTGGGTTGAGGTAGTGGTTTAGTGAGTGGATCGGCCACATTCTCATCCGTGTGAACTTTGCGGATCCGACATCCTTCCCGTCAACAATCTCCCTAATGAGGTGATACTTCCTCATTACATGTTTGGATTTGTTATGTGATCTCGGTTCTTTTGCTTGCGCAATAGCACCATTGTTATCACGAAACGACTCGATCCCTTCTAGAGCACTAGGTACGACATCCGGCTCTGTCAAGAATTTCTTGATCCAAACCGCTTCTTTAGTTGCTTCATTCTTTGCTAAATATTACGATTACGTCGTAGAGTACGCTACGGTGCTTTGCTTTGAGCTCTTCCGGCTCACTTTGCTCCTCCATTTAGACGAAAGACATACCACGGCGAGGCGGTAATCATCTCTGTCGGTTTGGAAGCTTGCATCCGTGTAACCTTCAACAACCAACTCACTTTGTCCCCCATAAACTAAGAACATGCCTTTAGTTCTTCTCGAAGTACTTAAGGATGCTTTTAGGCTGCGATCCGAGTGTGCTTCTCCTGGATTTGCTTGGAACTCTGCTACACATGCTCAAGGCATATGCAACATGCGGTCGAGTACTTATCATGGCATACATGATAGATCCTATAGCCGAAGCATAAGGAATGCTACTCATTCGCTTTAACTCATCGGGTTCGGTCGGGCACCGACTCTTGCTAAGCGATATGCCATGTGACATGGGAGCGAAACCTCTCTTCGAGTTTTCCATGTTGAACCTTGTAAGAACCTTATCAATATAAGTTTCTTGACTTAGTCCAATCATCCTTCGAGACCTATCTCTATGGATTTTGATTCCCAGTATGTACTCGGCTTCTCCTAGGTCCTTCATAGAGAAACAACTTTTTAACCATTCCTTGGTCGACTCGAAGCATTGGTATGTCATTTCCCATGAGTAGTATGTCATCTACATACAATACCAAGAAGACTAAGTTGCTCCCACTAAACTTCTTGTAGACACAAGATTCTTCTTCGCTTTTGATGAAATCAAATTTCTTGATTGCTTCATCAAATCGAAGATTCCGGCTCCGAGATGCTGCTTCAATCCATAAATGGATCTCCGAAGCTTGCAAACCCTTTTAGGATTTTACGGATCCTCAAAACCCTCGAGGTTGTGTCATGTACACATCCTCATTCAAGAACCCATTCAAGAATGCGGTTTTGACATCCATCCGCAAATTTCATAATCATAAAATGCGGCGATCGCTAAAAGTATCCGAATTGATTTAAGCATTGCTCTTTTGGAGAAAAGGTCTCATCATAGTCTATACCATGAATTTGTGGCAGATCCTTTTGCAACCCGGTCTTGCTTTATATACATAGACATTCCCATCTTTGTCTGTTTTCAATTTGAACACCCACTTGCATCCAATAGGGTTAACCCCACTAGGTAAGTCGACCAGGGTCCAAACTTTATTCTCAGACATGGAGTCTAACTCGGATTTCATGGCTTCAAGCCATTTTTCGGAGTCGGGCTCGTCAAAGCTTGTTTGTAGGTAGTAGGCTCTCGAGATTCTCCAAAATCATAATTTCGAGTTTTTCGGTCAACGGGAAATCAACCAACCTCTTGTTTGGAATCCTTTCTCTACTAGATCTACGCGGGGCACGAGCATCGAAAAGAGTTCTCTTCAACTCCTTGAAGATCTTCACTTGATTCAATTGGGACGGTAGGAGGTACATGCGTTGAATACATCATCTCTGAACTAGACTTTCGTCTTGTCGGGCCGTCTCGACATGGTGTGAACCACGTCTATTTGTTGCTCATCTCGAATTTCTTCGAGGATTATTTTACTCCCACTTGTCTTTCTAGAAACAAATTCCTTTTCAAGAAAGACACCATCACGAGCAACAAACACTTTGTTCTCTTGACGGTTATAGAAGTAATAACCCCTTGTCTCTTTTGGGTATCCTACAAAGAGACATTTATCTGACTTGGGTGCAAGCTTGTCTGATAGTAACCGCTTTACATAGACCTCACATCCCCGGATTTTAAGAAAAGACAAGTTTGGAGTTTTTCCATTCCATAACTCATATGGAGTCTTTTCTACGGCCTTTGACGGGCTCCTATTTAGTGTGTGTGCGGCGGTTTTGAGAGCGTATCCCCAAAAAGAAATCGGAAGATCGGCAAGACTCATCATCGATCGAACCATATCTAGCGAGGTTCGGTTCCTCCTTTCGAGATACACCATTCAACCGTGGTGTTCTGGTGGAGTTAATTGTGAAAGAATTCCACAACCCTTTAGATGATCATCAAATTCTTGGCTCAAATATTCACCACCACGATCGGATCGTAGTGCTTTTATTGTCTTACCAAGTTGATTACGTACTTCATTTTGGAACTCTTTGAATCTATCAAAAGATTCCGACTTATGTTTCATTAAGTATATATATCCATATCTACTCAAATCATCGGTGAATGTAATGAAGTAGTTAAACCCTCCCCTTGCCTTTGTGCTCATAGGACCACACACATCCGTATGTATGAGTCCTAAAAGATCGTTGGCTCTTTCACCTTTTCCGAGTAAATGGTGATTTTGTCATCTTTCCCATTAAGCATGATTCACATACATCAAATGATTCAAAATCAAATGATGGAATTATACCATCCTTTTGTAACTTGTGAATACGCTTTTGGTTTATATGACCCATTCGACAATGCCAAATGTAGGTTAGGTTGGAATCATTTGATTTTTGTTTCTTGCTATCTATGTTATAGATTTGTAATGACTTATCAAGCACATATAAGCCATTTATCAATTTAGCATTGGCATAGAACATATTATTGTAAGAAATGGAACAACACTTGTTCTTTATTTCAAAAGCAAAACCCTTCGAGAATCCAAAACCGAAACAGAAATTATGTTCTTAGTTATTGAAGGAACGAAATAACAATTATTTAGTTCTAAAATAAGCCCGGATGGCAAGTGTAGACTATAGTTTCCTATGGCAAGTGCGGCAACTCGTGCTCCATTTCCAACGCGTAGCTCTACCTCGCCTTTTGCCCGACTTCCTACTTCTTTTTAGTCCCCGCACATCATTAACTATGTGAGAACCACAGTAGGTATCAAATACCCATAAAGAAGTAGAAGTCAAATTGATTTCTATAACATATATACCGAAGTGGAAGCCCCGGACTTCTTTTCCTCCAAGTATACGGGCGGTTCCTCTTCCAGGTGTCCTATCTTGTGACAATGGAAGCACTTGCTTTCCGCGGCGACCTTTGGCTTGGCGGTTGGCTTAGGTTTTTCGAGAACGGTGGCAACTTGCTTGCCCTTGTCCTTCTTTCCTGCCCATTTCTTCTTGAAACCCTTTCCCTTTTGAACCATCAAAACCTCTTTCTTTGGTTCAACCTTAGGAATGTTCCTTTCGGCATTGACCAACAATCCATGCAACTCTTGCAAAGTCTTTTCGAGACTCATTCATATTGTAGGTCATTACGGGCCGATTGAAACTGTCGGGTAATGAGTGGAGAATAATGTCGTGCTTGACTCGACCCTATAAGGGAATCCAGTCGTTCCATGTTTTCGAAAAGACCCATCATCGCGAAAACATGGGGGCCAACAACTTGACCCGGCTTCATGTGACATTCAAGTATCTCCCTATTAGTCTCATATCGCTCAACTCGGGCTTGTGTTTGAAACATAGCCCGCGGCTCTTGCATGATGGTATAAGCATCCTTGGTTTCGAACCTCCTTTGGAGGTCAGGCTCCATGGTTGCTATCATCAAGCAAGTGATCGGTCTGAGACCTATCATTTGCACGCTTAGCACGACGTTTGTGCGCTTCGGTTGACTCATCGGTAATCACGGGAAGTGGGGTTTCTATGACATCCTCTCGACCCTCGGACCTCAAAACAAGTCTTAAGGTCCTTTCCCAATTTAGGAAATTTTCACCATTCGATCTGTCCTTTTCCGAGGAAAAGGACGAATGTTGGCTGGAGTTGTTGTTGTTGTTGTTATTAGACATAGTATCTACGGGAGAAAAATAAAGCAAAGTTCAATTTATGTTTATAAAATAACCTAAAACATGCAAATGTTTCTAGGTTAATCACCTATTCAATTTTAATGTCCCATTTGAATAAGTGTTTTACAAGATCCTATCAACATGCAACACTAAGCAGACGGAGGTCTTATCATTAACGTTACATTATCAAGGTAAGTAAACTCTTTTACTAATTATAACAAATTATAACTCTTGTTTAGATAGATAAACATCGCATGCTTAACTATCTCTTGCTTCAAAATTCAAAACGCTTTTGATAATTTTGTTAAGGACAACCAAACTAAGTTGTAAAATTCGCAATTTTACCTTATATTCCCAAAATTAATGATAACACCCTGCGGAGGCATGACCTATTACTATTAATTAAGGGTTTGATAAGTACTTTATGTTTGGAAAAGCAACCTTAATATTTACGGGACCTAAGTTTATTATGTTGTTATGAATTAGTGAACTCTAGCGCATCATCAACCAACATACAATAAACTTATAAGCATTTTAAAGAATAATAAAATGCGAAAATAAAATGATCTAGTATGGCCCCTAATCCTAAGAACTAATCATCAATGGCTCATTCTTGGACTCTTCATGGATCTCCATCCACCTTATCCATGGGCCTTCTCTTGATGGACTTCGTCTTTGGATTACATAAGTATCAAAATAATTTAAATAATAACTAAATTAAATAAATTACAAAAATACTTAACGATACGCAGATCGTATTTAAAATTACAAGAATACATCACGATACGCAGATCGTATTTTCTAACTTAATTTGGGCCATACTAGTCATACATAGCAATTATATCAAAATATATAAAGGCCACAACATAATATCACATATTATTCTTGCCATCAATCAAAATATCAAATATTCTTAATTATAGCAAGTAGATAAAATATTTAAGTAATTTCTAACCACCTAAAGATTCTATCATATAAATTTAGCATACCTATTTTAATTAGATTAAAAAATCAAATTATGGATTGAATTTATGACCAAGTCATTGAATAATTAACATAATTGACATTTACTATCTTTCCCAAAATTACGTTTTCAAAATCAAAATAAAATAAAGCGCATACGCCGGCAGATTGAAAATCACGTTTCCTAAATTTTTTTTTTTTTTTATTAAAACTTGTGGAACAGACAGCAGCACAAGGCTGCGTGAACCACGCCGGCCCAGAAAAAATTCGGGCCACCCTCACCGCGACTCGCCGGTCTTTGCGTGCCGCGCGAGCAACAAGGTGCAAGCGCCCGGCCCGGCGGCACGGCTTGCTGCTTGCACATCGTGCGTCGCGTGATGGCTGTTACAGCCACCATCCTCGTCGACTTGACTGCTCGCCGGCAGTCTGCGTCGCCCCTTCCACCGGCTTCTCGCCGGCAGACCACCGGAGCAGTCACGGCTGTGGCTGCTCCTCTTCCTCCATCCTTCAATTTTTTTTTTTATTTGAAAGAAATTAAAATTACAACCTTTTGTAAAATTAATTTAGTGATCTTGATTAAATTAAACATAAACTCTTTTATGCCTAATTCAGAAAATTAAATTAAAATCTCTATTTTAATTAATTTTCGGAGTTATTCATGTAAATTAATCACTAATTCATATAAAACACTTTTTATGTGAATTTATTTTCATACATAAACAACTTTAAACATGAAAATTAGATTAATAACATGAATTTACTATTCGAAATTTAGAGATCCAAAATCAGATTTTTAAATTTCAAAAAACTTAGGGTTTATAGGGTGAATTTTTCGGCCATTAATATTTGAGAAAGCAAGTAATTAAATCTCCATTTAATCAATTTCAATTAATTATTCAATCCATAATTCAATTCCTCCCCTTAATCAAATTAAAATTAATCATACATGACCAAAAATCTATATGCAAGAGGCTAAAGCGATACCCTTTGTAGGATTATATAAGTCCTATAAGCGGAATTTCATGAATCAAATTCATAAGCACTTAAAACAGGATCTCATGCATATACATTCAAGGATCACATAATAGTTAGGAATTTACCTTTGAAGCGTGAATTCCACAAAGCTTGAATAACCCAGATTAAGAACCTCAATTGCGATTCCTCTACTTGGTCCACCAACCCGGGATCAACACTCCACCAATGCTAGTTGGAAGGAAGAAATTCTTCTTCTACTTTAATGGAGTTTTTGTGACTTTTGGAAAGAATATGAGATAGAGAAGAATAATGAAAGATATCTAGTATCTTTCCTTATTGCCTAACCAAAAAATATATAGATATAATTAGGTTAGGAGGAGAATCAATTCTCCTCTCTCTTCCTCTTGACCGGCCACCCTAGGGCCCCTTATGGGCTCTAGGTTTCTTTTGTTGATCCAAGTATTTTGTGTGACCTAATAGGATCCATTATATTGGGCTTTGGGTTTATTATTTCCTAACCCAAAGTTCTATAGCATTCTCTAGCAAGACGTATAGACGACCCAATAGAACGAATTTATTATCTCTATAATACGATCCATAATATAATTAGTAATTGCATTTAAGTCGAGGACATAAATCCTTCAACAACAAAATGGTAACTGTTTGGGCAGGCAACACAAGATTTGACCCCATTAAAAATGTGGGCATATTTTTGTTGTTAACGTATTGCAAGTATAGAGACATAACACAATAAGAGTCACACCAGTTGCACACTTGCACCCAAAGAGTCACACCAATCATCAAGCCACCAATACTAAGCAACATATCCGAAGAGGGGCATGGGGCAAGATAATATAGCTAGATTGAAACCCGACTCGCTCAAAACGAGAAGCCGTATATGTTGCACTCACAAGTAGAGATGGCCACCGGTGCGGGGCGGGTGGGGCTGGTCCGCGGGCCCTAGTGGGCCGGGCGAGATTTAACGGCCCGGGGCCGGACCAGTGAAATTCACGGTTTGGGCGGGGGTGGTCCACGGGGCGAAAAATCTTGGCCCACACCGGTGCATTACCGGTTTTCACGGTTCGAACAACGGTTTTGGCGGTTTGTGGGCCTACTAGGCTAGCGGGCCGGCATGAGAATTTTTTTTCGAATTATTTAATCATTAGAATCATTTATTATTGTTACATAAAACCCTTAAAATTAATTAAAATATATACAATTATTAATATTAATGAATAATTTCATTATTTTTTGAATTTGATTGAATTATAATATATGAAATTTGATTAAAATATGTACAATTTGATTAAAATATACACAATTTGGTTGAATAATTACTTGGGCTTGGGGACCGATTTCGTGGGCCGGGTTGGGCGGATTTAGTAGCGGGCTTTCGTGGGTTGGGCTCAAAAAATCGGCCCACGGCCCACCCACCAATTTCACGGTTCGAGCGGAGTTGGGCCAGGGCTTTTCGTGGGCTCGGCCCACACGGCCCAAGAGGCGGGCCATGTGGGATGGGGCGGATTGGCCCGCATTGTTGGCCATCTCTACTCACAAGTCACAAGTCACAAGTCATTACTAGGTGATGTATATTAAAAGTAAAATTTATTTAAGGATTGAAAAGCTTTGTTTACCTAAAAAAAAATATTAGTTGTAAATTTAGCTTAGTTCGATTCGAACCAACACAAGGTGAACCAAAATATATGATTCAAACCTAAAAGTTGAACATTTTGATTTTAATCCAAAGAGATGTGGAGTTTGTGGAAGATCTGACCAAAAATTGGTTACTACTTTCACTTCCTCAAGATATAGTTAAATATATTATAAAAAGGATAAAGTTCAAATTATTTAGAAATCAAGTAAATATAGGGAGTGTTCGGCAATTGTTTTGGCTAAATCAAAACTCTAATAATGTTGAAAAATTGTGTTTGGTGAATTAGTATTTGGAATAGCTTTTGGTACGGTGTTTGAACTAGTGTTTTGGAAAAGTTATAAATATTAACTTTTAGGGGTAGATGTAGTTTTTGGAGTAGTTTTTGGAGATTGAATATAGTTTATTTTTGTTATTTTTATAAACTAACAGCTAGTTGCTGAAGACTAGTACAACAGCTGACAACTACTTCTACAGCTAACAGCTACCGCAACAACTAATTTTGCCTAACAGGCCCATAGTATGACATTTTTCTTAAAGTTGTGATGTTTTGTGATCTTTAGCGATAGTACACTGGAATTTGACTAAAGTGCGATCTATAATTAGAGAAATAAATCCCGAATCTAGCTAATTTGAAAAGGGATCCGAATAGAGATGGATTTATATATAATATTTGGTAAATTTGATACAATTGTTTTGGAGTTATGTAATTGAGAGCTTGTGACTTGTGAGTATTTGTTAAGAAACATTAGTGGTGCCAGGCTGTTCCTACTGTTAGTGGTATGTAGGAGTTTGCTAATATTTTGAGGAGTGGGGGCCGCGGGGGCTTAATTGACAAGAGCATCCCTTTCTCTGCTTTGCGCATTGCCTGTTCGAATCCCTCTTTGTTAGGCAATATTATGTTAGGATATGTTTCCATATGTATAGATCTCTTTGTATGCATAGTTTCCTTAGCTTGTAACATATATATATAGTGTGATATCAATACAGAATGGGAAAGCTTTCATCCTAATATCATTCTTCTCATGGTATCGGAGCCGTAATCAATTTTTTTTTCTCCCGGTAAGCATGGCTGGTGATTCCTCGCCACAACCGGATGCAACACATCAAAACCTTAAACATGACATTACTCATCCCTTCTTCCTCGGCACTGGTGATCGCCCTGGAGATTATATAACCCCCACTCGGCTTCACACCGACAATTACGAGGACTGGGCAGGCGACCTCCTGCTCGCCCTCCAAGCCCGACGCAAGGTCGGTTTTCTCGACGGTTCTATCACCGGTCCTATGACTCCCTATACCGAGGCAGACTGGCTCACTGTGAATGCTATGATCGTGTCTTGGATCATGAACACGATAGACCCCGAAGTTAAAGGTACGTTAACTAAGTTTCGCGAAGCAAGTAAATTATGGGAGCATTTAAAAACTCGTTTCGCCACCGTTAATGGTCCTCGTATCCATCAAATAAAATCTGCTATAGCTAGATGTGATCAACCTAAAATTATGAGTGTTTCTACGTACTATGGCAAGTTAAATGTTTTGTGGGAAGAATTGTCAAAACATGAACCTTTGATTAAATGTTCTTGCTGTGCTAAATGTGATGCGGGTATGTTGCATGAAAATCGTCGTGAAACCCAAAAACTTCATGATTTTTTGATGGGTCTTTATTCGGATTTCTATGGACGTTTGCATACCCAAATATTGTCAAGTGATCCCATGCCATCCTTGGACCGAGCTTATCAACTTGTAGTCCAAGAAGAAAGAGTTCGGTCTGTTAAATCCGCACCCGAAGACAAACCCACGGATGTCCTTGGGTTTGCGGTTCGTGCTCCGTCTGGCCGTGGCCGAGGCTCTGCCGATCGTGATCGGCCAACACGTAGTCATTGTAACAAGGTTGGGCATGATGCCTCTCGTTGTTGGTCAATGTTGGTATGTTCGCATTGTAAGCGGCATGGACATGAGGTTAGTAAATGCTTCGAATTGGTGGGTTATCTGATGGGTCGACCCAAAGTCTCGTTCTTCTCGTCCTGCTGCCGTAGTGCTTGGTCGTGGCTCGGTTAAAGCCCACGCCACTGCCGTGGTGGGTGCTGCTGCCACGTCTACTCCCTCGTCGTCCACTTCCACCGCTTCTTCTACCTTGTTCACTCCTGAACAGTGGAGGGCGCTTGCTGGACTCTTTGGTTCTCAAAAGCTTTCGGATGAGAGATTGAGTGGTAAGTTTTCTTCCACTTCGTGGATTATTGATAGCGGTGCAACTCATCATATTCTTGGTGATATTTCTTTGATGTTTGATTTGGTTACTATTTCTCCTTGTCTCGTTGGTCTTCCTAATGGACAAACCGTGGTTGCTACTCAAAAGTGGTCCGTAAGATTGTCCGATATGATTACGCTCACCAATGTGCTTTTAGTTTCTCGGTTCGGTTGTAGTTTACTTTACGTTGCTCAACCGACTAATGATTTGCATTGTTTTGTACAATTTAAGCTGTTCTATGTGTGCTATACATAACCACATGAGGGAGGCGATTGGAACGGGTCGTAGAGTGGATGGACTTTACTACTTCAACGGAGGTGACACTATGCGGTTGGTTTTGCGTGAATCTTTGCTTCTCCGATTTTGATTCATGGCATCGTCGAATGGGGCATCCTTCGGAGAAAGTGGTGAAGTTACTTCCCCCTCTTTGTGGTCATCGGGGGTAGTTTGAATAAAGCATGTGAAATATGTTTTCGTGCTAAACATTCTAGAGACAAATTTCCTTTGAGTGATAATAAGGCTAGTAGGATCTTTGAGAAAATTCATTGTGATTTATGGGGCCCCTACGGACATGTTTCTTCTGTGGGGCTCGGTATTTCTTAACTATTGTTGATGATTTTTCTAGGGTTGTTTTGATTTATTTGATGGTGGACAAAGCCGAGGTTTTTGGCATGTTCATGAATTTTGTAGCCATGGTTGAAAGACAATTTTCTCAAACAATTAAAATAGTTCAAAGTGACAATGGAGCCGAATTTAATTGTTTACTTTATTATTTCTCTCTTGCGGGATTATCTTCCAAACCACTTGTCTTTGCTACTCCTCAACAAAATGGGCGGGTAGAACGAAAACATCAACATATTCTAAATGTAGGGCGTGCTTTGAGATTTCAAGCCCATCTTCCTATCTATTTTTTGGGGGAAAGTATTTTAGGCTGCTTTGCTCATTTGATTAATCGCACTCCCTCTTCTCTCTTGAATAATCAATCACCTTTTGACATTCTCTTTGGATTTTCTCCCAATTATGATGCTATTCGCACCTTTGGTTGCCTTTGTTTTGCTCACAATCACAAAACTAAGGGCGATAAGTTTGCTAGTCGTAGTCGCAAGTGTGTATTTGTGGGTTACCCTTTTGGTAAGAAGGGTTGGAAGTTGTTTGATTTGGATACAAAAGAGTTTTTGTCTCCCAGGGATGTCAAGTTCTTTGAGGAGGTGTTTCCATTTTTGTCTCCGGAGGATGTAAATATTGATCCTCCTAATTTGGTGCTTTGTGATGAATCCACTTATCCGGACTTTGCGGATGATTTTGTGTTTGATCCTCCCGTTCATTCGTCTAACTCCACAAATCGGTCCCTCTCTCCACAAATCGGCCCACAAACGTTTCTCCATCTACACCTCGGCCCACCAATATTACTTCCTATTCCCATCAACCAACTCATGCGTCTCGGCCCACAAATATTTCCCTTCCTCCAAATCGGCCCACAAACGTGTTTGAGCCCACTCCCTCATATTTCCTCTCCTATTTCCACTCGGCCCATTACTCCCACGCCTCCTCCCTTGAGTCCATCGGTTCGGCGCTCAAACCCGCCCCCCTATTATTTTGGACTACCCAAGTCCTTCCTCGTCCTTGACCCAAACTCCTCCCAGGACTCTTCGTTGGACACCGATCCTTTATTGAACGCGTCCGGGCCGCCCAGTGGACTCGCTCTTTCTTCCACGCCTTCGCTCCATTGGGCCGCGGTTTCGGGGACAAAATTCCCTCTATTTTGCTGAAAGATTTTGTCACCAATGTTGTTTCGGAAAGTCCATCTCATTCTACGCCTCCTCCGTCTTCTCTCTCAGGTACTCCTTATCCTATAGCTCACTATATAAATTGTGCAAATTTTTTACGCAAATTATTTGAAGTTTATTGCATCAGTTGTTTCTACTAATGAACCAAAATCTTTTAAAGAAGCTATGCGGTCTGATGGGTGGAAGGAGTCTATGCAGGATGAGATTAAGGCTTTGGAGGATAATGACACCTGGACCTTGGAGGAATTGCCTCCTGGGAAACGGGCTCTTGGTAGTCAGTGGGTGTATCGCACTAAATATTTGTCCAATGGTGATGTTGAGCGTCTCAAATCTCGATTGGTTGTTTTAGGCAATCATCAGGAGGCAGGTATTGATTACACAGAAACTTTTGCTCCTGTTGCTAAGATGACCACTGTGCGTACTTTTCTTGCCATTGCAGCTTCTAAAAACTGGGAGCTTCATCAGATGGATGTGCATAATGCATTCCTTCATGGTGACTTAGAAGAAGAGGTTTATATGAAGCTCCCTCCAGGGTTTGAGTGTTCAAATCCTAATCTGGTTTGTCGTCTGCGCAAATCTTTATATGGTTTGAAACAGGCTCCCCGTTGTTGGTTTGCCAAATTGGTCACTGCTTTGAAGGATTATGGTTTCCTTCAGTCTTTCTCTGATTATTCTCTCTTCACTTTCACTCAGCACTTTGTTCGGATTAATGTCTTTGGTGTATGTTGATGACATTATTGTTTACGGTAATGATTAAGTTGCGCTTTCTTCTTTCAAAGCTTATTTGAGTGATTGCTTTAAGATGAAAGATTTGGGGTCTCTCAAGTATTTTCTTGGTATTGAGGTTGCTCGTAGTGCTTCTGGTATCTTCCTTTGCCAAAGGAAGTACACTCTTGACATCATTTCTGAGGCAGGTTTGTTGGGCTCTAAGCCTAGTGGTTTTCCTATTGAGCAGAATCATTGTCTTGCTCTTGCTTCTGGTCCTTTGTTATCTGATCCAGCAGCTTATCGTCGTCTTGTGGGTCGCTTGATTTATTTAGCTGTCAGCCTGTCACTCGGCCTGATCTGGCCTATTCGGTTCATGTTCTTTCTCAGTTCATGCAGGACCCTCGCATTGAGCACTGGGATGCGGCTTTGAGTGTGGTTCGATATTTGAAGGGTACTCCGGCCGGGGGTATTCTATTATGTTACGATAGTGATCTTTCTTTACAGGGTTGGTGTGATTCTGATTGGGCGGCTTGTCCTATTACTCACCGTTCCTTATCAGGTTGGCTTGTTTACTTGGGTCATTCTTCTATCTCTTGGAAGACCAAGAAACAGCATACTGTCTCTCGCTCTTCTGCTGAGGCAGAATATCGTTCTATGGCTTCTATCACTTGTGAGTTAAAGTGGTTGAAGTCCTTGTTATTGAGCTTGGGCGTCAATCATCCCAAGGCTATCCCTTTGTTTTGTGACAGTCGGTCTGCCCTCCATATTGCCAAGAATCCTGTCTTTCATGAGCGTACGAAGCATATTGAAGTTGATTGCCACTTTGTACGTGATGCCATCCATGATGGCCTTATTCTTCCTTCTTATGTTCCTACCAAAACTCAGCTTGCAGATATTTTCACCAAGGCTCTTGGAAAGACTCAATTTGATTTATTGTTATCCAAGTTGGGCATTCTTGATCCATCCCATGTCCAACTTGAGGGGGGGTGTTAGGCAATATTATGTTAGGATATGTTTCCATATGTATAGATCTCTTTGTATGCATAGTTTCCTTAGCTTGTAACATATATATATAGTGTGATATCAATACAGAACGGGAAAGCTTTCACCCTAATATCATTCTTCTCACTCTTCTCCTTTGAGCCTCTATTATGTATTTGGCCAAAAAACAATTTCTTTTTATAATTCCAAAAAGTTCATCTGATAATTGATCAATAGTGAAATGACAAAGTTAACATATGATGATTAATTCGTTTGTTTTACATCTAGGACGTTTGAGAGTATTGAGCCTACAGTGCAGATAATTGGAGCAACTTAATTTAGAAATAGGAGAAACTTAAATTGACTGTGACGCGCTTGCATAGTTGCACTTGCATATGTTTTTTTTTTTTTGGTGAAAATAGAACTTCATACTACTATTAATTAAAGATTGATTACAATCCGCAATATAATAGTTTATACAATAACTAGGCAGAGAGGGAAAAGTCCTAGTTGCATTGCATATTAAGTATGTCCTTAAAAAAAATTGATATGCAACCTAACTGCATATAATAAAAGTGAAAACATATTATTAACACCTCGACTCGAGATTTTATCATAAAATTTTAAACTAATACAACTATAAACTGTACTTAGGAGGGAAAGAGGGAATTTTGGGAGGAAATCCAACTTTAACTACTTCTATGGTGTTAAAAGTCCTTAGGCTAAGTATAATACTTCGTTTAATTTTAGTGAAAGGTATCATCAAAAGGGAAAAACTTTATCTACCCAGTGGGTCAACAACCCACGTATATTAAAAAAAAAATAAATATTGTTTCCATTTCTTCGGTTTTACGAGTTTTTAATTATCTATTTCTAGTGGGTTAACTACCCGAGCCCTTACGGGTAGATGTAGTATTGCTCCATCAAAAGTACCGCTCCGATCCATTTCTCCCAAAAAAATCTACACGTTTGGTGAGACACGTAGTTTGAGGTAGGGGTGTTCATTTCGGATATCCGAAAATTTCGGATCGGGAAAAATGCGATCCGAATCCGATCCGAAAAATTTCGGATCGGATCGGATATCCGAAATTTCGGATCGGATCATCGGATATCCGAAAACTAAAAAAATTGAAATTTTCAAAGGAAAAGTTCTTAAAATATGTTCGGATCGGATCGGATCATCGGATATTCGGATCCCTTAAAACGGATATTTTCGGATCGGATATCCGAAAAATACAAAAAACCAAAAATTCCCATATTTTGATATTTTCGATACCCAAAAAATCCGATCCGTATCCGATCCGAAAATTTTCGGATATCCAAACCAAAAAAAAAGCGATCGGATATCCGAAAAATCGGATCGGATCGACCGGATCACGGATCGGATCGCCCGGATCGGATATTTTGAACACCCCTAGTTTGAGGAGATAAAATTGTTGCTAGTATGGTTATCATATGTTATTTTATTAAATGTACACGTGATAGAAGTTGGTGGAGTATTATTTATCGAAGGATAGATAAAATTGAGTAATTTTTTTTTTCATAGAGATAGGGCCAAAGGGGTGATTAACGATTATAAGTACTCAACTTAATCGATACAAACAAAAAAGGAAAATATTCGTATTATTCTGGAAACATAAGTAGTATAAGAAAGCTTAGAGTTTAATCAACCATATTTATAAAGTGACTTATTATATTGTGACAGACCCCCATCAAAAAAAAATAGTGACAGACCAATGTATAAGTATACCGTATAATTTTAAAATTTTGGTAAGATAAATTACATTAACGCCCTCTCACAGCAAGCCCTAAATACAACCTACCCCAAAAAGCCCCTTAAAAACCCAAAAAAAGTAAACTTTTTATGTCATTTTTATATGGAGTGATTCAATATAGGAAAATTTTTTTAATTTAGGGGGAAATCATTAGTACAATTACTTTAAGATAAATTAAGGTCAATGCCCTGTCAAAAAAAAAAAAAAAAAAAAAGGGTCAATGCACTCCCCATAAAAAATTTGTTAAGCTGGCAAGTGTAATATTCCTACTTTCTTTGTTGTAAATTGTGATAAGAGTTCAATTCTCGATGGGAGCATGATAGATTATTTTTGATCATTTGATGGATTGATTGTTACCTTAAGGGGTCGTTTGGTTCAAGGTATGAAATGGAAAGAGAATGGAAACAAATAGAGGAGAGGAATGATAACAAAAATGGTTAGTTTTATTAGGTGTTTGGTTGGCCAGTGGAATGGTAACCATTACCACCAAATAAAATATTTTGTTACTTGAGGGGTGGGAAAGGTAACAAATTAGGAGAGTCCATTATCACCAAGTAATGGTAATGGATTGATGAAGAGTTGAACCAAACAAAAAGAAAAGGAATCGGTGATTGATTCCATTTCTTGGAGCCCAAAAATCACGAACCAAACGTGCTTTGAGATAGTTGGGCTCTACTCTAAGTTACATGAATCTGTCAAATTTTTTTTTTGGAGAAAGTTAAAAACTTCCTCCGTTCCAAATTAAATGCAACGGTTTCCATAAACGACAATTTCAAATTAAATGCGACATTTTACTTCTTTCTATTCTTGGTAAAGTTTTTGAGTGGGAAATTACGAATATACCCTTACTAAAACTAAGTAAGCCTTATTTAACTACACTAATTGTTGTGGTTCCACTTTCTCTCCCATATTAAGTTAGTCGCGTCTGCTTCTTTTTTAATCTCACCCAAGAAATTTTCGCTTTTAGGAGAATGTCGCATCCAAATTGTTGCATTTAATTTTGGAACGAAGGAAGTATATTAAGTTCCTCTAACTCTATTACCTTTTTCATTTGTTTTTTCATAAATAATGTATGAACACTAATATTTTATTATATTTATAAATATAAAACACTAAGAAAATACAGTATAGAAGAGTAGGAGACAATGGGATAAAAAGATCCTTGCTCCAGATACCAGTATCACCCCTCAATTATGGAAGAACGGTACGTCAAAAATCTATAGCAGGCCACCCTGAGTCCCTGACTATAGAGTATGGACCTCATCTTTTCTGTTTTCCTGGGCTCATTATTCAGGGCATTGGGCCCACCTTTGATCGATGGTAGGGTTTACACTAATGCTCAAAGAATTTCAATTTCATTTGCTATACTCCGTTTTTATATAATTGCAGCATTTTCACTTTTACTACTTATTATCAATACATTACTTGATTATCTATATCTCTAACATTTAATTAGTAAAAATTATAAAAAATTAATATTATAAAAATATACGTTGAAACTAATCCACCAACATAGTAAATTGCAACATGTAGTTTATACTTCATATATTGATATATTAGCAATACATGTGGTCAAACATAGTTATATGAATCGTGTAGAATTCAAAATGTTGCAAAAATAAAAGAATGGAGAAAGTATTTTCATAATGATGTTCAAAAATTAGCTAAAACATACCCTCCTCGAAGTATTTATTTGATAAATTTTCTCCCTCAACTCTTCCTTAGTTAGGACTACATACAATGACTCGTTATTTCTCACTACTTTTCCACCTTCTGAAATGGTAAAATTGAATGTATAAATATTAAAGTGGTAAGGGAACTATTATTTCCAGTATATGGCATATATAGAATGGATACATAAACATGTGCTCTCGGATAAATTTTTGTTCAAACAAATTGGATTTTTTTACTTTTATTTATTTTATTTTATTTTTTGAAAGAGAAATTTCATTAAATAAAGGTTTAACGGCGTCTAATAAAAGTATTAAAAAAAAGATATAATCACACAAGATTAAATCAAATTCGTCTTCGAAAAAACTACAATGAACCGGATCGAGCAATACAAATGCAATTCCCTTGTATTTCTTTGAATCACGCAATATTGATGGGGAAGTTTATCGTTATGGCATAGCTTCGGGAAGAAAATTTTTTATTTAACCATGTTGACCGCATCCGAATTTCCAATACGTTGATGGTCTTGAACTTCAACCAAATAGGAACAATTTCCCATACCAATTTTTAAAAACTTTCACGTGGGAAGAAAATAAATCTAAATTCCAAACTCCCATGAAATGAGAGAAAGAACCCAAAAATTGGGTAGAAAACTCTCAAAAAGAGAGAGAATGGAAGATTATTAATGACAAAAATAATGAAAACTAGAAGAAAAAAGAAGAATTGGGGGCTTACCACCATCGAGCCGGATGATGGCGGCCCCAAAAGTAGAAAAAAAAATTAGGGGTTTTGAGGAGGAAGAGGAGAGAGGAAGAGTACTTTCATTTATTATTGAGCGAGTTTTAAATGCTTATTTTTTTACTCTTACCGTTATTTGTATAAGTTTTCCATAGACCATCCGAACTTAACTATGTCCGAAATTTCTAAATACTTATATCTATTAATTAACTTCAAACAATCTCAACTCAAGAAGATAACAACCATTAGCTTTACCAAAGTACTCCTCTAAAGTTAGCTTTTGCCCTAATGAGAAGCTCCTAGAGTCTAGAGAAGCTAGCTTGTATACTCCTATTACAAAATAAACATCTCTTTACATAGAGTTAAAGATTTGTTGATAACAATAGTAACTTATCACTTCAACTAGTTAGTTTGCAAAACATTACCTAATATCATCTCCATTAAATTAATTAGTTTTTATAATCTCTTAGATCTGTGGTGGCAAGAGGGATCTCCATTCTCCAAAGTAGATTCTTCAGTCACTGATGTCAACGTGATCATGATACTTTACAATTTCACTTGTGACTTGACCAAATTTATGTTTTTTTTCTTTCATTTTTTTTATTATTGTATTTAAGTTTATTTTTATAATTTATTTCCTAGTTCTCAATGTGTTTGGCTTTTTAGCTCCACAACTCTGTACTTCCCAGTTACCACTTCATTCTCCACCGTCAGTTGCTTAGCAGCCAGCTGCCAAGATATTTTTTGTTTTTCTATTTAAATCATTATTTTGTCTTTTTAGTTGTTATAACTGGCAAAGATTACATATATTAAATCAAGGGAATATGAGGACAAATACAAACTTATATTTAAATGAATGGGTTAATGGAACGAATATATCTTTTCTTTGGCCACTATGTTATGTTCTTGGAGATATTATAATTTATTCATGTCATTTTCCATGCACGAGGGAATGAGGGATAAGGTAATAGTGAATTTCGCAAGTTGATAGCGCTAGTATTACGAACCAAATCGATCTTACCTTGTAAATCAATTAATGATATGACGTTCTAGAATCACAAAAAAATTCGGGAAATTTTCTAGTACACTGTTGCGCTATGTAGATATACTAACCTCTCACAATCTAGAAAAAATAGGGGGGTTTTGGAATTAATTAAGAACAAAAATAACTTTTAAAATATTTTACCTTGTGAAGATTTTGGTTATACTTCATAGGATTTACAACGGTTGTACGAAATAATTCCCAATAGTTCTAATTCACGGACTTTGTTAAAATAGTTTACATGTCTACATTATACGTAGGAGTGCTTGAGGAATTTGGTGTCCCGTCTTTCTTTTGTTGGGGCAATGTGGAGTTGAGCAAACATCAAATAAGAAGTGCTTGAAGGCGAGCAAACACGGCAGCACAAAGCACATGGCTCAGCTGGCCGGACTGGCTGCCCATGGGCCCGGGCGGGCTGCACCTGTGACCGGACGGGCAGACATAGATCGGGCGGGCAACTGGTCTGTCTCGCGATCTGTTGATCCTCAAGATGGGCAGTAAGTTGGGTCCTTCTCCCCTCGGGCGAGCAGCCTAGTGGCCCGAGCGGACGATCTCAATCCCGGGCGTGCATAAATTCAGGGTGCTCGAGGCAGGAAGTTGGGAAATTTATGTGTCGGGCGAGCCGTGCTTTGGCCCGAGCGGACGATTTCTTGATCTGTACGGGAGGTTAAGATGCGGCGGAACTTTTTACGGGTTTGAGATTTAATCTCAACCTTTGGATTGTTATTTCCCCTTAATTAGACTATATAACCCCCCCCTTTCATGTTTTAGGTTACATTTCACACAAAGTGAGATCTTCTTATGGTTTAGTGAAAGAGGAGAGAGAAAATAGCATTAAACTCATCCATTAATGCTTGTAATCTTCATCCATTTTTAACATTAATCAAAGTTGTTTGCTTGGTGGCTTGTTTCTCCCGAGTCGGGCTGTCCCCGAGCACAGGCGGGGAGGGCGCCCGCCCGGGGCCCAGGGAGAAAAGGCCCATGTTGGTGATCTACGATCGATACTTGTAATAAAGGAAATGCGCATTCATTTACTCAGTGAAACATTGTCTTGGCTCTTTGGGTTACTAATTGTCATAATCCACTTTGCATTCTCAATCCGTGGTTCGAATCCCTCTACAACATCTTTTTATTTTTCTCGGCTTTCTAATTTTATTTTTGGATTTTCTTTTGTTTTCAATGATTTTGAAATAGTTTCAGTTTCCTACATTTTAGTTTTTGGGTTTCAATGATTTTCAAGTAGCTATCTAATTTTAGTAAGTGGGTTTTTTTCCTTCTCATATAGAGTAACTATGTCCCTTTTGCTATTTCATACCCCCGGACTTTATATTTACATTGTTCATTTACCTCACTTCGACTACCAAGTTACTAATATATAAGAACAAATGTTAGTATGAAATATTATTAAATTTCTCTCAATGTATATTAACTTCAAAATATTATATTTTTATATAAATTGTATGAATCGATAGAGTAAGATAGTTGAAGATATTAGATGTTATTGGTAGAAGCGAATGTCACAGTGAAACCCTTAAAAAAGGGAGGGGTTCTGTGGTTACCTTTTCTATTTTCACAATTCAGACCCAGAAAAATATTAAAAAAGTAATCCAAAAGGCCAAAGAGCTTACACACAATTTCGTAATCCAAAACCCAAACTCCAACCGACAACTCGATGATGAGGATGACATGATAAATTTAAGAAGCAATATATGACTTAATTTAGGAAGACATGGCATATAAATATATAACCATCAAATGGGTATCTTATAAAAAAAAAGCTAAAATCAATCCATGTTTCATGAGCTAAAAAAGTCATATTCAGCAAAACTTTAACCATAAATTAATATCTTTAAATCAATACATGTCAAGAATAGTAGTTGAGATCGGGGAGGGTCCATATTTTTCAGTTCGCCCTAGGGCCTCCAAAATGTCAGGAACGGGCCTGCTCCCAGTGCTTGGGTTTTCCCACGTTACTCGGTGTGTTTTTCATTGCTTTCCTTATCGTGCTTAGTTTCATCAATTTCCATTAGTTGTTGATTACTGTTAATTGCAAGTAATTAGTGTTTTCTTTAGTCTAATTCTCAGCACCTTTTTGACCAATATACTCCTAACTAGAAAAGAAAGCTACAACACCTTCCACTCGGTTAATTTTTTAAAAAAAGGGAAACCGTCTAACAATATGCAAAGCGATTCACCTCATCGTTCGACTTCGCACGCATAACGTGTATGTAAGGCTAGTTACATATTATTGAAAGCCAAAACTCTTAATCATTTTAGAAGAGTGAACTATTTACGTTGATTACTATTAGGACGTGTCGGTCGAATGAAACCATCACAACCGTTCCCAATTTCTAAAACGGGAAAAGAAATTGTCGTAGAGAAAAAAGAATCACGCAAGAAAAGTAGAAAACTCATATATTTATTAATCATGTTTTATTCGAACTAAAATACTGCAAATACTTCCGACCTTTTCTTTTTCTTTGTTTTTGCTAAACACAACCAATTTGACGTGGAAATCATACTAGATAGCAGAATTAGACTTCAATAACAGAGAATCAAAGCTAAATGCAACTATACAACGTTAATAGTGTCTTTAAGCTCGATCTAAAAGTATATTTTTCATCCCTAATTCCTATACGTAAACATATCATACTTCTTCAGTAGAACCAGTTTAAAAAAATGAGATGAACAGTTGTAGATGTAGCATTTATATAATGCTGGGATATCATAAGATATAATGAGATTAGATCTCTATTACACTTCTTGTGTGTTTTTATCAATAGCAACAATAATTTTTTAAGAGGTCGAATTATATGATCATTGATTGTATTTTTCACACACATATTCAATCTCAACATGTATGTTCGAGATACAAATTTTTATTAATATTTTGATAAAGAAAATTAATATTAAAAGTTATGTCTTCCTACGTTAAAATAAGTGAAATAATTACTTACTTCATGTGAAAAGCTTTTTGAAAGAAGTGTTTCACTTATTTTAAAATAGAGGAAGTATATAAGAGTATTTTATGTTCGAGATTAGATCTCTATTACACTTATTTTAGATAGTGAAAACAAATGTTAGGGCTAAAAATAAATGATAGAACGATTTCGAACAACTATAGCATTGTCTAAAAAATTAAACTAGATTTGATACCATATTGAAATATGATAATGGTACAAGTGTTTAGACATATACAAGTATTTTATTCACGTAATTTAGTTTTGTGGGAGAATGTAAATTATTATACTAGTTGGTAAAGTTTTAGGAAAGATTCCTCTCAAAAAAAAAAAGTTTTAGGAAAGATATTATATATTTACAATCAAACCTTTTTTTTAGAGGATATTCACAATCAAACCTGGTTTACATCATTATAATCACACAAGCAAAATTGAAAAAAAAATACTTCCTCTATATAGTTGAAATCCGAGTTAAGCGTAAGATAAGGGCGCCGAGTTTTGATTTTTTTAGCGATTGGGGCGCCTATAGTTTTTTTTACCGTTCGGGGCCTAAAACCAATTTACGATGACAAAAGTTAACCTTGGGTTAATATATGGGTCCCACGTGAGTTATTCTTCCTTTGGAGCCAAAAACTCCTGCTTCATCTTCTTTCTTCTTCGTGTCTCTTAGCCAAGAAGCCAACAATCCAACTTGAGCTGTCAAACTTTGAATTAAATCAGCAAACCTCAAAACCCCATTTTCTAATTTCAATTGGAGAAACCCAAAAACCCCAAACCCATCTTTCTCTCTCCCGTGAAACCCAAACCCCATATTTCTCTCTCTCACCCCTGTCCCCTGCCTGCTACTACCTCAGGCTGTTGTCGCCTGTGCCTGGGAGTTTCCCCCACCCCTTTGCTGCTCGCCGGAGCTTTCTCTCTCCTCCGTTAATGTGTGGCTGTCGCCTAATTGTTGGTGGAAAATCCAATTGGAATAGCCTTATGTTAATTAATATTCCTTGTTAGTTTTTAGTTGGGTCTTGGAGGAGTATTCTAATCATATGTTCTGAATTCAGTTTGATTAGTTTCTAAATTATGTCTGTTAGTTGGTGCAAGGGTTGGTTTTAAGAAGGATTAGTTAAACTAAAATGCATAGCAAATTTATGGATATAATTAAAATGAAAATAAGGAGTCTGGTTATAAAATAAATGAATTGGTTAGTATGAATGTTGTTGAGATGAATTTGGAAATCTAAAGAGTATAAGAGGGTATAATTGAGTATAGTTGTGAAGCATTGGAGTAGACTTAAAAGTGAATTAACTTAAATAGTTTCCTCACTTAAAGTTAGAAAAGAGGTTGACTAATTATTGTTAATAATATCCCAATAATTGTAGCTAGAGATGCTGCAATGGAGTTCCTGAACTGAATTCTGGTTTTTTTTTTTTTTGGGGTTTTAGATTATAAGGATTTGGTGGGAAGAACAAACATGGTGTTTTTGCTTTTTTGGATGAAGTAAACTGGTTCATTTGTATTTAAGCAGTTGATTTTATGGAACATTTAATGCTTTTTTTTTTATTATTATTATACCTCCGGTGTAGTTAAAGCATGGTTAGGTTGTCGGATTTCCTAACCGGAGTCCCAAATGGTGCATAAAAAAGAGCAGTCCCAAAGGGTGAAAAAATGCAAACTTGAGGTCCTTCTTGTTTGCTTAACTCGTTGAAATCCTATTGCCTCAAGAGCTCTCACTTCAGTTGTGAAAACAATGCGAAAAGAGGGGCTACCTTGCCACAAATAACACCATCTTTTTTTCGCCTTTCTTAGCACTTTTTAGACTTTTCAAACTTAGCCAACTGAAACATCTAAATTAAGGGTATTAGGGGATTGTGAGTTCAAGTATAACACTTCCATTTTGATGGAAAAATCTTCACAAATTTTTGACCATATTTTATGCAAATTAATAAATCAAAATATTATTATGTGTGTTCTTTTTTTTTTTGATAATTTATGTGTGTTCTTGATATATTAGCCTTTTAAAAATATCAAAGTTTTGTAATAATTTTACTAAAACAAATAAAAATATTAATGGTTAAAGTCATGTAATAAATTAAAATCATAGGAGATTTCTCATTAGCCGCCCCCTCTCTCTTTTTCTCTCTCTCAAACCCTGGCCCCCCTACCCCTTCTTCATCAATTAGGGCGCCATGGATGATTTCATCCATGGTAGTCCCTTTTCCCTTTTTTATTTTCAGTTTTTAGTTCATTTTCTTGTTTTGTTTAATAAATTAGTCTCTCTTTATGAGATTTTCTCAAACCCTGTTATGGGGTTTTTAGAATCTGTTTTGGAAATCTCCTTCTCTCCTATGGGAGTTGTGAGTATGATTCTTTTGTTTTTAGGTATGAGAAATTATTCTCGTTGGTTGAAGTTCGAGGGCTCAACGTGAAGGTATTGGAATGCGGATGCGGTCGACCCGACTCGATCAAGAATGTTCTTCCCACTATATCGAAATGATAGACTTCCTCATCAATAAATGCTTGATTCGTGCAAATCTGAGGGCTGCGTTTGTATTCTTCGATCCGGTTCGTTGTAGTTTTTCGAAGACGAATTTGATTCAGTCTTGTTTAATTGTATCTTATTTTTTCTTTAATACCTTTATTGTAGATGCCGTTTGGCGCTTGATTAATGAAATTTCTCTTTCAAAAAAAATAAATTAAAATCATAGGAAGGCCGGTCACAAAGTTGTGTTTTAAAAATTTATAATACATCTCACTAGCTATGCAGTATGCAAGTTGCGGTTATATAATTGGAGAATTTGGACCCGCTATGGTAAGGCTATGTTTGAAAATGACATTTGCAATGCTTCCAAATCCGTGAAAGCTTATGGCTTACAGCTTATGCTATCAATTCATGATAATCACGAGATCACGCCAACTTAACAATAAGCATAAAAAAGATTACCTTTAAACCAAAAAAAGCCCTACTTAACTACATATGATATAGACAGAGATATTTATTAATATATATTATAAAAGGTGTTCGGTTTAAAACTAGATTGTTAATTCGTAAAATAATGAAAAACAAAAATGTACGTACATAATTGAATAGAGATTCGCTAATATCTCTATTATATAAAGCGAGGGGGAGCTATGGTGTCACCCTTATAAAAAACTTATATATCCCTAATTTGAAACCAAAAAAAAAAGTTATTTAAAATTATCTCAATCATTTCCGATTTACGATTATGCGTAATAAGGAAAGTTGTAAAAAGAGAGAATTAACATAAAAAAGTTTAAGATTGCCATTAAAAGATTACTTAGGATGAGGAAACTAACATAACGAAGAAATTTTATTTCCAACAATTGTAAAGCCAAAAATACAAAGTTTTCTTTTACCTAAATATTCAATAACAATTACAACATACATAAATGAAAAATTCATAAAATTACTGAGAAAAATAGAGTATAAGTCATCTTTTTATTTTCCAATCTTTTGTCGTAGTCGTGATGTTATTGACGAAATAGTTAAATCGATGAGAAAAAGCGCGTAGACGAAACTTCTTTTATCTTCATTTTCAATCCTATGTTTTGTAAAAATAAATTGTAAGTACGAAATACATGTTTATTTTTCGCATTAATATTAATATTTTTTACGATTTTGAATATCAGTATTAATCTTAATATGTTGTCGCGCGCATCAGCGTGCATACGGCCCTAGTCTATTTATAGATTATCAACACGTGTGAGAGAACTATTGGAGCCTGCCACGTGTCATTTGAATGTATATGTTGACATGGCGCCATGTAAGCTCCGACATGACATTTTTCTTTCTATTTTAAAGAACCCAAAAGATGTACACTAATTAAGTTTCGAATCCCTAACAATCTAATTTGAATATCTTCCTTTTTATCACGAAACTACATCACCTTCTTTGTAAACAAATTCCGAATCCATATAGTAGATGTTTCTACCTCATTAAAATTTTATTGAAAAAAATGAATTTTTTTTAGCCAGAAAAAAAAAACTAGGGAGGAAATTGAAATAAATGAAATAAAAGTATAGCAGCACCACCCTTTAATTTACAAAAGGAAACTCAAAATTTCGAGCAGTTTTAAGTTATAAAACATATAAAAGCCTAATGTGTTTCATAATCTTCTCAAAACCCCCTTAGTTTTTCTTTGGATTCTCCTAAATCCTTATGCTGAGAACTTAGAAATATGGAAAGTCTCCTATCCGACACCACAAAATCACTTAAAATGTTTTCATTCTTATTGCAAACCTTATAGCATCTATGATAGCTTCTTCCTCCAAACACCATCATTTAACGGAACAATTTATTTTCATATCTTGAACATCCCCAATTGACATCACCAGTGACGAAAATGAAGTAATTATGTTCTGCTATTGGCGGATGCCGAAAATATTGCATTTTATCTTGAAACTTTAATATGCAGTCCAAATTTTTTGAGGTAATTCACCCCCTAGAATATAACCCTTTATTACCCCCTAATAATTCTCCTACTTAAAAGAAATTAATATTTCAATTTTGCAGCTAAAAATTGCGTTTTTTATTCCCTAAATTTTGTAACTGGAAATTTCGCTACTTTATTCCGTATTTTATACTCTCATTACCCCTAATTATTGAAACTAATATAAAATAACATTAGCTATCTTGAGTTACGAAAAAGTATCCCCATAAAACACTTGAGGCATGACCCTGGTCAACAAACTAGTTGCTTATTAGAAAAATTGTATATTTTCCTAATATGTTTATAATATAAGATCATTATTGAAATATTTGTGGGTTATATATTATCTTAGGCACAGTTCTTTTTGAGTAAATGGCGAAATGAATTGAGCCGAATTGATGTGAAAACACTAAAATTGTGAGAAGGCTACAGTGAGTGAATCGAACCGAGGCTAAAAGCTGTACCAAAAGAACATTGTCTTAGCTTCAACTGTGCAAAACAAAAGGCCACATGACAAAACTGCATTCAAAATGTTTCCGTGGGGATGAGATTGAGATGATGAGATTTGGATAAGCATAAGCATAACAATTATGTGAAATAGTCTGTTGTAGAGCTTGGTTTCGTAGGTTTATAGCAACAAATTGTGAATGCTCACACACAAAAGGGACAAATGGTTTATGACTGTATGGCTAATTTCGTGTTCATCATGATCGTCTTTTAAGAGTTGCAAAATTCAAGAGTTGCAATTGCTAAAAATATAATCATATGCCTGTTAGATTGAAATGTTTTCAAGGGATTCGGGGTGTTTGCTATTTTGCTAAAAGTATAACACCATGCTTGCTGAAAGGTTTTTAAGGGAATCGGGTGACATGTGACACGTGACATTGATTCAAGTACAAAAGGGCGATTCAAGGGTAAACCGTAAACTCTAATTAGTTATATCTTGTCCTGAATGAGGATGAGACAGTAATTGAGAAAAGGATTTGGAGTCTATACTAATGTTGATTTTGTACCATGCACGTAATGTTAATCAAGTTAAGCAATGAGAAAGAAAAAAGGTGAAAAAGTAGGCTTCAATTGCACAATTGAAGCTTATAATATAAATATTTGTTTAAATCTAATGGTGTGGATTAATAATATTGAGTAACGTTTATAACGGTACGAAAAAAGTGGGAGCGAAGATTTGCGGCTCGGATAAATATTGGAGGCCGGGTTAGACAATAGGTGAGGAGCTAGCTAGTTGTAAGGGTAATTATGTCAAGATTATCGTTTTTTTTAGCCAGGAAAAGAAAGAAAGCTAGGAAGGAGCCGAATTGACAGGCCACCCTAAAGCATCCTTACGGATGATCTTGGAAAAAGCAATATCAGGAGATTCAAACCAATAACAAAGATTAGTAGTGGAATGGCCACGGTTTGCCATTCAGTCAGCAGCATAGTTAGCTTCTCTAAAAACATGGTGAATATTATAATTATCAAAATTTCTCAAATCCTCCGTTGCATCATTAATAAGAGCGTTAATAGACCAGGGGAATTTTCCAGATTCTTTTGATAGGCTTGAATAACAGAGAGATTATCACCCTAAATAGTAATATTATGAGCCCCGAGAAAAAGAAGCACCCTAATACCTTCCCTCGGGCCCAGGCCCAAGCCCTAAAATAGAATTATTATCATCAATGGCGTTAGCACCACTAAGCAAAAGATTTCTCACATAATCTCTAATAAATAAGCCCATAAGTTGTCTTCTACCATTTCTGTTAACTTGGAACCATCAAAATTAAGTTTCACAAAATCAAGAATAGGGGGGGGACCAAATAATATTAGTCCTAGGCTTTTTAGATTCTTTTTCTTTTACAACTTGTTGACAATGTCTAAAATTGGAAAAATTAGAATGGGAATAATTCAGATTATGCATATAAGCTTTAATTTACTCTTCTATTTGCTTTGTAGTTTGTAATGTTTTTGTTGATATTGAATTACATTAAATATTATCATTTCACCAATTGACTTAGTAGTTAGAACATTTTGTAAGAGTGTAGAGGTCGATGACTTATTACTCCAATACTTTAGCATACAGACCAAGGAAACATGTAAGGACCATTGAAAAGTAGAGTAATAAAGCATAAAGTAGTTTTCTTTTTGTGTGATGAAGACAAAAATAAGGGTATAAAGGTAAATAATACCCACATACTAAAAGTAGAAATATTTGGCAAATGTAGGAACTAATTAAAAAGAGGCGTATGCAAATGGTAAAATATAGCACTAAAAAAGCGCGTGGAGTAATATTAATAAATCAACATGTCATTCCACTAAAAAACATGGCACTATCAAAGTGGAGGATCCAAGTGGTGGAGTTTCGTGAAAAGCCAACGCTTCTTAAACATATGTGGATATTAACGACAAACTTCTAGTTGCATGTTCTTTTATCAACGTATACCCTATATACTTTTTAGCAAAATGATTATTTTACATTTGCATGTAATTTTGTGATTTCTATATACTCTTTTAACTTACCAAGGGCCTTGGCCCGATGGTATAAAACTATCTCGCATGGGAGGCCAGGGTTAAATCTTGGTGGAAGCAAAATTTGAATATTGTTGGGAGGAGGGGGTTTGGGGGCTTGTTGGGCCTACGGGTGAGTGGCCTGTGTGCGAGAACGGCCGGAAATTCATGCTTACTGCGGGTTACGAAAGGGGCCCAAAAATATATATATACTCTTTTAATTTGAACATACAAGAAAGAAGAAACTATGGCCCTGTTCGGCAACAGCTTTTGCACTAACTTTTAGTGTTTTGACTAGGTCAAAACACTAAATGAGTGTTTGGCATAGTAGATGTGGGAGTAGTTGTTGGAGTTTAAGATAGCTTTTCCCTAGCTTTTCCCAAATGTTATATTTTATAGCGTTCAGTTTCTGTAAGTAGCGTTCTACTTTTTTTTTTTTCTTCAGAGGAAAATATTGTTACAATCACGGAAGACTTGCTCATCATTTCCACACCTCCATGGCTCCATAGCTGCTGCAGATATCCTCTAAAACCAAATTCATATTTTTTGAAACCAAAAGTTTCGGTATTTCCAAATAAATCATCGCAATTCTTTTTTTCTCTTTCCAATTAAACATGTTAAATTGTAGTTCAGTATCAGATTTCAATTGTTCCCACAAGTGATTAAATAAAAAAAATTAATATTTGATCTTCAAAGGAGGTAAGTTTATAAATTAAAACCAATCATTTTGGTCAGAAAGTGGAATATGCACAAGCACACATACTGACATACATGAAGTCTGAAGAAGGAAGAGGAAGGAGATGTTACCTTGTAGTGAAATCAATTTCAGGTATTTATACAATTTTCAGAATGATGAACAGATGAACGACTTTCCTAATTTTAGACTCCTAAGCTTGGTAAATGTTTTATAATACCATATGGTAAATGTTAAATGAAGGAAAGAGAAAAAAAATTGAAAACCCAAATCTGAAATTAGAGGAGAGAGAGAATTAAGAAAATTTCATCTTCACGCATGAAATCAGGTATTATGTCATATGAGAATGAGAGAAGAAATATAAGTATTAAATATTGTGGATCTAGTTAAAAAGACAAAAATATACTTAAATAAATTTAAGGACATCACAGTAAAAGAAAATAATGCATTGTGTTTATAATATTGACATTTAATTTAACCATAACATAATTAATTATATTATTGAAATTAATATTATAGCTAAATAGTTTGTCTTTTTTATCTTTATATAATCTCAACAATACTTCTACCAAACGACTTATATTTTAAGCAACTACTTTTGCAATTAGCGCTTAACATTCTTAGCTAAAGCAATTGCTGTTACTTGAGCAATGACAGTAATTTCTTTCAAAGTAATTAACAACTACACCAACAACTACTTTTTGTCGAGCAGCGCGCATATATGCGGGTGCAATTAAACTACTATACAACTGGAAGCATGATTCTGGGTTTGAGATATATGAGCATTGAGAAATATTAGAATAGAAAAATTAAATGACAAATTAGTATTGGTAGTTAACAAGTGAGGTATATGTGAATTGTGAAAGACCCTTTTTGTTTCATACTTTGTCATAATTTTAATGGCGATTTTTTGGCGGGGTTCATGTACACAGTACATAGATGTTTTTCCTCTGGCGGGGAGGGTTGAGATTCCTATACATGTCACTACTAGAAATCACACCATTACGACGGGAAATTCCGTCGTAACCCTTCGCAAAAAATCTGTCGCACCAGGATTTCCCGTCATGCCCCCGTCATAAAAGGGGGCCGTCGTAGTTGAAAATCCCGTTGTAAACCCGTCGCAAAAGGCATTCGTGACGGGACAAAATTCTAGGCATTTGTGACGGGCCAAGATTCCCGTTGCGAAAGACCAATTATGACGGGCAAAATCCCGTCGCAAATGAGAATTCTCATAATTACCCCAGGTTCCAATATTAGTGGTTCTTTAATTTCATCTCAATTTATTTCTATACCACAATAATAATAGCAATTGAAATTGCTAACCAATTAATCGAAGAGATATAATTACCAAACAATGTAGTATTCATTCAAAACCAAAGTAAAGAATACAAGAGTTGTTATATAGTTTTTTGATGAACAAGAGTTGTTATATGTATGTCACAACTTTTACACTTCTATGTCATTTTATTAAGTAAAACAACAGTAACAATGTAATTCCAATGGTAAATCAAACTCCACTTTATTAAGTGCTTCAAGCAAGCGCTTTTGTTACCAAGGACCCTTGGGTCCAATGATATGGGCTTCCTATCTCCTGCATGGGAGACCAAGGTTCAAATCTTGATGGAAGCATAATTTCAATATTGTTGGGGGAGGGGGTTTGGGGCTTGTTGGGCCTCCGGGTGAGTGACCCTATACGAGGGCGGCCAGGAGAAAATTCATCTTACCACGGGTTCCCAAAGGGGGCCCAAAAAAAAAAAAAAAAAAAAGCGCGCTTTTGTTATTCCAATGTGTAGGAATTTAGATGCTTAATGCGGAAAACGAGTATCACATACTCAAACATCTAACACCAAGATCTTTGCATAAATTAACATGAATCTATAAAGAGTATAAAATATACCTCTTGATGCGTGAATTCCACTTCCACCCCGAGCCTTCTAGTGGAGATCCTTTAGAACGTCAAACGCCGTTCCTCTAGTGTTGGTCCACGAACAACCCTTAGATCACCACGTATGCTAGTACGGAAGAGAGAATAATTCTCTTGCTTTTGAGGTGTGATGGCCGAAAATGAGGAGAAAGAGAGGAGCAAAGAAAATCAGATTTTCTTCACAAAGAATGATGTAATCTCCCACCTCCTTTGTAACCCCCATATCATTATATAAGGTGGTTACAAAGAGGTGATTCATGAGGCTTTATTTTGCCTCATAATGTCATACATTATGAGCCTAATAACCTCAATTACAACTCTTCCATCCATCTTTAAAACCGCCCAACCCATTTCACAAATGGATTTGAATAATATCCAAGGGTTGTCACATTGTGTGACCTCATAGGACCCAATACATATTAGTAGTTGGCCTAAATATACTAGCCCAACCAACCGCAATTAGCTTCTAGCAAAACGTTGCGGTCACCTAATATTATTGAATATATTATCTTTATAATTTGTCCATATACATTTAGTTTATTACACTTGATCGAGGACAAAATCTTTCAATCTCCCACTTGTCTAAGAACAAGTGTGCAACCTTCAAATTCCTTAAGTCGCTTAATGTCTAACTTGATGACATGGTAACATCGTATGTAAACCATACCAATATTCAAGTTGTTTTTTGAAATCCGAGTTCGAACTGTCGAAACAAATGATTAACTCCTTAATCCATTTGAGCACGGCCATGCATTTTCAGTTCTCGCTCTTCAAGAGGCCAAGACACCAATCCTAACTCTTAGGAGGACTTTATCCAGTCTTGTATAACCAAAACTCCCACTCAATTCGTAGCAATTCCGATCACTGCTTTTATAGCCTCCTTTTACGGCACGACGTTTTGCAGTGTCAAAAACATACTAATCCTTAAGTAAGAATAGTGTCATACTCATGTCTAAGGAATCCACTAAATATATTAATGAGATTCTCATAAACCTTTTAGAGAACTCCCACTAGGTGCGCCCAACGTGTATCAACTATACACGCCTATGCAAATGACTAGACATCTCGATGTCCCCATAGCCCATGAAACTGCGCTATCAATCAACTTGCAATCTAGTCCATCAAACAGAATCATTTACGTTCATTTTTTTAATGATTCGAACTAGGGACAAAGGTAAATTACAACTCCCGTTCCTTTGGATAGGGTTTCATTCGTCAAATCACATATTTGACAATCCTATCAAACGTTATAAAATACTTTGAACGTTTTATTTAATACTAAACCAAGATTAAATAAGAACATAACCTTTTATTGATAAACATAACCAAACATATCACGGGAGTAACTATAAGCGTGAACTAATTAAAAGTAAATAGTACCGCAATCAAAACCACTCTCCTACATGCTTAAGTCCTATAGCCCTAGTATGACTCTCATGCTTAGGTGAGGCAATGGTTTAGTCAAAGGATCGGCGACATTGCTATCCGGTATGAACTTTGCTAACTATTACATCTTTTCTCTCAACGATTTCTCGAATGAGATGAAACTTCCTAAGTACATGTTTACACCTTTGATGTGATCTTGGTTCCTTAGGCTGAGCTATGACACCATTGTTATCACAATGTAAAAGCAATACCATTTCCAACACTAGGCACTACTCCTAGCTCCGAATGAACTTCTTCATCCAAACGGCTTCCTTTCTTTGCATCTGCCGCAGCAATGTACTCGGCTTCGTTGTAGAATCGGCGACGGTACTTTGCTTTGAACTTTTCCGGCTCACTTTGCCCCTCCATTTAGACAAAAGATGAAACCCAGTTGGGATCGGAAATCATCTTTGTCGGTTTGGAAGCTTCGCATCTCGTGTAACCCTCAAAAATTAACTCACTTTCACCTCCATACACTAAGAAATTATCCTTAGTCCTTCGTAAGTACTTTAGGATATTCTTAGTGCACTCCAGTGTGCATCACCGGGATTTGATTGGAATCGCTACACATGCTCAAGGCATATGAAACATCTAGGCGAGTACAAATCATGGAGTACATAATGGACCCTATAGGCGATGCATAAGGAACATTACTCATTCGCTTAATCTCATCGGGTCCCGGAAGGACACCGAGTCTTGCTAAGCGAAATACCATGTTGCATGGGTAAAAAACCTCTCTTAGAATTTTCCATATTGAACTTAGTAACGATCTTATCTATATAAGTTCGTTGGCTAAGTCCAATCATCCTCTTAGACCTATCCCTATAGATCTTGATCCCCAAAATGTACTCGAGCGTTTCCAAGGTCTTTCATAGAGAAACAACTCTTGAACCATTCCTTGAGCGACTCGAAGCATGGGAATGTCGTTTCCTATGAGAAGTATGTCATCTACATATAAGACCAAGAAAACTATGTTACTTCCACTTTCCTTCTTGTAAACACAAGACTCTTCTCCGTTTTTGAGAAAACCAAACAGTTTGATTGCCTCATCAAAGCGAAGATTCCAACTTCCGGGATGCTTGCTTCAATCCGTAAATGGACTTTTGAAGCTTACATACCCTCCTAGGATATTACGGATCCACAAAACCTTCGGTTGTGTCATATACACATCCTCTTTCAAGAACCCATTCAAGAAAGTGGTTTTAACATCCATTTGCCAAATCTCATAATCATAGAAGGCAGCAATCGCTAGGAGTATCCGAATGGATTTAAGCATTGCTCTTGGTGAAAAGGTTTCGTCATAGTCTATACCATGAACTTGCTTGAACCCTTTTGCAACCAATCTTGCTTTGTAAACCTGAATGTTACCATCTTTGTCTCGTTTTCACTTTGAAAACCCATTTGCAACCAATAGGTGTAACCCCATCGGGCAAATCCATCAAGTCCCATACTTGATTTTCGGACATAGATGCCATTTCGGACCTCATGGCCTCGAAGCCATTTTTCGGAGTCTTCACTCATCAAAGCTTGCTTGTAGGTAGTAGATTCCTCAAATTCTAAGATCATTATCTCGGAACTTTCGGTTAACAAGAAATCAACAAACTTCTTGTTTGGTATTCTTGATCTACTAGTCCTACGAGGGGCGCAACGGGAGAAATTTTCTTCTCAACAATTTGAGAATTTTCGCACGAATTAGATTCGAGTGGGACGGTAGGAGGTTCGTGTACGGGATGCACATCCTCCAACACTTGGTCGATTATGGGAGAAGATTCCTCTAAAGGGGAAATTACTTGAAGCTCCACGGTGGCACTTGTGCTTCTAACTCTAACATAGGTTGAACTATGTCCATTTGTTGCTTTTCTCGAACCTCTTCGAGAAATATATTACTCCCACTTGCCTTTTTGGAAATAAAATCTTTTTCCAAAAAGACACCACGACGAGCAACAAACACTTTGCCCTCGGTCCAGATGGTAGAAGTAATAGCCCTTGGTCTCTTTGGGATAACCCACAAAGAAACACTTATCGATTTAGGGGCGAGTTTATGCGAAAGTAAACGTTTTACATAAACCTCACAACCCCAAATACGTAGAAAAGACAAACTTGGAGTTTTTCCACTCCACATCTCATATGGTGTTTTTCTCTTCGCCTTTGATGGAGTTCTATTAAGTGTGAAAGTAGCGGTTTTCGAGGCATATCCCCAAAAAGTGATGGGAAGATCGGCAAAACTCATCATAGACCGAACCATATCAAGTAGAGTTCGGTTCCTCCTTTCGGATACACCATTCATTTGAGGTGTTCCAGGCGGAGTGAGTTGTGAAAGAATTCCACAACTCTTCAAGTGATCACTAAACTCTTGGCTCAAATATTCACCACCACGATCGGATCATAGTGCTTTAATTGTTTTGCCAAGTTGGTTTTGGACTTCATTACGGAATTCTTTGAACTTTTCAAATGATTCCGACTTATGCTTCATTAAATAGACATATCCATATCTACTTAAATCGTCAGTAAAAGTAATGAAGTACCCAAACCCTCCCCAGCTTTTGTGCTCATTGGTCCACACACATCGGTATGTATTAGACCCAATAGATCAACGGCCCTTTCACCCTTTCCGGTAAAAGGTGACTTCGTCATTTTACCCATTAAACATGATTCACATACATCAAATGGCTCAAAGTCAAAGGATGTTAGAAGTCCATCTTTATGTAACTTACGAATGCGTTTCGCGTTTATATGTCCTAAACGACAATGCCATAAGTAAGTAGGATTAGTATCGCTTGATCTATGTTTTTCTTTGTCTATGTTAAGGACATCTTTGTCTAAGTCTAGGAAATATAGACCATTAGACCTTTTAGGAGTGGCATAAAACATTGAATTCATATAAACGAGAGAAACAACCTTTCTCAATTGTAAATGAAAACCCTTCATTATCCAAAACGGGAATAGAAATAATGTTTTTGGTAATAGCGAGGAACATAATAACGGTTATTAAGCTCTAATATAAAACCCGGAAGGCAAAGGTAGACTATAAGTCCCAACCGCAACGGCCGCTGACCCTTGCACCATTTCCAACGCGCGGTTCTACCTCCCCTTTAGCCAAGGTTCTACTCCTTCTTAGTCCCCGCACATTCGAAGTAATGTGAGAAACACAACCGGTATCAAATACCCAAGAAGTAGATGTTGCTAAATTAATGTCAATGACATAGATACACGAAGAAGAAGCCCCGAGACTTCTTATCCTTCGAGATACTTCGGGCGATTACGCCTCCAATGACCAATTTGATCACAATGGAAGCACTTGGCATTTGCGGCCACCTTTGGCTTTGCCTTTGCACGTGGCTTATCGGCCGATCTTAGCAGCAACTTGCTTGCCCTTGTCTTGCTTTTTCTTGCCGGCCCATTCTTTCTTAAAACCCTTTCCCTTTTGAACCATAAGAACTTCCTTCTTAGGTGCAACGAGAGATGTTTTGCTCGGCGATCATGAGCATCCCATGTAACTCGGCAAGGGTTTTCGACACCCCATTCATATTGAAGTTCAACCTAAAGTGGTTGAAACCTTCATGAAGTGAGTGTAGTATGATGTCGAGCCAGACTCTTGGCTATAAGGAAAGCCCAACCTCTCCATTGTCTCGAAATAACCAGATCATTTCAAAGACATGAGTAGCGGCGGCTTGCCTTCGACTAACGCACACTCAAGAATAGCCTTGTGAGTTTCATACCTCTCTATCCGGAGCTTGCTCTTGAAACATGGTTTTCGGCGTCGGATAATACTTAGGCATCCAAGCATACAAACCTCTTTTGAAGGCTTGGTTCCATAGCCGCAAGGCATAAGGCAAGTAACAATTGCGACCTTTGCAATGGCCTTGTGGGCCGCCTTTTCGGCTTCAGTAGAGGTGGTCGTTAAAACCGGGATCGGGGTTTCAAGAACATCCTCTCGACCTTCGGATCTAAGAACAATTCTTAGATTCCTTTCCCAATCAAGGAAGTTTTTGCCGTTCAACTTATCCTCAAGGATTGAACGTTAGTTAAAAGGTGAATTATTGTTGTTACCAAACATGATATCTACATAGAAGATGCAAAAGTAATAAGTATGTTTATCATAATAGCTTTTAATAAATTTTAAACACTTTTAAAATAAAAGCTATGCACTTGACCAATTTTCAATGTGTCCCCTTTTGAATCAAGTGATTCTAAGATCCTCTCAAACATGATTTATAAGTGGACTTTGGCCTCAACTTAAAACCAAATTTAAAAGGTAAGTAAACTCCTTTACTAATTACAACAATTGTAATTCTTAGATGTTGGGTGATTGCTAAGGTGACGAAAGCTCCGGGTAAGGAAGTTACCCACAACGTTGGGGAGAGCCTTCCCTAATCCTAGACGAGAACTTGTCACCCAAACACAAAACCCAATTCTTTGCTTCAAAATCCAAAACCGTTTTGATGATTTTGTTGGGCCAAACCAAACTAAACATGCAAATTTCGGAAATTTACTCTACTTAGCCCAAGATTGGAAGTAACACTCTGCTTTGGCAGAACCTATTACTAACGTTCAAGATTTTAGTAGATGTTTATTTGGAAAAGCAATTACCCAATATTAGCTTTAGGGACCTAAGTAAATTATTATGTGATTTAATTACTAGTGAACTCGTTGCAAAAATAAATCACATGCATAATAAAACTTAGAAAGCATTCAAAAGCAATATTTAAATGCATAAAATGAAATGTGATCCTAGTATGGCCCCTAACTCTAAAGACTACTCTTTAAGGTCTCCATTCTTGAATCACCTTGGATCTCCATCCTTGTGCTTCATGGAATAAGATCGAATCACCATTCTTCTTATGACAACTTGAATAATCATTTTTGGAATTTTAAACTAAAATTACAAAAATACCAACGATACACAGATCGTATTTAGATTACAAAAATACATTAACGATACGCAGATCGTATTTTCTATCCAAGTTTGGGCCATACTAGTCACCGCATGCAATCATAATATCATATATATATAAAACATGCATTTTAATCAACTATTAAAATAAATTATTATGCTTCAACAACTTTAAAACATAATAACATCAACCAAATTTAATCTCATATTAAATTAAATGGTTAGTGCCTCTAGATAAATTTAATCGTATTAGAATTTATCTCCCAAGGGCATTATAATATTAATCTAACAAATTTAATCAACTATTAAATTTAAAGTAAAATACATAAGCACTCTAAGGTACCACATATATTTTAATCATATTAAAACATAAAAGCATTGCATGACATGCAAGAATTAATCAACTTATTAAAACTAACATCCTAACATAAAATTAAATGTCACAAAATGAAACTCCCATCATAATTTTAATTCATTTAAGTATTAACATAGGATACCATGCATAATAACTTATTAATATGCATTAAGGGATAAACGGATCTTAAAGTTTTTATCCGTTGAAGGAGAGACGAGCCGAAGAGGCAGACCACCTCTCGCGACTCGCGAGACAGGTCGCGACTCGCGACCAGGGTCGCGACTCGCGATTTTAGTCGCGACTCGCGAGAAGCCACCTTGCTTCCACTTTTCCGATTTCAATTCAGGCAATTTTAATCAAAATACGTATGATTTTCTTTATACACTAAAACACTTTTATGCATAACTAAATCATACTTGGCCTCATATTCAAGAATTCATGCCATGGAATTATACATAATCAAATTAAGCATAAAAACTTCAAAGCATGCAAATCATGAATCATACATATATATATACATCATATTCTAATTAACAACTTAACTAAAACATGAAATAATATAACAATTATATATGTATATATATATATGTATCAAAAAAAAATGTATAAACAACTTTTATACTCCCTACTAGATTAAAATCCAATTTTAATCATGCAAACAATATCCTCATGCTAATACCCTCCCCTAAATGAATTAAAATAAAGGAAAACATGCATCAACATGATCACATTAATCTATGCAAATAGGCTAACTGATACCACTGTAGGAATTTAGATGCTTAATGCGGAAAACGAGTATCACATACTCAAACATCTAACACCAAGATCTTTGCATAAATTAACATGAATCTATAAAGAGTATAAAATATACCTCTTGATGCGTGAATTCCACTTCCACCCCGAGCCTTCTAGTGGAGATCCTTTAGAACGTCAAACGCCGTTCCTCTAGTGTTGGTCCACGAACAACCCTTAGATCACCACGTATGCTAGTACGGAAGAGAGAATAATTCTCTTGCTTTTGAGGTGTGATGGCCGAAAATGAGGAGAAAGAGAGGAGCAAAGAAAATCAGATTTTCTTCACAAAGAATGATGTAATCTCCCACCTCCTTTGTAACCCCCATATCATTATATAAGGTGGTTACAAAGAGGTGATTCATGAGGCTTTATTTTGCCTCATAATGTCATACATTATGAGCCTAATAACCTCATGAGTTACAACTCTTCCATCCATCTTTAAAACCGACCAACCCATTTCACAAATGGATTTGAATAATATCCAAGGGTTGTCACATTGTGTGACCTCATAGGACCCAATACATATTAGTAGTTGGCCTAAATATCTTAACCAACCAACCGCAATTAGGCTTCTAAAGAAAACGTTGCGGTCGACCTAATATTATTGAATATATTATCTTTATAATTTGTCCATATACATTTAGTTTATTACACTTGATCGAGGACAAAATCCTTCACAATGTAATATTCCGGTCTGATCCTGGTCCAAAAAAAAAAAATCAGATTTCTACTTGACCAATGCACACCCGTAATCGTAGCCATTGTAAAATGATCCTAATTTCTTACTCGAAAATATTTTCCTTTTCTTATTATAACACGCTAACTCGCTAAGACGACACGCTCTTTTTATACGCTTATAATTCTATGTACGTTCCTAATGCCGTACGGTATCGTATTAATACGATCTAAATGCTCTTCTACCGTATACCCATTTTCTTTTCCTTCTCTATTTTCCCTTCCTCAACTTTCTCTCTCCTCCCCCTAAGATTTTCTTATTCACTCTTGTACTTGCGCGTTTCACATACCCCTATATATATACATAAAGATTCTCCCATCTCACATTTATGTTCATAAATAAACAAGGGAAAAAAATCTTCACTCTCCCTTCTCTTCAGTCTTCGCTTCACTCTTTCGCCGGAAAAATCTCGCCGACCAAACTTTCATTCTTTCTCTCTCAAAGTCAAGAAAAATAAAACTATAATTATTTTTTCTTCCAATCTCAGAAATTAATTTTCAATTATTTCGGTTTTTGCACACGCATTGATCTGCGTATTTCGATCCGAATTTCATGGCTTCTTAAAAGCTTAATCATTGCTGTAACAAAAGCTTCAAACTTTACACAATCTCACTCTTCTATTTTTTTTTGGTATTATTCATATACTTTAATTTTACTTTATTAAAACTTGGATTCTAAACCTTTTTCTTCTGAAAATTCGTTAAATTAACAACTCTTTTTTTCTATTTTCTCCACTTTCTGTAATTGTTGAAATTGCAGTTTGAGGAGAGAGAAAATAAGAGAAATGGCAGTGGCGACGCCATGTCTGCAATTTCCTCACTCTCCAAATACCATCTCTTCGAACGACGGCGTTTTGGTTTTCCGATCTACTTTTCTCGGAACGACGTCGTCTTCGAAGCTTTACAGAACACGTTCTTGTGAGTTTAAGCAAAAACAACGTTCTTCTTCTTCTTTCAATTCGATTCGTAGAGTTTGTTGCGCGAGTTTCGATAATTCTTCCGACGAAGAATTCTCGAAGAAAATTCAAGAATTAGCCTTCAGATTTCAACTTTCCGACGTAAATATCGACGAGAATTTCAATTTAATCGAAGAAGAAAAAGAGGAGAGAGAAGATGAAAATTTAACGGTTGAATCTTCATTAATGGAGATTCAAAGCGTCGAAATGAAGGCGAAAAGCTTAGATCTACCTCTCTCACTTCGAATGATTAAAAGGAAGAAGAAACAATGGCAGGAAAACTTCATCGAAGTTAGTGAATCTGCTTATTGTTCTGTGAAAAAGGCGTTTTCATCAATGGTGTTTATAATCAGAGAACTTCAAAGCTATACTCTTCAGATGAGAGAGATTTTATTCTTCGAAGATTTACAAGGAATTTTAGCGAGAGTACAAAATGAAATGAATGCTTCATTTGTATGGCTTTTTCAACAAGTGTTCTCTCACACTCCTACACTCATGGTTTATGTTATGATTTTGTTAGCTAATTTCACTGTCTACTCAATGTCAAATTCATCCGCCATTGCTGCTGCTCCTCCGCCAATTGCGGCGGTGGAGCAGCGAGAAAGCGGTGGCGGATACGGAAATTTCGAGTTTTTCGGTCCTACGGTGACATCGTTGTCGAATACGGCAGGGTGTAAAACGACTGCGATTGGTGGTAATAATGGTGGTGGGAACAATGTGAGGCAAGTGGCAAGTGGAATGGACGGTGATGGTTGGATGGATAATAATTCAGGTATTCTCCACCGTCCGATTGTTCCTGATGGTGGTGTGTCATCATCCGTGAGTACAAGGGAGGACACGCGGCGGAAGCAAGGAGACGAAGATGAAGTCGAACTTTGGCGTTCAATTGTAAATGAAGCTTCTAGAATGCAAAGTGAATTGAGAGATGAATCTCTTGATGATGAGACTTTGCAGAGATTCGTTTCGCCGGTGACGGCGAAAATTGAAGATGATACTAGTTATGAAGATTATTTCAAAACGGAGCTTCTTTATCAAGGTGGTGTTGCTCAAGATCCTAATAATGTTTTGCTCTTGGCTAATTATGCTCAGTTTCTTTACCTCGTTGTTCATGATTTCGACAGGTAAATTTCCTTTTGTTTTGGTTGGATTTTGATTTTTTACTAATTCTTGATGTTGATATGTTTGAATAGTGTGTTTGAGTTGAGTGTTGATTGTGCTAATCTTAATTGTGGTCGTGCTGTTGTTTGTTGAATTACATGGTCTTAATCTTGGAGTAATTTTGCAAGGAAAAGTCTATATCAATATCTATATGTGGTAGTGTTTAGCTATTTCTAAACGTCTCTTAGATTTTCATTACCATCCATGAAGGCGGCAATGAAATTCGCAAAGAAAAGCACATACAATGAAATTCATTACTACTATCACTTATTACCGTCATTCAAATGGGTGCTAGGTATTTTGTGAGACCTAGAGATTTAACAAGACTTTGTACAACAAAATGACGAATGACATTGAATCTCATGTATAGATTCATGGAATTTTTAATAACTAAAAATGTTAATATGTCAGCTAATTGAGAATGAGTCATGGTAATTCATTGTTTGCATCGTGAAGAATTTAAAAATGCTTGTTTTGTGCTATGAATATTGACAAACATGGAAAAGTAATTCATTTTTTTGAGCTATATATGTGTAAATGCATTGTACAAAACTAGAAGTAATTTGTCACATGCTTGCTTACGGTTGAAAATATCTCAACTTTATTACGATATGTTAAAGGTAAATTTTTTGAATCGAATTGAACTTTATTGTACTACTGTTTTACTTCTGGTTTCTTGTTTAGTTATTTGAGTTAAAATCAATGGAGTACTATTTTTATGTGTTGTAACAATCTGCACATTTTTGTTATTTGCAACAGAGCTGAGGAATACTTTAAAAGGGCAGTGAAGGTGGAGCCAAAAGATGCCGAGGCACATAACAAATACGCGAATTTCTTGTGGCAAGTAAGGAACGACTTATGGGCTGCTGAAGAGACCTTTTTAGAGGCAATCTCTGCTGATCCTAGTAACTCTTACTATGCTGCTAATTATGCTCATTTCCTCTGGAACACTGGTGGCGAGGACACGTGTTTTCCTCTCGATGACTCTCCTGATGATGAACCCCTCAATGCTTGAGGAAAAAATAAAGGAAAATGAAGAATGATGGAATAGGAGTGATGGGTGCTACACGATGTGTGAATCGAGAGTCCACACACAAGGGCTTTATTCGATGTGGTGGGCGCTCAACATGATGGTGTATGCTCTTCCTAAACAGTACAAGGAGGGTTCGGCAGTGACCACTTAATTGACATAATTTAGATTTGATATATTACTAAACACTAAGCTGTTTGTTATCGAACAAGAGAGGGAAAAGGAAGAGGAGCCCACACAAGTGTGTTTATCAAAATGAGTTTTCTTTTTCTCGTTTGATAACAAACAGTTTGATGTTTAGCTTTATTCTCAAAACGCACGCATTTGGAGGGGGTGATAGATGGTGGTTCGGTGTTGGAAGAATTGAGAGAAGAAGAGAAGAATGTGGGTTTGGTGGTGGGTGCACATGAAGGAAGTTGGGATTTGAGCATGAGACATAAAGATGGTAATGAAGCAATGGACCAATGGTTGGCAAAAGGCAAGATTTACTGAATTATGCTTGGCACACTGTGTCCTCTGCCTTCTTGAGATCTACAGCCAGACAATAAACTTTTGCCTTGGAATCAAAAGAACCAATTTTTATTGCACATAATCTTTTTCTTTTTCAGTTTTTTTGGCCTCGTAAATGTTCCATAATAAACTGTAACTACATTTTCTTCTTTGTTTATAAAATACCATATGTAATGAAAATGGAGGGCTAATATTCTACTAATTATAAACAATACTAATAACACTATGTCTCTTTAAATTACAGTGTTTAGACATTTGCATCTTTTATACTTCTTTCGTTTTGAAATAAATGAAACGCTTATCTCAAAAAGTTCCCACATAAAAGAGAAAAACGTTTTATTTATGTCAGAACCGAAGAAGTTACCAATTTTTTTATGGCGAAAAATAAAGTGTTTCATTAGAAAGAAACTAACGAATAGTAGAAGAAGGTGTTTTGGAACATGGGTTAGTGCGCTCCATAACATAATTGTCTATCAAATTTCTGCTTTTGCTAAATGTTAAATGCCTAGTTGGTGGAGTATGTATTATGGCAAGTTGCCCTTTTTGTTTGGTAGCTGATAGCTCTAGTATTTGGAGCAAGTCTACGGGTTAAAAACAAGTAAACAACACTACTTACTATTCAACAACTAGAACTTTGATTTGACTTGCAAAAGTTGGCCAAGAATCCCGTGAGTATAAATAGAGTGCAAAGGGTATACTGTTAATCTGTTTTAGCAATTGCATAACTAAAACAGCTGGTAAATCAATACAGTAAGTGAACAAGGAGCTTGAATTGGTCGGTATTTGTAATACTTCCTTCGTTACAAAATAAACGCAACAAATGAATATTTTATATTTCACAAATTATATCCATTTGTTGCAGTTATTATGTTACGGAGGAAGTACAATTGATCTCTAATCATACGACTTTACACCCTTTAGACCAGATTAATCCTGAATCGGCTTTTAAAACTGTAACTTTTAAATGAAATTATTCATAACTTTTGAAGTTTTTTGTAACCACTTTCCCTTATTTACGTACGAACATTTGCATGTTGGGAGAGGGAGGAATCTTCTCATATATAGAGGGCTTGTACATAGGTTTTATAACTTTCTTAAACTATATAGTAGAATATAAATAATGTCATAAAGTAGCTCCTTCCGTATGACAAATTTTTATAAAGGAATCAAATGAAACATAATTCAAGAGCATGTATCTCAAAATTCAGCTTATAATTTGGTAACCATGCAATTGTATTGCACTATCATTATTGTTAATCAAACACTAACCGGCAATATTTTATCGCATTACAACTTTCTTTTTAAAATCACGTTCATAAATTAGGAAGTGAATTATATTGAAAGTATCTTTTATCTCTATTATATAAGTGAAGGGAGGAGGAAGATGGTGTCCCCTTCTAAAAAGTCTGATATACCCTTAATGAATTTAAATTATTATATATATTAAATAATTTTTTCTTCTCCCTGCTTTCCATATATATTGAACAAGTCAACAATGGAATTGAATTTGAAATTTCATTTAAATATTAAATTAAGGAGAATAATTTTCTCTTCTTACATATGTGTGAAAAACTCTTATCAAAAATTAAATTGACAATTTGATTGACACAATAAATAAAAAACTTGAATTTCATATTAATAATATACTGATAATTTTTTAAAACCTAAATGTTGATTATTATTCGGTAATCTCTATTATATAAACCAAACTCTTCCACTTTATTAATATTCAACGATTGAACCTGATACACAAATTCTTCTACTTTATTTGAGCACACAAGCTTTTTACTGCTTTATATTTCCTTCTCTCAATACTATATTTGAATAATGATTAACAAATAACTAAAAAAACAGACGAAATATTGATTTAAGATATGAATAACATATAAAAAAGTTAAAAGTAATTATAAATATCTGTTAGGATCAAATTTTTTGTAACATTGATGAATAACTAATTGAGAAGAAAAACGTTGATATGAAACGCACGCATAGCGTGCAAAAAATGCTAGACTTGGTATCTTTTATATTTATTTATTTTTTTTTTTTTAAGGTAAGGAGAAAAGAAGATTAGGAGACCCTCCGCACGGCGGCTCCAACCTTATCGTTTCCAAGAATAGAATGAAGAGCAGAAATGAGTACAATCATCTATATTAAACCGAGAATCAACTAAATGACCGACGCGTTGGCGATCCAATCTTTTTGCTTTGTTTAAAAGGTGAAGCATGACGAATAGCCCAGAAGAGAAAGAACGAAGAAGAGCTTGGATATCCTGGATGATATGAAGAATCTGCAAGGAGAGGCAGAGATACGCTTTAACTGAGTTGATGACCATAAGATTATCACCTTCAATTTGGAGTAGACGAATATTGCTTTGGATTGCTAGGCGAAGCCCTTGTTGAAGAGCAGAAGCCTCGGCAACGAACACGGAAGAAGAAGTCAAAAATACGGACATACGATGGATCGACTTGGTAAACTAATCAAAATTATCTTTAACTTTTAAAAAGACTCATAATTTTGACCAAGACAAATTTTCTAAAGCCATATTTATTCTGAACGTTAAAGAACTAAAAAAGGTACTATTAATAATGTTGTGTGTCACTTATTGATGCTTAATGTTTATTACATATGCTGAAAAAAATTCATCTTTTGGCATATATTTATTGGAGTAAATGATTTATATAAATTTAAATTTAGAATTAGTTAATTTTTTTTTGCTAAAATTAGGAAGATTCTTGTTGAATCTACCTTTAAAACCGTCCATGTTCACATCGGTGATCTCGCCACCACAAACTACTTCGGTCCCATTCAATGCTTTACATCGTCAAATAGTATCACCAAACTCTTGACCATTGATTGTAAATATCATACTATCCTCCAATACCCACCGCTTGCGTCGTTTGCAAGATCAACATCATATTCCTCCACCAATATTTTCCCCACCAATGAATTCCACGAAATTGGGATGATGATTTTTAAAACCAATATGACATATAATTTTTTTTAAGTCTAAATTATTTTAAAAAATCTATCTTGAGTACTAACGTGATCAAAGGGGGACTTATCCACATCAATTTGACTTGCATAGACCCCGTTCACGTTAACATTAATGTGCACCAGGCCAAAAACACATATCATTTCTGAACAATCCATTATATTATTTAGAAACCCACTATATCTTACAAAAACTCACTGTATCATTCAGAAACATATTATATTATGCAGAAACTACATCATTTTCAAACAATCCACTATATCATTCAGAAACCCACTATATCATGAAGAAACTCACTATATCATTTAGAAACATACTATATCATGCGGAAATTACATCATTTATGAACAATCCGCTATATCATCCAGACACTCAATATATCATGCAGAAACTCACTATATCATTCAGACACTCACTATATCATGCAGGTTCTACATATGTCTATATGTTAAAGCATGTGTCACAATATATACTACACAACCTACATCGTCAATACGTATAAAACATTAAAATTAAATCCTCCAAAGATATTACATATAATTTCACTACATATTTTCCGTTAATAAAATCCACTATATTGTATATAAGTTCACTATATATTTATAAAACACACTATATGAAGTTAATATCAATTACCAACCTGGTGCACACTAAGTTAGTGTGCACCGGGTCCATTTAAGTTTTTTTGGGAGAATAAAGGAAAAATCCAATATTATTAGGGGTGAGACTTGATCCCAGAATCCCTATGCTAACATCTGCTACTCTATCTACATTTCATTTCAGCCATTAACAAACAACATTATTGCTTTATACTCCCTCCATTGCCAAATAAAGACATTCATGCTTCACCAAAATTTGCGTTGACCACAAATATCTCTTATAATATGACAAACAAAACTTATAAAAATTATACTATGAGATTCGTCTTGAAAAATACTACAATATTTTATTATTTTTATCAACAAGAATTGGGAGTAATTAAAGGTCAAAGTTTAACCTCGAATATCGTGCGTGCCTTATATTTTGAAACAGTGTGAGTATATCAATAGTGAAACTTTAACTTATTGGAAAATTATATATGCATATAAGAAGCTAAAAATGAAAATATAAACCAGAAGTTAAGCATTAATTATATGGATTGATGCGTGATTATGTTATTAATATCTAAATTAATACTACTCTAGAAATATATTTAATGCTTATCACAACCCTACGCGCTATCTTAATTATTTATCTCAATATGTACTATTCAAACCCAAAAACTTATTAGCATAAAATAAAGAACCCAAAAACTTAAATCCGGTCCACCACTGAATAGAATGGGGAATAGTTAAGATTTGATCTTGTCTAATTAGCTTCTTTCGAGAAAATTATTGCAAATGAAACTGATTGAGGACAATTTTAGGTTGTCAACAATGTCAAGCACTGTTTTGATCGAGTTTGTTGGTGTAAAATCATATTGTACTACTGATGTTCCTATCTCATAGTTGGCTCCGCGATTTCAACGGCTCTTATCTGATGGAGAAACTTTTTGCGTACTTTACATAATTGGACATGAAAAATCTATATTGATTTTTGTAGCACGAGAGAAATTACTTGAATCATGCTAACATAAATAAAAATTAGAGATATTTAAGAGGGAATGCCCGAATTTCCAACTTTTACATCGTCAAATTTCTCTTTGTACCGTTTCCCGCTTCTGTCATTTTCTGTTTGATGATCCCTAATTTAGTTTATCTTTATCACTTGTTCCTAATAATATTCATTTTGTGTATTTTAGATTTGTAGTAGGTGATCTTGAGATGTTGAAGAGATAAGATGAGAGATGAAAGAGTATTAGTTTGAAATAAAAAAAGGGTTTGTTAAACACCGCCCCAAAATTACTTAAAATCGCCCCGATCCAATATTATTTTCCTATTTTACCCTTGTTTTTTTACCAAACCAAACTCCACCACCTGCCACCACCTACCTTCCCCGACAACCGCCACCACCAACCTCCCCCGCCAACCCCCCACCACCCACCGCGAATTTTTTTAAAAACCGAAGGCTGGAACGTCTGGCTTGGACGTTCCAGCCATGGCTCAAACGTCTGGTCTGGATATTAAATTAGTCTTTAGCCTTTAGGAACAAGAGGTGCCATAACACATAGGTGATTTTCATTGTTACTCGGACTCTTCACTTTAACTCACGTATCCGTGTTCGATTCTCGACACTCAGACATTAGTATGACACTTGGGCACTTCATTTTAGGCGTAAAATTGACTAATTTTTCAAAAAGTTGACTTATCAGATAGTTGGACACATACCAGTGCCCGACACTCATACCTGAGTCCAAGTAACTTAAGTTAGAATATTAGTACTAATTTGTGCAATAGTGCGTCTTAGGTGTAAAATGCTACACCATAACTTACAGGTAAAAATGCCGCACGCGTACATAATGACACATACTCCAACAAAAATGATATGTACTACAAAAATAATAACATGAATGTGATGTCATTTTTTCAATTATTTCATGTCATTTGAGGTTTTAGTACAAAAGAAGTGGTGGCCGGTTTTGAGTTGTTACACCATAAGTTATAGTGTAACTGTTACCTCCAAGAATTTCTCTTTGTGTTAATATCATGAAGGCGGGAAGGCTAATTGAAAATCAATAAAAGAAAAAAAAACTTCCCCTTTGTTCAAGAGTTTTCTATGATATTGCCAAAGGAAATAGACGGAAAATCCTGAATGACTTTCACAATTTCACCTAGCTAGTAACGACTGATTCTCTATTGGGTGCACTGTGATTTTGCTTAATAATTTTCAAGTTACTCGGAAAATACTTTAAAGGACTTATGTGATAGGAAAGAAATATAAAGAAAATATTACCAAATAAGAACATGTTGCAATTATTATGAAACTTTCAGATAAGGAAAATGTTGCAATTAAAAAAGAACGGAAGAAGTAATTAAAGTATGTTTTTGGGTGCAGATATAATTAAGGTATATAGTAGGGGTTGGATAATAACTCTACCAAAAATATGAAAACTTAAGAATTTAACGAGTCGTCCAACAAGAAAACGATGCATGATCACGTGAAGTATGAGGTTAATCCCCCCCAATCGGTGTCTCCATTCTTCCTCCCATAGTGGTCCAATTAGGGCCTGCACATGGTCTTATAGCATTGGCATTGGGTTTTTAGGGCCTGCACAATTGTACATCATCTAAGAGAGATAAGGTAAGTAAATTTGTAAAATGCGAAAAGGCCCAATTGAACTTAACAGCACTTGTGGGTAATGGTCTAATGGACCATTGGACACTAACAACCTGGTGCTTGACCAGTCCAATTATCAAGCTGTGTGTATAACTATATACTTTCTCTGTGTTTTTTTTATTGCGCCATTTTATTGCATCATTTCTATTTTTGGAAAAGTTTTTGGGGCCATTTTATCTTTTTATCCTCATTTCACATACCCTTCAACCCAATTAATTGCTAAATAAGTGGGCAAATGAGTGTAATCTTCTTCTCTCTCCTCTTTTCTTAAAATTTGTGCAAAATCCAAATGGCAAATGGAGCAACTAGAAAAAATAGAAGTAGTGCGTCTGGATAGTGTAGTGAGTGTATCCTTCTCGTTCTTTTTTTTCTCACCTCAACCCAAAAGAAAAACCTAATTAATATCCATGGGAGTGCGACTGTATAAATGTCAGGCGGTTCGGTTTCTCCTCTCAAAACTCATTTAACTGAACTAAGGCGACCAGCCACATCAAGGGAAGAGAGGCTTGTTCCATGTTAGCTGCTCGTCCTAAAGTCCGATTAACCAAATTGGTAAAAGAAAACCAAGCAAAAATAACCTTTATCGCCTGATTAGTAAATAATGTTGGAATGTGAGTTGAATGGACTAACATATTGGCCGCATGTTGTAAAATACCTCGATTTCATAATTCATCTAGCACTTGTAATTTCACGATCTCTAATACGCTATTTTGACCATTAATACCTTTTAAACTACACATTGAGATGAATCTAACAAGATCCACCTGACAATTTATTTTTCTTATTTAACAGTGATAATTCATGGTAAAAATTAATAAAATTTGACTTTTAGATAGAGCACATTTGTTCCACGTGACTCATTATATATATATATATATATATATATATATATATATATATATATATATATATATATATATATATATATATAGGGGTAGGATCACATGAGAATGCTCCTTACGTGAGAAATGAGAATAAATCTCAACCACACGATTGGATTAGAGTTACAACACTTGTTCATTAGAGTTATACCCCCGAAAAAACATCGAGCCCAAAAAAAAATTTATTTTTTTTCGAATTTTTTTTCTTCTAATTTTTGTATTTTGGAGTTACATCACTTTTTCATTAGAGTTATAGTGCGTAAAATCCATTCTCATTTCTCATGTAAATATGCATTCTCATATGAACTCACTTCTATATATATATATATATATATATATATATATATATATATATATAATTAATGTAAAAGGAAAGTGACCGATAGGCGTTACAATTTGTTCTTTGATGGGGTTATAAGTTATAACATAGAGAACAACAAAAGGTTAGAGGGCCTAACAATATGTTTTTTGATGGGGGTGTAACATTTGTAATTATATATAATAGTTACCAAACCTGGCCGAGGAAATTAAATAGTGCAAAAGTTGAAAGTTCTAAAAATCTAAAGAATCGAGGAAGTATGTACTTTTATATATTGTTCTACATAGTCTATATTGTAATGCTCTCTGTGTAGTGCATTCGATGTGTGTAATGGAGGATAATGAGGTGTTTTGTATTGTGAAGCACTGGGAAGAATTAGGGTACTCACTAATTCTTATCAGTATTCAGTAAACCTATATTTACTCACTTAGTCATTTTGTTAGGGGCTCCGATAGCTATTGCGTCAAGTGTAGCACCTACTGCAGCAGCTGCAAGCAATCAGTTGCTGTTGTTCGGAATTTTAAAAAAAAAACAGTCTACTGCTGCGGTTCTTTCAACGGAACCACATCAATACAGACTTGTGTGTGTAATATTGATTCTAACAACGGATTGTAGAGTTGATCATTCGGACCTTTCGATTCATATAAGTGTACCCTAAAGGCCTAAACTGAGTTTCTTGTTTGCAATTCTGCATCAACAACTAAGATCCTTTCAATATGCTTTAATCTGGCATCGATATTGCAAACACAAAACTTCCTCTTTTATGATTATTATTACTTCATCAACATGAAAACTAACCAGATTTTAATAGTATTCATGATGATGAAAGAGAGGGAGATGCGAGAGACACTGAGCTACTGCTCAAGGCATCGAAGAGAACAAAATGAGAAAAGAATGTATACAAATTCTATAAAAGGTTTAAGTTGATATTTTCAATGACCAATGCTTAATTAAGCAATTGTTTATGTTCGGAGATTTCCTTACCCACCTGGATCATACTTTGGGATTATTAACTTTTGACTAAGGCGTGTTACTTTTCGACATAAAACAACCGAACCGAACCGAATTGATTGCTTCTAAACCGAATCGAATTGATTACAGTCGAACCGAACCAATTAAACCGAACCGAACCGAACGAATTAAATTATAACTAATAGTAATGATAATAATTTAGGAACCGAACCATCTTGAACCGAACCGATTGCACCGAACCGAACCGAACCGAACAAAATAAGTTGGGAGAACAGTGCCCTAAGACATATGGGATCGGGGTACTATGTGCTACTCGAGAAGTAGGGTTGATTAATTCCTAAACACAACAATATTTTCCTAATATCTCTAGTATTGATCGGGTTGGAGCTTCTACTTAGGATCCTCTTCGTTTTCTCAAGAAAAAATAGTACATTTCATATATCACCTTGTCACGATTGTATAAAATATGAAGGAAGTAAACAATATTCTTGTAAAACTTATATTTCGAAGTTTAGGTGTCACAATCTAAAGATAAATAATAGGGGATAAAAGATGGCCGACGATAATCCTCATCTTTTGGCCTTCCTCCCTTTTCACCCTAGTTTGGCTCCTTTCTTCCTCTCGGGACATCAATCCCTCGTGACATTTTTTTTTTTGAAAGAGAAATTTCATTAATTGAAGGCCAAACGGCATCTACAATAGGTATTAAAGAAAAATAAGATACAATTAAACAAGACTAAATCAAATTCGTCTTGAAGGAACTACAATGAACCGGATCGAGCAATACAATAGCAGCCCCCCTTGTATTTGTTTGAATCAAGCGACTATTGATGAGGAAGTCTATCATTTTGATGTAGTTTGAGAAGAACATTCTTGATCGAGTCATGTTGACCGCATCCGAGATTCCAATACCTTCATGTTGAGTCTCGAACTTCAACCAATGAGAACAATTTCTCATACCTAAATACAAAAAAACCATACTCACAACTCCCATAGGGGAGAAGGAGATTTCCAAAACAGAAACTAAAAACCCCATAACAGGGTTTGAAAAGATCTCATAAAGAGAGACTAAATTATTAAACAAAACAAGAAAATAAATTAAAAACTGAAAATAAAAGGGGAAAAGGGGCTTACCATGGATGAAATCATCCATGGCAGCCCCTAACTGAAGAACAAGGGAGTAGGGGAGGCTAGGGTTTGAGAGAGAAAGAGAGAGGGGGTCAATCCCTCGTGACATACATTAATTAAGACCATAGAAAAGGATCCACCGCGTACCTTAGAAAAAAAATGTGTGCTATTCTCTCATTCAAAAAGTAATAACTTTTTCTTTAATTAACTTCTGACCGAATCGCCTAAATAATTATAAAATCAATCAAAAGAGGAAAGAAACGCTGAATCAAATAATTAATATCTAACATCTTTTGTTTGGCAAATGTTTTAGCATTTAATCAAACAAGCTCATGACTTTATGGATGTCACCTACTTTAGTTGGTAAGGTTTTAGAAGATACGCAAAACTTCCGTAGATATTATTCGCATTTGTGACTCTTTATAAACCAAAATATATAATTAAACACAAACCTAGTACATGATTTTGCAACATGTTGAGAATGTAAACTGTAATAACTTCAGTTCCTATAAGATGGCCTAACTAATTATATTGTCAATCTAAAAAAAAATTAATCAAGATTTCTAAGCATCTTGAACTAATTTATTTGATTTAATATAGGTAACTGTAAAAAACTTAAAAAAGTCTTCTTTATTATACTTAAACAACTACCAGTTCTCGAACCTTTAGCCTCCCATCAATCTAAAGTGTACGTTCTAACCACCATACCAATTGATCAAATAATGATTTAAAATGTAAATCATTGTTCATAAGTACTCGAAAATGTACAAGGAAAAAGATATACATACCCTAAACCCAAGGTAAAGAATTGCCATGCTACTACATGTGTACTCCCCCTCTCGCAAACAAGACACAAAGTAAATAATAAAAATGTGTGGGGAAAGACTTGAACCCATAACTACCTCTCATTTGACATACAAAGACACTACCCATTTCAATTAATCTACAATTTCTTATTGGTCTTTGTAAGAAAAAAGTATTTAAAGACAAGATAACATACACCCTACAATTATTGAATTCGGTAACTGGTAAACAAATAGAAGACTCACAACTATATTCCATTGTCCCAAAATGATAATTTCATATCTTAAAACACAAAACCAAATAATTTGAGTAAAACAAATTTATGATGAATCTTTTTTTTTTGAAAGTATGATGAGTCCTTTAACATCTTGCATGAGCAGTGGCGGATCTAGAAAATTTAAAATGGGGGTACAAAAATAAATTTTAACTTAGTTGTGGAAATTTAAAATGGGATCTTTTATCTTTAAAATTGGACTAAACCTAAAATCTTGGTCAAAATTCTAGAAAATGGGGATGCACCTGCTCCCTATGAGAGCCAAATGCATCCGCCACTGTGCATGAGTACTGTTTTTTCTCAAATGAGTACTACCAATCATATGTTAAGCTTTCATCATCAGGTTTAATTAAAATTTCGGTTTTTTCACCAAATGCCCCCGAGTTTTCGGTTTATTCACGAGGTACCCTCGCACTTTTCAAAATACACGGGGTACCCCTCAGTTTCAACATAATACACCCAAATGCCCCTAGTGACTAACGGAGTTAACCGCCGTTAGTCATTAACCTTAATTTTCTGTTTTAAACCCTAATTAACTCTAACCCTAACCCTAAACACTAACCCTAACCCCTAAACCTAAACCCTAACCCTCCCACCACCCCCCCCCCACCCTCCCACCACCCCCACCCCAGCCAGCCTCCCCCTCCCCACCCCCCCCGAGCCCCCCACCCCGCAGCCTCCCCCCCCCACCCTCCCGAGCCCCCCCCCACCACCCCTTCCCCACTTGTCCCAGCTGCCCCCCCCACCAACCACCGCCAAGCCACCCCCCTTCCCAAACCCCACGCATCCCCCGCCCTTCCCCCACTCCCATCCTGCCCCTTCCCCCCCCACCCCCACGCAGCCCCAACTCGAATTCCCCCCACCGCCGTCGAATTTTCGCAGACAAACCCCCACCCCCGCCAATTTTCGCAAGACACGAACCGATTTCCGCAGCGTGAGTAGAGGAGGGAGAGAAAAAAGCAACGCCGAGGGGGGGGGGAGCGAAAATCGATGAGGGGAGGGGGGGGGTGTCCATTATTGTGGGGGAGCGACGGGGAAGGGGGAGGGGGTGGGGCCGGGAAATCGGTGCCACTGCCGTGGGGTCGGAAAGCGGCGGGGATGGGGGAGGGCTCTGAAATCGACTCGGAGTGGGGGAGGGTGCGAAAATCGACTGGCCGGGGGAGGGGTGGGGGGTGTTGGGACGGTGAGGGGCTGCCGGGCGGTGGTGGGAGGGGGGGGCCGGGGGTGGGGGGAGGGGGTGTTGGGACGGTGGGGGAAGGGGGTGGTGGGAGGGTGGGGGGGAGGGTTAGGTTAGGGTTAGGGTTTAGGGTTAGAGTTAGGGTTATGGTTTAGGGTTAGAAATTAGGGTTTAGTTAGGTTAATTAAGGCTAATTAGGGTTAAGACTAACGGCGGTTAACGCCGTTAGTCACTAGGGGCATTTGGGTGTATTATGTTGAAACTGAGGGGTACCCCGTGTATTTTGAAAAGTGCGAGGGTACCTCGTGAATAAACCGAAAACTCGGGGGCATTTGGTGAAAAAACCGTTAAAATTTTGATTGTATTCACTAGATCAGTAACAAAAATTGAATACGGTCTAAGCTATATGTGCTAGCCTTTTAACTACAATTCTACAAGTACATATCAAATTGACTTATTATCATTTCTTTGTTGTTGAAAGGTTTTAGTTTGGCTTTCACCAAAAATATATAAATAAAGTTTAGTTTGGTGATTGTCCCATAAAATTAGGATATGATTTTTCTTAGCAATGGAAGATGGGCAATTGGTTCAAGTTAATCTATTATACTACTGCAACTATCACAATGTAAGGATTATTTTATAATGGTATAAAATCTGATATCCCACATTATTAAATAAGATGATCCAGGGCATTGCCCGAGCTAACAAATAGTTTCCAATTGAAAACACAAAAAATAATTTAAGATGATTGAACTAAATTTATATTCTTAATAATCAATATAAAGAACAATTAAGAACTTAGGCCCTGTTCTTTTGGACTTATTTTCAGTTCAGTTTAGCTCAATGATTTAATTATTATTTTCGTTTTTAATATTACTATTATTATTATATTATTATTATTTATTATTAATATTATTAATATTTATTATTATTATTATTATTATTATTATTATTATCATCATCATTATTAATTTATTATTATTATGAATATTATTATTACTATTATTATCATTATTGATTTTCTATTATCATTATTATGATTTTTTATAATAATAATAATAATAATAATAATAATAATAATAATTATTATTATTATTATTATTATTATTATTATTATTATTATTATTATAAATTATCATTATTATTATTATTATCATTATTATTATTAATACTATTATTATCATCATTATTGATTTTCTATTATCATTATTATGATTTTTTTTATTATTATAAATTATCATTATTATTATTATTTTATAATTATTACATTTATTATTTATTATTAGTATTATTATTATTATTGTATTACTTTTATATTTATTATTTATTATTTTATAATTATTACATTTATTATTTATTATTAGTATTATTATTATTGTATTACTTTTATATGTATTATTTATTATTTATTATTTATTATTATTATTATTATTATTTATTATTTTTTTATTATTATTATTATTATTATTATTATTCTAAGGTCCTATTCTTTTGAACTCATTTTCAGTTTAGTTCAGTTTCTTGCACTCTAAAAAAAGGGGCTTTAATAAGCTATTGTAACTATCTTTCAATTTTTTAAAAAATGCAAGTCTATATGTAAATTGTCATAGTATTAGATATGTATCTTGTACATCACACGGGTATACATAAAAAATTAAGATTCGATAAAGTGCGCGTGTGACACACGCACCATGAACATACGTCAATGGAATAGCTATAGTTATATATTTGGAAAAATATCATGGTCGTTAAAGCAAAGTCGGAAAAAGATCCGAATAAAAGCTAAACAAATTGAATTATAGATTTTGCAGATTTCTTTCTTTTCTTTTAAAATTAAAGATACTAATGGCTAAAGACGTGCATTTGAAATAGTGAAGGGAAAATACTATAAGTTCAATACTTAGATCAAAATGCAACTTATCTTAAGTATCTCCTAATTACGTTACGAAATATTGAGCTTTGGACTTCTCAATTATATGGCCGGCCTAGAGGGTTTAAACACTATGCCAATTGTTGAAATGATGATTCTAAATAGAAATCAATGTCCATAAGTATGCATTTTATAATATTATAGATGTTGATTTATCACATACTTAAGGGTATTTCTTTACTCATTCATCTATTGTAAAGCTACAAATGAGCAAAAAATGATGGATGCGCAAAAAATAGCCTTGAATGTACAGTATAAGTCTTATTGTAAATAAGTAGACTGAAATCAACTGACAATGATAACTTTAATTTATAATCTTGAAATTGTTACTCCTACAAGTAAAATGGTTTTCTAACCTCTTTGTAAACCCCTTCCTATGCATTATAACCGCCCTTATTATATTTTCCTACCAATTTCATTATAGTTCGATTATCAATTGTATACCACCATTGATCAATACCAATCATATTAAGATTTTAAGAATAAAAGTAACAAGTCTCATCTAAAATCAACTTCTGCATTGAACAAGATTCACATTTCAAAAAGAGCATTTAAGAGCCTATTCTGCATCTCAGCTAGTTTTTACATTTTAGTTTTAAGATTTTAAAAGTTATATGATATAAGGATATAAAAAGAATTCATTTATAAGTAGTCTTACTCATTTGAATCATATTTATTTTGAAATTTAATATTACTTTTTTGTCTTTTCCGGCATCGTAAAACAAAAAACAACAACGAACAAGTTATAAGGTGAAAAAACTACTCCCTCCGTCTATAATATAGTGTTTGTTTCTTTTTTTACAGGGACTCTAAGATGGACATTTGACCTTCAATATCTTCAATTCCTTATCCATAAAAAATATAAAAAGTTGATATTATGAAACTACATATTGAGGTAAATCTAAAAAGATCTTACGTGAATATGTTTCTTGTATATATTAATGAGAATACTTGGTCAAAGATTTTAAAGTTTGAGCCACCTAAAATGAAATAAATTTATATTATGGGACGGAGAGGGTATTATCTATTTGATTCTAACCATTTTTTTACTGAACAAGTATTACCACTAATTTGTTTTTTAGCATGTCATTTAATGTCCTCAAAATTTATGGCAATTAAAATAACCAATTAATTACCTCACCAATTTTTTTTACACTATTTTTTCTTACAAAGCAAGGAAGATGAGAAGTTACAGCAACTAATTTAATTTAATTTAATTTAATTAATTTTAAAATCACACCAACCATTGGGTTCTATATAAGACCAACGCTATACATCAACTTGCTTACTACAAGCCTAAACATAAGCTTTTCCCTAACTCATTTCAAGCCCTTCTCCCTTCACTCCCTCCCATCAATCTTGCAACCTTATTACATGCCATTTAACTAGATATCTTTCATTTTCCCTCTTTTCTTTAAACCTTTCCTTTCAATCAACTTTTAGAAAACCCACATTTTTCACCATGATGCAAGAACAAGGAATTACTAGCGTTAATTTGCTAGCAAACTCAAACCCTTCAATCTTGATGTGTTCAGTTCTTTCTTCCCCTCCTCCTATAGCAGCCATTGATAGGTTTTTACGCGGTGACCGCGACGCCATTTCTTCCCGTTTTACTCAAAGTAAATCGGAAAACACCACCACCAACACCAACACCGCCATCACGGCGACCACCAAATCAACCACCATGTATCATGATTACTTTACTAATTTTTCATCATCATCTAATGATTCTATTAGTAAAAATCCAAATTTTATTTATGGTGTTGGGAATAGTATCATTTGCCCTAATAGTACCATGCATGATATCAACTTTGTTGATAATTTGTTTGTTGATGATGAAGTTGAGTCTTTAAATTCGAGTGAAATAAGTGATGATGAAGAAATACTTATAGACGAAGAAGATTTTATGGTCTCTGAGATCAGTTGGAAATATAGGGAGAGAAAAGGAAAAGCTTGCGTCAAAGGCCAATGGACGGTAGAGGAAGATAGGTTTGTTTGTTTTTTTCTTTTCCTAATATCATACGTTAATTTGTTTTTTATTAATTTTTTTTTAACAATCATCGTCGAAATATTTTTTTAAAAAAATTTGGTTTATTATTCTCTAACTTTTTATTAGCTAAGGAAATTAAATATTTTTACCATGTCAATTTTGTTTTCAAGTGTTACGTAAAAAATGTTATACTTTCAACAAATAGAGTAATCGGCCCTCAGAAAAACAAAAACAAATAGAGTAATCGATTTTTTTTTTTCATTTTGGTTTTGTTTTGAATGGAAATGTTTGTTACGTGTACAAAAATATAATTTTTTTCCCTAGATTATACTTTGTTTTAAAGAGCCTTTCAATGTGTACTATATATAAAAATTATACATTAGAATAAAGGGTGGCAAATAAATTATTTGCTTAGATAAATATTTGTTTTGATGTCCCATTTTTTCGAATGAAGGCTTCTCAAGTTGTTGGTGAAAATATATGGAGTTCGAAAATGGGCTTTAATAGCAGAGAAGATGGTTGGTAGGGTAGGGAAGCAATGTCGTGAAAGATGGCATAATCATCTACGAGCTAATATCAAGGTATTATTTCTTTTACCTCTTATTATTGTTATTTTTTTTTTTAAGTTCCTAATTATTTGTAAAGTCTTTTTTTCTCGTACTTTTTCTTTAATTTTACTGTGAAATTGTTCCAATGATTCATTCATATAATCTTATAAAGTGAGGTAATTTTTTTTCCTGGTGCCTGAGTTTTCACCTTTTCTTAGAGAGAAAAGGTGAAAAAAGTTAGGTATTTCTACATCAGAATTTTTAGATTGTATCATAAGAAATTTCTTTTCACCTTTATATATAAACTTTCATTTTATTAATGGTCAAATAATTCTAAATTAATGCCATCAAAGCAAAAATTTGCTTATATACTCTATGATTATTCTACGTGATCCCAACGATTCATCTCAAATTAATGTTTGCATGTAAAAAGTAATATTTTGATATAATGGTGCATTTTTTTTATACCTTATTTAAATCCAAACTCTCAGCTAGGAGTACTGCATAAACTCGAGAATAAGTAAAAAACATGTAATTTATAATTTAATTAAGATTTCAAAATTGATTAAATGGAGTACTAGCTTAATAGTTATGCACAAAAATTATTCGGGTTAAGCTTTTCTTCTGACAATTTCCTTATATTGCACTTTTTTTTCCATTTTAGTTAAGTCCCTCGCAATTCTTGTGTTGCTTAGCCTTTTATAGTGGAGAAAAATAAAGTTTGTTATACTGTTCATATTTTTTTCATCTACAATTAATTCATACAAACAAAAGTGAGAAAGTAATTAATAAGATTCTTATACGACTATTGTACTAAGCTTTAAACTACATGAATAATGCTCTACTTAACTTAATCTATCCAATATTACTTCAATGGTCATTTAATTTATATTAGTAACCCATACTTCAATATAATGATATTACCTATATTTCATAAGGGATTGTCATAAGGGATTGTGGGACTGTGGATGTCAGCTAATTTATTTGGTAGAACAAGAACAAGGTGTGATGGTACTGAAAAACCTAAGATTGAATTATGTATACATCATTATCTTTATGACTCTCTAGTCTTTACACACTGAAAGAGAACAATCTAAAAAGGACTTAAGCAAATTAAAAGTTTTATGTAAATGATTATACCTTGATTTTATTGCATCGTCTTTAAACTATGAAATATACAAGTAATCTCGTAACCCTTAAATTTGGCATTTTATTTTTTTAATTGAAAGAAAAGGACATTTTTATACAACTTATCTACATTATTGATTGAAAAATTGATGGTGATCCAACTAATGCATATAAAATTCTTAATTAGTAATAATTTTCTTTCAATGATAAAATTGCAGAAAAATGCTTGGACTGAAGAAGAAGAGAGGATCTTAGTGGCGGCTCATGAACGATTTGGGAACCGATGGGCAGAAATTGCTAAGCTAATTGATGGAAGAACTGAAAATTCAATCAAAAATCATTGGAATGCAACAAAAAGGAGACATGGTTCAAGGAGAAAACATAATAAAAAGGTTAAATCTGAGGGTGAAAATAATCAATCATTTATTTTACAAGATTACATAAATAACAAATATTATTCATGCAAGACCACCCCAAACCCTAACATCACCACCACATCGACCACCATGATAGACAACACCACCACCTTCTCCACCGCCTCGCCTAGCTCGGTTTCCACCACTGTTTCGAGTGAGGTCGAAAACCCGTACACCAACTTTTTTCTAGAAGCTTCTACTGAGGGTGAGTCAGCTTCTTCATTAGCCACAATGAACCCTACTACTGAAGAGATGATATTCATGCAAACTTTATTTTGGACTCATGATGATTCATCAGTTGGCCTTGTAAATTCGGGAAATTATCAGGTGCAACCGCAGGTGCAAGAGATCATGCAAGTGTCTGATAACAACACTAGTTTCAACTCTGATGGATTTCTTTTTGATCTACTACATGGAGGTGCACCACAGCAAGTTGTGTCTGATGAGTGGATGATCAACAACAACCAATCAGATGATCTTATGGAGAAGATGGTGGTGGAAGTAGCATTATATCAAAGGAAAGATATGGACTTGTTTGAGATGATTAATTCCTTTAAATTTTCTCAAATCAACAATTAGTAATAAGTCATTAGATTCATATTTGCAGCTTAAGTTTATTTTCAATTAGTGGTCATGCTTTTGTTGGTAATCTTGTAGTATGTTTTTAATTGTCTTAAAAACTTTTTAAATTAAGTAGAATGCTAATTAGCTTGTTGTATGAGATCTGGATCAATTACGTTATATTTATACAAATATTTTCTGGTAATAACGGGTTTGGTCCCCCAAATTACATATATACGATATAACCACTTACAAAGTCCACTTTTACAATACTAGGGATGCTTAATGAGCCTAATAATATAATTTGTACAATATTTTTCACTTTTAAGGATCTTAAATATCAAAATGTTTGTACAATATATATATACATCACAATGTTTAAAGATCTTAATTATCACCGATAAATTAGGGGTGTTCACTTCGGATTATCCCGTCCGAAATTTCGGATCGGACATCCGAAAACAAACAAATTGAATTTTTATAAGGAAAAGTTCATAAAATAAGTTTCGGATTGGATCCGGTCATTGGATATTTCGGATCTTCGGTCTTGAAAACGGATATTTCGGATCGAATATCCGAAAATTTTCAATATCCGAAATATCTGAAAAATAAAAAATCGAATCTGATATCCGATTTGCCGGATCGGATATTTATGAACACCCTTAGTTTGTACCACTCGTATGCCACTTCTTGTAATTAGTGAGTTCATTCATCATCCACCGTGCATGGTACAACCAAGACTAAGATTTGCTCATTTGCTCATTTACTCATTTTGAATTCTCCTTTTTAGTACATTTTGCTTATTTGGATGATTCCATATGAGAGAAAAAAACGTTGGGTGTACCATGCTCATGATATATCCGGTTGTATGATAAAATTTTGTGTGATTGATTAGTACATATTTTGAGTTTATAATCCTTAAAAGTCATAAGGCGAGAAAAGAGTGGTACACAAGATACTGCTGAACTTGGCACACTAGTGTGAACACACATAAAAAAAGAGTGTGAACACAAACAAAAATTACCAAATTAGTGCATGTTGCAAAAAAAAATTGTATGTCAAAAAAAGAAACATATATGATGCAATTATTTCGAAAAATATGTTGATTGCAATTGGTCTACATAGCTAACTGTTTTGTGGTAAATAATGTGATTTTTAACTTTACAACTCTTGATAATAAAAAATAGGGTTTAAACAGATAAGATCAATAGTACACTTTGTTCTATACTAAAGAGCAAGATCTTTCCTCTTTCGTGTTTTTCTTTTTTCTCAGGTACTTTAGTTAGGTATTCTCAAAGTTCTTGCAAGTCGCTAGCTTGCATTGCAAGTTGCAACCAATTGGTTAATTCCCAGAGAATTTATTATAACTTTTGACGAAGATCTTGTCTTTTTGCATGATAAATAGTACTCCATATATTTCCAGATTTTAGTTTGTTAGGTAGCTAATCGATTTTGACAAATTATTTGTTGCTTCACGTTTTCTGGCTCAATCCCTCGCAAATCAGACCATGTAGCTCGAAATGCGATTAGTTACAAATTTTTGCTTAAAGAGGGTAAACAATCATATTGAAAAATACTTGCATATATTGTAACAAATAGCAAAATCGTTTATAAGATTTTGGTGGCTTAATGGCGAATCTACAAACTTAGGCCCTAATTAAGGCTGTTCTGTTCATCTACCGTTCCGAAAAAGTAGACCGGTTTTTTGTCCAAGGTTTCGGTTTTTGGTCCGTATTTGTTGTACAATCAATTTAGAAAAAACTTATACATATAAAATTGAATTTTGTTACATATTTTTATCTAATTTTTATAGATAATATATCCCAAAATTATTATTATATTATATATTAGCTATATTTTTTAAGTATTAAATAAAACATAATTACAAACCTAATAAGAAAGATAATTATTTTTAAAGTGGAAATAAAAGATAAATAAAAAAAGGTCGAAACCAAGATCGGACCATTTTCTTACTAGTACAGTATATGTTTCAGAAATTTCGACTTTTTTTGGTCCTCCATCTGATCCTGGACCAATAGACGCCCTAAGGTCTAATCAACAACAACCTATGTTGGGCCCATAGCATGTGTTCCTTTTGCCCTGCCCCAGATACGGGTTTGGTAAATCAAGTGTTTATTGATGATGAAGTTGAGTCTTTAAATTCAAGTGAAATAAGTGATGATGAAAAAATACTTATATGCGAAGAAGATTTTCTGGTCTCTGAGATCAGTTGGAAATATAGGGAGAGAAAAGAAAAAGCTTGCGTTAAAGGTCAGTGGACGACTGGACGATAGAGGAAGAGAGGTTTGTTTGTTTTTTTTTTCTTCCTAATATCATACATTAATTTGTTCTATATTATTTTAATTTTTAACAATCATCATCGAGATATTTTAAAAAGTAAATTTTGATTTATTATTCTTAAACTTTTTATTAGCTAAGGAAATTTAATAGGAGTATATGCTTCTTGTTACTCTATTTTTTTTTGTTAGGGGAAGTAGTATGAAAGACGGGGAACATAATCTACTGTCTACATGAATAATGTATTTCCTTTTGATTTGTTTGACCTTACAAAAACCAATAGATTGAGTTTTTTGTCATAAACAAACTTTTAAAAGTGTCATTTTGTGAGAAACAACCTTATAATTTTTTTTTGTGAGAAACAACCTTTAAACTCTATTTTCTTGTCAAATCAGACCCCTCAACCATTTTCCGGCATTGACTTCATTTTTCCGACGAAGACTTTTTTTTTTACCCCCTTCCCTCTCTTTTTCCCTCCAATTTCTTCCTCCCAACCCCACCCCAACCTCCAGCCTCACCCCCCATTCTCCATCCCCATCCCTCTCTCTCCCTCTCTCCTCCCAGCCCCACCCCAACCTCCAGCCTCACCCCTCATTCTCTCTCCTCCACCCTCGTTGAACCCTCGCTGAACGCTCACAACGCCTGCAAATGCATGCGTGGCCGAATATTGTGCACCTTATTAGAACTCTCTAAGGCGTGGTTGTGCTCCTTGACAAATTTAGTCACAGCCCACTTGTTACCCTTCAACTCAATCTTCAGCTTGGCTTCACATATGTCAGAAGACTTCCTTTTCCACCCCTCTTTCATACATACAAACAGTCTAAACGGCTAGCACTATCGGTGTTCAGCAGCGTTCAGCGAAGGTGGAGGAGAAAGAATGAGGGGTGAGGCTGGAGGTTGGGGTGGGGCTGGGAGGAGAGAGGGAGAGAGAGGGATGGGGATGGAGAATGGGGGTGAGGCTGGAGGTTGGGGTGGGGTTGGGAGGAAGAAATTGGAGGGAAAAAGAGAGGGAAATGGGGTTAAAAAAAAGTCTTCGCCGGAAAATCAAGTCAATGCCGGAAAATGGTCGAAGGGTCTGATCTGACAAGAAAATAGACTTTAAAGGTTGTTTCTCACAAAAAAAAAATTATAAGGTTGTTTCTCACAAAATGACACTTTTAAAAGGTTGTTTCTGACAAACAACTCTAATATAAAAGCAGAAAAAAAGCATTTCTCTCTCTTCTGACGTGTTATTGCAGTTCATTAATAAAAGATGAGACAGATTAAAAGACCACTAAAATTTTTGTGTGTTATTTTTGCTATTTTTAAAGGGGTTTACTATTTACCGCTCGTATTTACTAAACACCGCTGGTATTTTTATACGCACTTTGTATTTTTTTTTAACTTTTTTACCTCAAAAATATAACAGTTTTAGAATTTTTTTTAGCAGGAACCGAACCAATTTTTCATATCTACCATGGTGGAACCGACCATTTTTTCCAGTTCCACCATGATGGAAACGGAAAAAAGTTCGGTTCCACCATGGAGGAACCAAAATTTTTTTCCGTGGTTCTACCATGGTGGAACTGAAAAAATCATTCGGTTTTACCATGGTGGAACTGAAAAAACTGTTCGATTTCATGAACAATATTTTTTTTTAAAATTTAAGAGCAAGGGAGGAGAGAGGGAGAAAGAGGAAAAAGAAAATGGGGTGGGAGGCTGGCGGGTGCCATGGGAAGTGTGGGGTTGGGGGTTGCGAGGGGGCTGGGCTGCAAGTTGTGGAGGGCTGCTATCAATTAACCATGTTTTTTTTTTTGACGAAATCAATTAACCATGTTGATAGGTTGATTTGGCCCATTTTAATTTTGACAAAAACACGAGTTTGGACTAGTAGTCATACATATTTCCAGGTTAATTGTTAGCAATATCTGTTCCAACAGATTGGGTTGATATTAATAAGAATCAAACTAATACATATCTCATGACTACGTAACATTCTATGCCACAAGTGATGACATACGTTCAACATCTAACAGTTGGAGTCTACTTCAACAGGGGGAATTTGGTCTTTTTATAAGAGCAGTGGTACCATTTGGATGTTCATGGATAAAAAAGATGCATTGTGTATAAGTATGAACATGGCTTTCACCTTGTACTGTACTTAAAGTTCCATTGCTGAGTATACTGTATAGATAACAAGAAGAAATAGATCAAACCGAATAACAGAAAATGAATGAAAGAAAAGCCATTTCATTCGTCAACTTCGAACAGTCAATGGTACATAAATATACTTCTATAAACCAAAATTGTTAGAAAAAATAAATACAAAGCCAATCTTTCTGAAATAATGTAACTGTCCGCTTGGAATTATACTTGGAAGATAATATAAGACCTTTTGGACAATGCAGGTTTATGCATTGTTGATCCAAGTGAGAAAAAAGATGGATCGCCTTCCTCAATACTGTATTCAGTTGTGCTGCATTTGTAATGTTAGGAAAGAATAGTTTTCTTGCAGAAGTATCCTGTTGTACCTCTGTTCTATGAGTAATCCAGCGTAAACCTGAGAATCAGGACATCTTAGCTCGGGCAAAGAACACTCCGGCAAATAGACCTGCAACACACGAATTACTGTCAAGCTAACCTCTGGAGATGACAATTGGATCAAGAGAGAATAACTTTGGTTGTAATACTTACCAAATAGTATGCTGAAAAGATTTGGTACGCTGAGTGGAACATTGAACAACAGTATTCCAGCAAGTGATATGGGTATCTTGTTTAAGGAACCCACCAAGCTATAAAACATACATTAGCATAGATTAATAGAAGTCGACCTCTGCAAAATATACCATTTTCTGTACATTAAATATTATAAAACAAGTGAGCAGGAGTGATATTGTAAAATCATAAGCCCTGGAAGTTGGGTCATATTTGACTATTTGTTAATTATACCTTTCACTAATCAAAACTGCTTTTTATCAATCTAAGTTGTATGTTGCAGTTTCAGTAGTAATTTTGTCATATGTTAGTATGTTACAGACCAGGACTGATTTTGCAAATAAAAAGTGACTTTCTCTGATCGAAACTATATTTTACTCAAACGAGTTTATATAAGTTAAAGAGAACAGGGCTTAGATAGAACTGTATCTAGCAAGGTCAGAGAGTACAGCACTATACCTATAAGTTGTAGGGCTGCTTTGACCTAAAAACCACATCGAAGTGAAGCTAATGGCAAGTCCCAACAATCCGCTGAGTGTTGCTGCAGCCCAAAACATTGGCATTGTAATTACATTGCTGCACATATATGAATACATTTGAGGATACTAATTTGCTGAACTAAATCATTGACTAGTCAAAGCATTGAAGATTCAAATATATACTTACGCATTCCTCACATAAGTCCATTCATCAAATATAAGAATCAAGATCAATCCAAATGGTAATGACAATGAATTGTTCAGCAAAACCATTGAAACTTCATTAAGAGATCCTGATTTTGTCAGTTGCTTCGCTTTTTCCATGACCAACCTCAGTGTAAGCTGCAAAAATGTACAACCTTTTTAGTTGATGGTAGTAAACGCGAAAAAAATAAAACGAAAACAAGAAGAAGAAGAAAGCTGCATTCTCAAGGTCTGTTTCAACAATCAAAAGTGGAACACATATCCAAAGAAGATACTTACTGAATAGCTTGCTGTTAGAACACAGTTTATAAGTTGCCATGTATATCCTGTGACTTCAAAAGAAAGATCTGTGACACCACCACTTACAGCAGAGATAATCTGTCATTCAGAGGTAAATGCACAACTCAATACCCAAATGTATCATCAAAACTGTTACAAACATGGGTGGGGGAGTGAGAAGAAATGAAAATGGGCAGAATACTTCTATAAGAGAAGACCTAAGCGTGAATCACGAAACAATCAAATTCAAGAAATGTCAGCAAGGCATACACGCATATAAACCTATTTGGGTGGCGGAACTTAACCAAACAAGACTTGGCCAAATTGGAAATATTTCTGTTGAGGCTAAACAATGGTGCTCTAGCCACCAGAGGGAACCTCAGGAAAAAATATCCTGATTGAAGAAGTTTGCCAGCTATGTGGAGAGTTGGAAACCATGAAGAATCTGATCATCAACTGTTCAAGGACAGTGAAATCTTTATGAGAATCTGGAAGTGCTCGAATACGGGCATTGTAATATCGGGTGAAAGAAACCAAAGATTCAAACAATGGAGTTCATAGCTATTCTCTGTAGCATTTGGCTAAATAGGAACAAAAAAGCATTTGGAGCAATGAAGCAGGCAAGATCATATGAGATTTTAAAAGAGTTAGAAATTTGGAAGACAGTGGAAAATCACTCTAGGAAGCAAAGAGTCTAGGATGTCAAAACAATCTATTACCATCTCCTTAATGAACATGAAATTCCAGCAGAGCTAAGATGGGAAAGAAAATAGAAGCAGAGGGAAAATATGGTGGTTCTCATAAAAGATGGTGCTTGGAAGAAAATTAGAAATGAGCAGACAACCTCATGGACAACACCGTATGGCTGGGTACTCATCAAAAATAGAATCCAAAGATCAATGGGAAGTGAGGAACTGTTAGCTTCTTCTCCTATTCAAGCAGAAGCTTATGCGCTCCTCTAGAGAGGGTAAGAGCAATAGGGATCAGACAACTTGTTGTTTGGACAGACTCATCAATCTTAGTGACAGGACTGGGGGAACAAGAAAAGGCCGACAAAGAGATAAAGACAATCCTCCAAGACATTCTCAAAATGGCAGAATCCACGGGATATATCAAGATCTTAAAAGTCAGTAGAAATTTGGTACAACACTAAAGCTAGAATGGAGCAGTGGAGTCCACTGTAATTACTTTTAAATTTCAGCTTATCATTGTAGAGTCCAAAAATGAAGGAAAAAAGGTAGTGACGAACATTAATATGGATGTTCACCAAAGCTCGTATAGTAAGATACTTAGAGGTGATAATCCATGCGCATATTTCCTAAGATTTCTCTTGCAAATACCAAGCACTATAAGCATAACTGATTATGTACCATCAAAAACATTGCAGTCCAAACTTTCTGGTTCTGGTGTCTTCGGAATATATAATAATCACCAACTGCTGTCATAATGTTTGTCACATTCTTCAAAATTGTCACCATAGCAACATTTATGTACTTCAGACTGCAAGAATTTCGCACCAGGGACAGTAAGTTAATAATAATAATATGCTCTCAACAGGAGCTTATGATGAAAAAGTAACCACAGATAGCTTGCATCATGCCTCTCATGTTTGTCAAGCAAAAATGATACTCTATTTCCCTCAAAATTAACAGTATCAAAGTATGGCATGCCATGAAACTACAATCCATCATAAAGTTTAAGTACCTGTACATGCCTGAAACAAGCATGCCCACAAAGATAACGTTGACAGGCAACCAGACCCGGACAAGCTTCCAGCTGAACTTTTCTACTGAAATGATTCCGCATATACTCAATGCAGCAACAATTACAGAACTGATTAAGTTCTGCATTAAAGACAAAATTAAATCTTTTCAAAAGCTTTATATTGATACTATTATATAATCAAATTAAAAATTTACGTTTTGTGAAAGAATGAACTATTCTCCAATGCTTTTTACTAATTTAAATTAATAAAAGAATAATAAAAATTCTATTTGTATGTAGATTATATGGTCATATCAAAGAACCAACCTACCTGATAAAACATCAATGATATTCCTGCATTAAAGTTGTATGTTGAGAGAACTACTTTGTTCAGCAATATCATGCTACAGGAGGAAAGACAGTAAGCAGCTCCAGACACAAGAGGGCCAGAAGGCTTCTTTCCAGTTTTGTGCTCCCTTTCTTCTTCCTCTTCAACTACATGGTTGTCAATGCTGTTTTGTACTGCTCGATTGGGTCGAAGAAGCCTATTCAGAGAACTCAACAGGATAACTCAGTCGTGCGGTCATAAAATCCTATAAGCAAGAGTTTACTCCTTAATGCTACTCCTAGTTTCTGATATACCAAATGATCCATTACAATCTTTCAAAAAGAATCATAGACATACATAGTGCATGCACTATCAAGCATGAGAAAGATATGCGAAGGAGCATTGTAACAAATAATCATCCTTCTACCATAACATCTAGTAGTCACAAACTCCCAATCAACAAACTACTTTTACTTGGAGACTCGCACATACAACATAGATCACAAGTATTCTTGACAACTTAAGTTCACAGGCCATAAAATCATAAATCATGAGTGAAGATAGAATGTATCTGCTTATTAGAAATCAAATATGATATTTAACCAAGCATTCTCCAGAAGAACACTGCTGACATATGATCAACATCATTGCATTTAAGAACATGAAGAACAGTAATCACATACATCTTCAGAACCAAAGATTTTTTAATATAGGCAAATCACTGTGGAAATAAAAGTCTCACCTGTCACTTGCGGATCTACGCTCCCTTGGTGAAACGATTTCACTAATAGACTTCTTCCCTTGATAATCATCAAGGGTGCTGTAGATTCCGCTGACACCCACAGCCATTGTATCATTCCCATTCCAAGGACTTACTTCTGATTCATATTGATCATAGTTGTTCCCTATGTCTAGCTTGATTTCTGATGACATTTGATCAAGCCTGCATATGAAGGTAAAAGAAAGTATAAGAATAAAGGAAAAGACTCACACCAAAGGACAATGCAGGGTACAGAAAGTGGCATATTACTTTACAGAGCATAACAACAAGAACAGGCTCAAAGCTGACTTTTCAAGCTTGTGATTGTTTACACTTTCCAGATTTTGTTCTCTAATAGAGGAACAACCACAAGCGCAATCGATTCGAAGGTTCTTAAGATAGATTAATCTCAAACTTATTCTATTTCTCCAATAAGGTGGTGGAAAGAAAAACCCAAATCTTGTTAATGCTTAATACCTTGTTAGGACACGACTATCCTACTAATACAAGATATCTAAGGAGACTGAGGGCGAGGAAACAATTGCTGACGATTCTATAACAATAACTTAAATAGAGCAAGCGTACTTCTCGTGAAGCAAAGAGCTAATTGAAACTTCTAATAAAAAATACTGTAGCATCTTGTAGATATTCCTAAGTCAAAATACTAAGAAGAGAAGATGTAATACAGAAAAAGAAGCAATTCAAGCTACCAAAAAATTCTTCTTAAAACACCATGGATACATTAACCTCATACTTACTAAACACATCCACACGTATCTACTCATCGATGCCCCCAAAACAAAATCCACGTTCTTCTAGACTTCTTCTATAGCAGAAATTAAAATACCCTCGTTCAAACTTCATAATCAAATTGAGAGTGAAGTTCGAACCAATGTGACAACTAAGTCTGGAAGGAGGTAGTATATTACTTTACTTTCTGAACCCCTTGTTTATATCAACCAAATAACTCTACCATTTTCCACTTCCAATGAAGCTCCACTTCATATGTTCTTTCATGTCAACCAAACAAACACTTATGATCGCTTTCTTGACAGTAATAACCACTTGATGATTTACCCTCATTAGATTCCCATACATTTCATAAAATGGGTACACCATCATTTGTTCCCTCAAGTACAAATATGGTTAATTCACAAATGCAAGTAAGAAATCAAAGAAAAGAAGACAAATGAAAAATTCCCATAATCTAAGGGAGAAAAAGCCAAGTAAATATAGAAAACGCACCAATTTCGATTTCGAACCTTGTGATTGACTACTAATCTCAATTCTCAATAGATTACCCACAGTAATCAATACCCTAAAACACTAATTATCAATTTATCCCCCCTAATAAGTGGCCTATATATCAATTTAGTCAAACAATTGTGAACACAAATCACCCAAAAGATAATTAAACAACAATTAAAAAGTACCCTTTTGATTGTACAAATTTCCTGTATACAGCAAAGCAAAATTAAGCACACAGAAAGAAGAAACGGAGGATCAATTAAAAAAAATGATGAATTCCTGAAAAGAACGTGTTTTTTATGATCCAACTTTTCAATAAACACGCAAAGGAGAAAAAATGTCCCAGAAAAAAAGCAAGGTTTTGGTAATTTTCAAGACATTCATTAATACAACAATTACATAAAATTAATAATGTAGTAGTTGCATGGAGAAATTTAGTAGTGTACCATTGAAGGAAGCGAGATTCGAGGAGAGAGAAAATACCAGCTGATGCTGATTCACCTCCATTTTTGGCACCATTTTCGAGGATTTACCCAGAAAGTCAACTGCTTTGCTGAAATTCATATGCACCTTTTTGTTGTTTTTTATTTTTTTAAAATTTTTATTTTTATTTTTTTTAATTTTTTTGGGTTTTGCTTGAGGAAGACGAAGGAAGAATAGAGAAGAGAAAAGGTGATTGTTTTTGCAGCTTTTCAGGGGCCCTACAAATGTGGTGGGCCGTTTCTTCTATTCTTTGTATTATTTTATGAGGCCTTAAATTTCTTGGCTAGATCGATAGCTGATTTAGGTGTTGGGCCTGGGCCTGACCCATACATCTAGGCTCAATTATATTCGGTGATGAGTTATTTGGTTTGGGTTTAAATTTGGATCAATTATGTTACTTTTTGGAGGTAAAATTAGGGGTGTGCATCGGTCCAAAATCGGACCGGAATTTGAATTTTTTTTGGACCGGAACCGGATCGGAATATTCCGGTCCGATCCCGGTCCGGACCGGTTGGACCGGAATTTATATTTTTTTATAAAAAAAAACTTTTTCTTAGGTTTAAACATATTTATAAATTCAATATATTAAAATATAATAATTCTAAAAGCAATAAATTTAAAGGCAATAAATATGAGGTTTTAACTTTCTAACTTTCTACGTTTTAAACTTTTTTTTAACCTTTAAAATTATTTTTTTAAAGAAAAAACAGGAATTCCGAATTCCGGGTTTGGACCGGACCGGACCGGAAACCCGGAATCCCAAATTTTCATGGACCGGGGTCCGGTCTATTCCGGTTCCGGTTCCGGTTCCGGTCCGAATTCCGGTCCCGGTCCAAAAGTGCACAACCCTAGAGGTAATGTCGTATGAGTTTCAATAGGAGAAATGTCTAAATCCTTTTAGGGAGGGATGAATAATGTTTTTCTCGTGGCATTTTTGTTAATAAATGATGATATGTTTGTAAATAAATGAAGTAATTTTATTTATATTTTTAAAAAGGTTCAAGACTTTATGATATTCCAGAAATATTAGTGTTGTGAAGAAAATGTCAAATGTTGTAAAAAAAATTTTAGTAAGATGAACGGAGTTCACTTGAGGGAGGATAAGGAGAATTCCTCAAATGAGTCACATGAGGTTTGATCCACAGACCTAGGGATATGAGATGGGAAGCGATACCACTACTCAACCTCTGTCAAATATTGCATGTATATTTTTTTTGGTGCAATCAAATATTGCATGTATATGAAACTATAAATAATGCATAATAAATGTTGTATAAAGATTTCTGAATGTTGTATAAAAGATGGTTGAAATTTGGTCATGACATGAGTAATTTTATGCTCCTTTTAGGAAGGTATTGGGCAAAACGCGTTTCTATAGGTCTCTTTTCTTTAATACTTTCCAATTTTCTCAAACATGAGAATCAATGAAAGGGTCTCAAGTTTGTTCATTGTACGTACGCATTCTAGTAGTGGAGGTCTATTTTCTTATAATAACACTCTACCTCCTCATGAGCTGCCATTGGAGATGCTCCAAGTGTGTTCAAATCAATGTGATTATGTAATAGGCAGCTTCCTTGAGAGATTGACAAAATGAATAAAGTTCGCTAACTCGATTCGATGTTTGTTCTCTCTCTAAATCTTAAGTGACACGAATATGGATAAAAAATTAAACTTTAGACCAAATTTGAGTGACTACTAGTATATATAATTCTTGGCATATTAAGATAGCAAGTACAACTCAAAGATGAGTCTAGAGGGAGAATAGAATTGCTCTAAAAAACTTGTATTATTGGATCTATGAAACTGAGTTATCAGTCAATCAACCATTTATAGATAGGGTGGCCACTGGCCAGTAATTACTTATAGCCAGCAAATGTAGCATGTGTGTTCCATGCCAACCCAACAATATCAACTTAGAGATTTCAACTTCTATCGGTTATAACGTCCACGTCATTGTGTTAACAAGGCTAAGCAACTAGTTAAAATGAGACCATGAGACTATGAGAGGAATAGTTAGAATCAAAGCATAACTTTATAAGTTGGATTGTTAATTAGTTTCTGTTGAATTGTGTTAGATAATGTAAAAACTCCGTGAGTCTTGGAGTTTTTCTATTAATCAATATATAGTGTTTACAATATAATAATCCTAATCATGTTAGGAATCCAAACTATATAAGGATAAATCTATACAAATAAATCCTAAATCGATGAGAAAATATTATCCTAAATCGATGAGAAAATATTATCCTAAATATATTCTCTATCACACCCCCACAGTCATAGCGGAGGGAGGTCGTACACTAAGACTGGAGCGAAAATCCGTAAATAGTTGTTGAGGTAGGCTCTTTGTGAAGATGTCTGCAAACTAATAACGAGAAGGAACATGAAGAACCCATACCTGACCCAACACAACCTTTTCTCGAACAAAATGAATATCCATCTCAACATGTTTGGTGCGTTGGTGTTGGACGGGTTACTAGACAAATAGATAGCACAGACATTATCACAATAAACAAGAGTGGCCTGACGGAGGGGGCAATGTAACTCAAGAAGAAGGTTACGAAGCCAACAAGACTCGGCAACAATGTTAGCGACGCCTCTGTATTCTGCTTCTGCACTGGAACGAGATAAAGTAGTCTGACGCTTTGAGGACCAGGAAATAAGGTTGTCTCCAAGAAAACAACTGTAGCCCGAGGTGGAATGACGAGTGTCTGGACACCCTCCCCAATCAACATCAGTGTAAGTAATCAGACGCAGTTACGCAGAGAAGTAGAAGGATATAAATGTAACCCATGATCAATAGTACCCTGAATATAACGCAAGATGCGTTTTAAGGCATCATAGTGAGCCTCTCGAGGATCATGCATAAATAAACAAACCTGCTGTACCGCATAGGCTATATCAGGGCCAGTGAAAGTGAGGTACTGAAGAGCACCAGCAAGACTGCGGTACTTAGTAGGATCCTGGAACTTAGGACCAGAATCAGCACTAAGTTTAGACTTAGTGTCCACTGGATTAGCTGTAGGTTTACAATTACTCATACCTGCCCGTTCTAAAATTTTCTGTGCATATTTCTTTTGAGAAAGAAGCATGTAAGATGGTGTGCATGAAACAGAAATTAACAAAAAATAACTCAACGGCCCCAAATCTAACATAGGGAACTCAGTCTTCAACTGAGTAATCATACGCTCACGTAAGGCATCTGAAGAAGTGGTGAGGATGATATCATCAACATATAGTAATAAAAAAAAAGTTAGATGATTCTGTCTTCGAATACCCTAAATTTGTGCATTATTCTAGGGGAGTAAGCTCATATTGCTTACACACGCCACTCCCATCTCGAATATTATACACCAACGTAACATCAAATACTATCTTGGATTAAGATGCTTTTGCTCATTTTTATCCAGGTTTGTTGAATTTCACTTATCACAACCAACCACAACCGTTGATCACAACACAACTTTGAACTATATTTATATAATTATATGATCTATACCACTAAAAATATATATAATGTTATAATGGAGTTGATCCTAACAGTTTCTGTCAAGAAACTTTAAATAAAGATGAAGGGGATGCCAACTGAATGCTGAGAGGGTACGAGAGCTCCGATGGTCTTGACGCCGGTAAACCTGCAAAGCACACTGAAAAACTACCCCGGGGTTTTTCCGGGAACGCCCCTCCGACGCTCAAGTCAGTGATTGAGGTAGAGAGAGAAAGCAGTAATTGTAGAGAGAGATGCTCTAGCTTTTTAGGTGAGAATTGAATACCTGTTGACTGATGGGACAAGCACTATTTATAGTGGTTGTGAATTCCAATAAATTAGGGTATTTAGGTCAACTTCAACTGGTGGAGGGTTGATGGCCCTAGGAGTAGGGGTGTTTTGGTAATTTTGCTAGGAATGGGCTGGTCCATGAAATGGGCCCAAATAATTAGCCCCACGCCAATTAATCGGAGCGAAAATCCGATTTTCAGGGGCGGTTGGTTGGCGGAATCGAGTGAATTGCTCTTTCGGTGGGCTAGGCAGGGCTCAAATGTTGTGTGAGCGATTTTGCAAGGCCACAACGGGGCGAGAGCGGGACCGCCGCGTGCTGGGCCGTGGCCGAGACACGCACCCCAGCCGAGCAGGCCGAGGCACGCACCCCAACCGAGCAGGCCGAGGCACGCACCCCAGCCGAGGCACGCACCACGCACCCCAGCCGAGGCACGCACCACGCACCCCAGCCGGGGCCTCCTCGACCAGCCGAGGGGCTTCCTCCACCATGGCCGAGGGGCTCCCTCGACTAGGCCGAGGGCTCCCTCGACTAGGCCGAGGGGATTCCTCGACCATGGCCGAGGGGCTTCCTCGACCATGGCCGAGGGGCTTCCTCGACCATGGCCGAGGGCTTCTTCGACTAGGCCGAGGCATGTGCGAGCGCGGGACTAAGGCCGAGGGGCCGAGGCTCGGACGGGCTGCTGCGGCGCGCTAGGCCGAGGGGCCGAGGCTTGTTCGAGCGGCTGCCTGGCCGAGGCTTGTGCGAGAGACTCACGCGAGTGCCGAGGTACGCTCGGCCGAGGCACGTACCAGCCGAGGCACTTGGGCGTGTTGAGGCACTTGCGTGCCGAGCTATGAGCTGGGCCGAGGCACGCTGAGCTACGAGCTGGCTGAGGCACGCTAAGACAAGGCGTGAAGTTGTGACGTTTAGATCGTTTTTCCAAGTATAGGATGCTCCTCGTTGCCCGAGGGAGGTCCAAGATCGCCCTTAGGACGGGCTAATGAGCCCCTGCATCCGAGAAGGCATGAGGTAGCGATACTTAGTTTATTTTTCTTAGTATAGGATGCTCCTCATTCGGACGAGGGGGGTCCAGGGTCACCCTTCGGAGGGGCTGATGAGCCCCTGCATCCGAGAAGGCTTGAAGTAGCGATACTTAGTTTATTTTTCATAGGACGCTCCTCGTTCGGACGAGGGAGGTCCAAGGTCACCCTTCGGAGGGGCTAATGAGCCCCTGCATCCGAGAAGGCATGAAGTAGTAATACTTAGTTTATTTTTCTAAGCATAGGACGCTCCTCATTTGGCTGAGGAAGGTCCTAGGTCGCTCTTCGGAGGGGCTAATGAGCCCCTGCATTCGAGGAGGCATGAGGTAGTGATACTTAGTTTATTTTTCTAAGTATAGGACGCTCCTCATTTGGCTGAGGGAGGTCCTAGGTCGCTCTTCGGAGGGGCTAATGAGCCCCTGTATCCGAGAAGGCATAAGTTATGATACTTAGTTCGTTTTTCTAAGTATAGGATGCTCCTCATTGTCCGAGGGAGGTCCCAACTCAGCATCCCGGGATTCTTAAGTCAATTGTCGAGCCGGTATGACTTTCACTATGCAACCGAGGCCCACTGTGTCTTTATTCATCAAATCTTCCTCAATAGTGTGGCCCAATTGGAGGTTTGCTCATGAAAGCCCGTCTAAAGAGTGGGGTCCAAGGCTCCTCCATCCTTTTCTCTATATAATGGGGGAAGGAGATTTCATTTTCTCATTCTCATTACATTCACTCAAAGCACTCCTTGTCTCTATCTCTCTAGTTTATCTCACTAGAATTGGACTCAGCTTCTTCCTTCGATCAGTTTCTTCATTTAAGGTACGCCCGTCTTCCCTTTCTTTGTCTTTTCTTTTTAATAAAGGCCGACGGCCGACCCCTTTTGTTAGTAAATAATGGGGTCTGAGTCGGAGTCGGGAACCCCTCCCGAGTCTCCACCCATGTACAAATTATCGGAGGAAACTCGGGGGGTAGGAATAACATTGGTGACGACGACAGCTCGTTGTCTCGATCCCTCGGCTGTTCCCGAGGCGGTCCTCCTTCCGAGTCCTACTTGGTCCTATGAGGAAGAGGCCGAGGGGGACGTGCCCTACCCCTGGGAGGTATCCGTGACCTATCCATATGCGCAACGTAGTTACTTAGATAATTTCCTTCATGATGGTGTAGTTATGGTCGACCGGGATGATGCCATTGAGGACTCGGACCCACTAGAGTACCCCCCACTCGTTCACGGCGGGGGGGGCGGTTAACTGCTACCCACATTCTACTTGGATGAATTTGATGATGAGGGATATGTCCTCCTTAGGGGTGAAGTGGTTCATTTGCGACCCTTACGCCTTATATAGGCCAAGGGATACGAATACGGTGTTGACGACGCCCCCTGGGTGCGTGGCGGTTTATCGAGCATGCTTAGACTTTGGCCTAAGATTCCCTATCCATCCCTTCATTAGAGAGCTCATGGTCGCGTATAACTTTACGTTCACGCAAGTAGTGCCCAACTCATGGTACACCATCTTGGGTTTTGTTATGATTTGCCACTTGTTGGGGGTCACCCCCACCCTCCGCTTATGGAGAAACATGGTCAAGTTAGTGAAGATCCCCGAATCCGAGGAAATCGGCGGTGGTTGGTGGGGTTTCCAATGCCGTAAGGGGTACAAGATAGTTCGGAAGATGCCTACGGCTCAGAAGAAGTTCCGACTCCAGTTTGTTTATGTTTATTATGGTGGTGATTGGAATTTGCCCACCGTGTGGTCTCGAGAGGAGCCACAGAGTTGTTTGAACTTCGGAGTACCGGAGATGTCGAGGGATGAGGCCGTGGCCGCCTGCTACTTCCAGACTCACCCTGAGATGGTCAACGGGGAAAGAGTCTTTGTCCCTACTAATTGGCTCCCCAAGCCAAAGTATGCTCAGGATGAACACTTCCTCTCAGCCTTTGGAGTGAGCCCGGCCTACCCCCAGGGTAATGGGTGGGGATTGTATTTCATACTTAGTCTTTTGTTGATGTGTGCTAATGTTGCGCTGCTTTTGTATAGTTGTTTCTCGATCACGCTTGGACGAAAAGATGGCAAAGAGAGTTGATGTCGCCGCCATCATGGCCCAGAGGCTCAGGAGGGAGCTTCAGGACGGGGCGATCGGGGTACCAACGCCACCTTCGGTAAGTCTTACCTTCTACTTCTAGTTTCTTAGCCACTTGTGTTTTTATGCTAACTTTTGATGCCTTTAGGATCCTGCCAAACCACGACGCAAGAAGGAGCGCTCCACGACTCAAACGGAGCACCCCGAGACAGTAATTGCCTTGGAGCAGCAGCGTTCAAGCACCGAGGAGAGGCCTTCCTCAAGTAGAGGATCATCCCTCCAGTCTGGGCTTGATGTCCACTTTGAAGGGGGTGACTATGACCTTCCTCCAACTCCCACCTACACTCCTTCTTCTCCTTCGCCGCCGCCGAAGAGGGTGCGTGGTCCCATAGCTGGGGCCGACGTCCCTTTCATTAGGTTGTCTACGGATGACAAGGGTCGGCGACTAAGGATGGTCTGCAAGGAGCTAGCCTCTTCCACGGATGCGGAGTATTTGGAGTCCGTTGGCGAGGGCGAGGTGGATGAGCTTCACCACGTCTGGATGGATGTAAGTATTGTGTGTCATCTTCGTTTTTTATTATCTTGTATGCCTTTCTAACTTCTTTTCTTATCTTTGTAGATGTCTATTCGGATGACTATGTTGGGGCGCCGCCGTATTGCTTTAACCGAGAAGAATGAGAGGTTGTCTGCTAGGGTAGCTGATCTGGAGGCTGCGGCTCAGCAGCATCAGGCTACGGTGAAGGCCTTGGAGGAGAAGCTTCACTACACTGAGTCCGAGCTGACAAGGGCGGTGAGGGCCATCGCCAATGATCAGGCTGACTTCCTCGAGAAGTCAAATGACTTCACTGGCCAGAATAACCGTCTGACAAGGGATCGAGATGATGCTTTGAAGGATCGTGATGATGCTTTAAAGAAAGTGGGTCGCCTCTCAACGAAGCTGAGAGAGTCCCGACTGAAGGAAGAGAGGTACTATGTTGAATGGTTCAAGGCTTGGCAGGAGTCAGATGAGTGTTTGGCATACAACACTGAGGTTGGTGAGAGCTCTTTTCAAGCAGGCGAGGAAACCGCGCTGGCTCGGATGCGTAAGACCGTGAGCCAGGACTGCCCAGCATTCGATTGGGAGGCCTCGGCTCGGACCTACCAGTCCCTTTGCCATGCCGAGATGGCTACACTACATAGTCAGATGGCGGCCACCAGTTTTGGTCAGCAGGTTGAGCCCAACACTCAGCAGTTCTCAGCGGGCTATGAGGGTGCTGAGTATGATGAGGAGGGTAGGGATTTCGGCAGCTCTTCTCATTAGTGTCTTTGTATTGACTTAGCTTGTATTTTTCTTGAAAGAGGTAGCCTTTTGTTTGTCCAAGGCTGCTTCCCTTGCATTGTAGCCTTCAAAGAGGTGGCCTTTTGTTTTCGAGGCTGCCTCCCTTATGTTGTAATGTTATATGTTAGTAATGCGAATCATTCACTGATCTTACTTTGTTGAGTATTGTGATTTTCAGTTTCTGCTTTTTGTTTCATGTCTCTTTGTTTGGCCGAGGTACTGCCTGGCTCACACTATTTTGGATGATACGGTGCAACATGTACTTGTCAAACTTAGGAGGTGCGCCGAAGCATATGCTTGACCTCTTTTCATTCCTTACTAATGTCTTTTTAGGAAGTGCGCTGAAGCATATGCTTGGCCTCTTTTCATTCATTACTAATGTCTTTTACAAAAATTGCACCGAGGTCAAAAGCCTGGCCCATGTACATTGATGCCCCTAAATAGCAATACTTAAACAAAATACTTCTTTAGATTATCCGCATTCAATGGTCGAGCGATAGGGACTCCTTCAGGTGATTCGAGCCGATAAGTTCCTGGTTTAATTACGTGAGTGACCTTGTAGGGTCCTTCCCAGTTGGGGCTGAGCTTGCCTTGCAGGTGCGAGTTCCCCGTCGCTTCTATCTTGCGAACGACCCAATCCCCTAACTGTATAGGCCTGTGCTTCACCCTCCGGTTGAAGTACCGAGTGACCCTCTGCTTGTATTGGATGGATCGGAGGAGAGAGTTACCCCTGATTTATGGTAGAAGGTCAAGATTGATCGGTTTCTCTTGCTCATTTTCAGCGTGGTCATAGAATGTTATACAAGAGGAAGGTATGCCAACTTCCACGGGGAGGACAGCCTCACTCCCATAGACGAGCTGAAAAGGAGAGTAGCCTGTAGCTTCCTTGACGGTTGTCCGCGCTGACCAGAGTATCCTTGGCAATTCGTCGACCCATGCCCCCTTGGCTCCGTCCAAGGACTTCTTGATTCCTTGAGAACAACCTTGTTGGCTGCCTCAGCTTGGCCATTGGTCTGGGGCCTTGAGACGGCTGAAAACCTGGTGCTTATGCCGAAACGATCACAATAGTCCCGGGTCGGGCCACTGTTGAATTGTCTCCCGTTGTCAGATACAAGGGTTTTGGGGACTCCGAACCTCATGATGATATTCCTCCAGATAAACATTTACACTTGCTTGTCCGTGATTGTGGCAAGGGGCTCAGCTTCGATCCACTTGGTGAAGTAATCTATTGCCACAATGAGAAATTTTCTTTGACCTGAGGCAGGAGGGAACGGGCCGAGTAGGTCCATGCCCCACTTATCAAAGGGCAACACAGCTTGTATGGAGGTATGGGGATTTACTGGTGTGCGAGGGAGATCTGAGAACAATTGGCACTTAGGGCATTTCCGAACCAACTCCATTGCATCTTCCTTCAACGTCGGCCAATAGTATCCCGCCCGGAGTGCCTTGGCAGCGATGGTTCTGCTTCCTTGATGACTTCCGCATGCCCCCTCGTGTATTTCCCTTAATATGTAGTTTCCATCCTCAGGGGTGACACACTTTAGCAAGGGATGGGTGTAGGATTTCTTGTATAAGTTCCCGTCATGCCAGGTGAACCACTTAGCCCTTGCCTGAACCTTCTCAGCCTCCTTGTCGTCCAGGGGGAGCTCCTCATCTCTCAAGTACTTAATCATCTTTTCCATCCATGTAGAAGTTATGTCTAAGATAAGAATTTGTTTGGCATTGATGCTAGGTTGATGGATGACTTCCCACATGATGGTCCTTGGGCTGAGTCCGTCGGCTGAGCTCGCCATTCGAGCTGTGGCGCGTCGGCCGATTTTCTGACCGAGGCACATGCAAGATCTGAAATTCTTGTAGGTTATTGACTACCTCTTTGGTTTTAGATTTGTACATCCTCATGTTATCCTCCTTGGCCTCAAATTCTCCCGATACTTGACCGACTATGAACTGTGAATCAGACTTGGCTCGGACTGACTTGGCTCCTGAGGTGATGCATATTTGTAGCCCTAGAATCAGTGCCTCATACTCAGCTTCATTTTTGGAAGCCAAAAAATCAAACTTAATGGCATACTCCAACTTGTCACCAACAGGGGGTATTATGACCAGCCCTGCTCCGCTTCCCGCTTTAGTATAAGAGCCGTCAACTTGAAGCCCCCATGTTGCTGATCCCTCTTCCCCAATCGGTCCGGAAGTACACTCTGAGATGAAGTCTGCCTGGGCTTGGGCTTTAATCGCCCTCCGAGGTTCATACTCGAGGCCGAAATCGGCCAGTTGGTCAGCCCAATCTGTCATGCGACTGGAGTGATTGCGATTTTCAATGACTTTTCGAAGAGGTTGTCCGGTTAGGACCTTGATAGGATGTGCTTGAAAGTAGGGCTTCAACTTCCGACTTGCCATGACTAAGGCGTAAACCATCTTTTCAATCTGGCTGTACTTGCTTTCTGCCCCTCGAAAAGCATGGCTGACGAAGTATACCGGATGTTGGCCATCTTCTCGATCAGCCACAAGTACGGCACTTAGTGCGTATTCGGACACCGCCAGATAGACATATAGTGTTTTCCCTGAAAGGGGGGAGATGAGCTTGGGGAGGGTGGAAAGATGTTGCTTGAGTTGCTGAAACGCTTTTTCTGCTTCTTCATCCCAATCAAATGTTTTCCGCTTGAGTGCTCGAAAGAAGGTGAGGCTCTTGTCGGCTGACCGGGATAAGAAGCGCCCGAGGGCCGCTAAACAACCCGTGAGGCGTTGGACCTCTCGGACGTTCTTAGGAGACCTCATGTCCAACACCGCTTGGACTTTGTCTGGGTTGGCTTCAATCCCTCTCTCGTCGACCAAGAAGCCAAGGCATTTCCCTCCCTTCACTCCAAAAACACACTTTTTGGGGTTAAGCATCATCCGATATCGACGGAGGGTAGACAAGGTTTCCCATAAGTCAGCTGCGTGATCTGTTGCTTGCTTGCTTTTGACGATCATATCGTCAACATACACTTCAATGTTGCGGCCTAGTTGGCCTTGGAAGATCTTGTTCACTGTGCGCTGATAAGTGGCTCCCGCATTTTTTAGCCCGAAGGGCATCATCTTGTAACAGTAGACCTCTTGGCTTGTGATGAAGGCAGTGTGTGGCCTATCCTTATCAGCCATGGGTATTTAATGGTACCCTGCATTGGCATCCATGAAACTAAGAAGCGCATGCCCTGCTGTTGAGTCCACCAATCTGTCTATCTTGGGGAGGGGATGGTTGTCTTTCGGACATGCTTTGTTTAAGTCTGTGAAATCCACACACATCCGCCATGCTCCGCTAGACTTTTTGACGAGCACCACGTTGGCCAACCATTCTGTGTATTGACATTCTTCAATGAATCCTGCTTCTAAGAGCTTCTTCACTTCTGCTGCTGCGGCCGCGTTTCTCTCCGGGCCTTGGTGCCTCAACTTCTGTTTAACTGGACGGTATCCCTCTTTGATGTTCAGTTCATGGCACATGAAATTAGGGTCTAGCCCAGGCATGTCTGTTGCCTCATAGGCGAAAACGTCCCTGTACTCCCTCAATACCATGATGATTTCCTCCCTCAATGCTTGATCTATTGTTCGGCCTACCCTTACTCGGTGGCCAAGCTCTTCATCAAGGGTGACCTCCTCATCCTCTTCAACTGGTTGAGGGCGGTCGTAGCATTTCGGGTTATCTGAGATGTAGATGCTGAGGCAGTCCAAGGGTGCCTCTTCTTCACTCCTCTTTCTCTTCTTGGGTGGCGTTCCTCCTTTGGATGAGATTGTGCCATTTTTCAAGCTATTGACATAGCATTCTCTAGCTGATTGCTGATCCCCATGGATGTTGCCGACTTCCCCCTCATCCGTCTCATATTGCATTAAGAGTTGATATACCGAGATCGCGGCTTTGACCTTGTTCAGCGTAGGACGACCCATGATTGCGTTGTATGGCAATGGGATGTCCACTACCAAGAAGTCAACTGGTAGGCTTCTTCCTTTGCCCTTTTCGCCGAGTCGCACTGGGAGCTTGATAGTGCCGACGGGATGAACTGAGCTGCCCCCGAAGCCTATCAGTGGCTGATGGATGGGAGTTGTGTCCTTCTCTTGATACTTGAGTTTTTTAAGGCAATCCAAGGTAATGATGTCGGCAGAGGATCTGCTATCAATTAGGAACCTCTTCACTCTCGAGTTCGTGATCTTCATCTCTATCACCAAGGGGTCATCATGGGGCGTTTGAATGCGTCGAGTTGCTTCTCCGAAGGTCATTACGGGGCAGCTGGCCTGGGTACCTTCAACCTTTAACACTTGGTGCTTCAGCTCTTGAAGGTGGGATTTACGGGAACGGCTGGTTAGGCCTCCTGAAGCAAATCCACCCGATATGACACCAACGTACCCTTCAGTGTCATCACTGTTGGTTCGATCTTCTTTCCTCTTGTCCTTGTCCTCAGGATGTTTGAGGTACCTGTTGAGCTTCCCTTGATCAGCTAGATTATCCAAGGCCTTCTTCAATTCTCGGCAATCACGGGTGGTGTGACCGCACTCCTTGTGGTACTCACACCATAATCGTTTGTCCCGTCGAGTGTTGGAGGTCTTTATGGGGGGTGGCCTTGGTAACACCGACTTCTCTTTGAGGTCCAAGTAAATCTCCCTTTGGTTTCTGTTAAATCGGGAATCCTCCCTACTAGCGGAGGGCCGGTTAGGCTGGGGGTTGGATCGAGGAGCCTTGTTCTGATCTCGGCCGTTGCGGTGATCCGCAAGACCCTTGTCATCCTTCCTCTTCCTTGAGTTGTCGTTGCTTGACTTATAAATGTCAGAGGCCTGTATAAACTTTTGTGCCCGGGTCCTGGCTTCCGTGAATGTAGTGACTTCGTTTTCCGCCAAGGACCAACAGAACTTGCCCGGTAAGAGCCCAGACATAAGCGCGGTGAATGCTACCCCATCTTGGAGGTCTGACACCCTTAGCGACTCTTCGTTGAACCTCTTGATGTAGTCGCTCAGACTCTCATTGTTCTCTTGCCTGACCGACATCAAATGGATGCTAGTCTTCTTGTGTCTCCTCCCCGCAATGAAGTGCTGAAGAAAGAGTGCTTCTAAAGACCGAGAAGTTAGTGATAATCCCGGGAGATAACTCTGAGAACCAGCTAAGCGTCAATCCTTTGAGTGTGGTTGGGAAGTAGCGACACCATGCCGCCTCGCAACCCGTTTGCACACTCATTTGCGCTTTGTATGAGGCCATGTGGTCAGCCGGGTCTGTTGAGCCTGCATATTGCTCGATGAGAGGCACTTTCACTTTGCCTGGGTTGGGGGTGTCCATGATTTCTTTGCTGAAGGGGGTCATGAAGTTCAGGACACCTCTATTGACCATCCGGGGGTCCCCACGTTTGCGTGGTTGAGATGAGGCCGAGTCCCATTCATCCTCCCTGCCCGGGCGAGGTGAGGGGGGACCTCTCTCGCTCCCGGCGAGGAGAGTGGGGCTGACCAGGCTCACGCTTGCGTCTTGATGGGGGTGCCCTTGAAGTTTCTTTCCTATTTAGGATTTCCCGGGCATCCATTTTCCCCTTACGGAGTCGGTTCTCTTAGATTGTCTGACGAGCGTCCCTCTGCCCATGTTCTGTCCGAGGCAGTCTCTGTTCTGACCGATGGGGTCTATGGGCTGACTGAGGGAGTCTCTGAGCTAACTAAGGGGGTCTTCGAGCTAGCTGAGGGGGTCTTTGCTCTCTCGGTTGTTCATGCCTCCGAGCCGAGGGCTGAGGGGGTCCAGCAGCATTTGATCTCTGCATTCGAGAGGCTCCTTCCCTCGCCTCCCCCTCAGGCTGGGGCTGAGGCTGTGGTTGTCCCCCATTTTGAAGAGTAGCTAACATGGCCCTTCGGTTTCGTTCAATGTTTTGGTTTAGCTGGTCCGCTATCCTCTGGAGTTCAGCGGGCAGAGGAGGTTGTGGATGAGGGGTTCCAGCTGGCTGAGGCTGAGGCCCATGCTCTGGCGGAGGCGTAGGGCTCTCATCCTCCTGAGGGTCGAGTGTCTCAACGGTGGGTGTGCGATGAGAAGGTGGATTAGGTTCTGGCTGCGGAGCTTTACGGTTTCGGCGGATCGGTGCCATTTCAGCTCTCGGTTGTGGCTTGAGATTGTTGTATCCCCACAGACGGCGCCAAACTGTTTCTATCAAGAAACTTTAAATAAAGATGAAGGGGATGCCAACTGAATGCTGAGAGGGTACGAGAGCTCCGATGGTCTTGACGCCGGTAAACCTGCAAAGCACACTGAAAAACTACCCCGGGGGTTTTTCCGGGAACGCCCCTCCGACGCTCAAGTCAGTGATTGAGGTAGAGAGAGAAAGCAGTAATTGTAGAGAGAGATGCTCTAGCTTTTTAGGTGAGAATTGAATACCTGTTGACTGATGGGACAAGCACTATTTATAGTGGTTGTGAATTCCAATAAATTAGGGTATTTAGGTCAACTCCAACTGGTGGAGGGTTGATGGCCCTAGGAGTAGGGGTGTTTTGGTAATTTTGCTAGGAATGGGCTGGTCCATGAAATGGGCCCAAACACTAACAATAGTCAGATAAGTCCAAATTCTTTAGGCTCGACTCTTGAATTGCAAATAGTGTGTCAGTTTAATTAGACGGGATCACAATTTTATGCAAAAAAATTGTTGTTTGAATCGAGTTGGGCCAGATTTGCTCCCATTAACATATCTATTGAAGATATCACCACCAATAATCAAATCTGATGCTAATATTGTCGACACCATATCTATGGATACCACTGTCAAACCACTATGAGACAAAAGTAAGGCCAAAAGGGAAAAATGGACTTTTTAACACTTTTTCCGTCCTTAATTAATAGGCGACATTATATTTAAAGGATCATTCTAAAGGATCTTTAACTTAAATTACTAAACTATGCTTTGTAGGAACGAAAACTGGTAACCAAGTAATATAAACTTATCTGATAGTCGTGGCGTAAAATAATCACTGCCCTAAAGTTGAATTTGCCCCGCAACAACACACGGACTCACAGCAAACAACCTCCAGGGCTACACGGCTTCTACCTTTCCGGTGTTGATAGAAAAGTAGATTGAGAACGCTCTTGAATATTACCCAGAAAAAAAAAGAGAAGATGTGTTTGTGTATTTCTCTGTCTACCTTAGGAATACCATAACACTGGTATTTATAGGAAAAATAGAGAATCAAATGTGATCATCTCAAGGCTAAAAACGTGGAGAAAACGGTCCATCAATGGGGAAATTAATGGCAACCAATTAGGAGAGAAATTAGGGAAAAAGTAACTTAATCTGTTACCAAAAACGGTCATTAAATGCTGATACATTATTGACCCAAAAAGATAGTTAAGTTAAGTTTATTCCCCAAGGCCCAAGGCGCAAAAGACTTCTCATACAAAAGGCAAAAGACTTCTCATATTCTTTTGAAGCAAAACTTAAGAGTTTGAACTCTAAACTCCAACAATCCCCCACATGATTCAAAAGAAGAAAACAGAAAGAAGCAGGGTTGGAAAAAGATGATTTGGGCAATAGATACTAAGTTTTGAAGTATCAATGTCTTATGGACTTGAATTGACACTCAGTGCATACAAAAATGTCTTTACTGTCGTAATAGGTAGATTTCTCTTTGAACCTTTCACGAGGTTAGCAAAGCATAGTTGCGCACTCAACCTTTTTCAAATCAAGAAACGTTCTCGCAATTGTAATTCTAGTGCCCCACAATTTACCTGGATTTTCATGAATGCTCTAGAGGTCCTAAGCCTTAGGAACTCTCATAGGGGATTGGGCGTAACCCCCACATTCACATAGGCAAGTTCATCAAGTTTGTATTGTCACAAACCACCTTAAGTAAGGCTATGAACTTATTAAGAGCTGTAAGCTCAACCTTACACATATAACAGTATAATGAAACAAAATACTACATCACTGTTCTTAATAGGAATGGTAGTAGTATCAACAACTTGAGTTCTTTTGTGATTTCGTTTGACCCTTTGAACTTAGGAATTCCTAAGAAGGGTATCCATCACAATTCACTCCACAATAGGCTTTAAAACCATTCCTTGTGCTAACGCTAGCACCAATTTTCTCCAAAGGCCTTTGGTGAGAGGATCAACAATATTCCTCTCCAACTTTATATACTCGAGTCACATTTTCTAATTAGAATTCTCACATTATCATTTTCGAAGCGAATATGCCTTCTCTTTCATTGTAGGCTTGATTATTCGCTACCATAATTGTTGCTTATGAATCACAACGCATGGAAACTGATAGAGCAGGATTACACCACAGTGGAATATCAACAACCAAACTCTTTGTTCACTCAGCTTCCTGTCCTGCCAAGTTTCAAGCATTTAAATATTTGTTAAGCAACAATGTATTATAAACCATAGGCAAATGAACACTATCAAAGCCGATCACATACAATACACACATGCATGAGGTTAACATAGCCAAAGAGAAGAGTAGCTCAACAAAACTTCTCACACCATTACTTAGGTCTCTACAACTTATCCCATAAAGACCTTTTCAAGTGTACTCATCTTGCGTTCCTTACAAGGAGACACACACAAAAGAGTTCATCTACTCTCACTTTCACATCTGAATTGCCACACCAGAATGCCAATCCTTCATTTGAACCACTAACAAATACCAAAGGATAAAAGGCAATCAACTAGAAGATAATACAAATATAATTACTAGAGAGACAAAACAAATGGTCAACACCAACACTATAGTGAACCCTCTCGCCCTTAGCCACTCTACTTGGCTTACACTTATAAAAGTGAACCTTACTGCCTATGGCCCTACTAAGAGTAGGCATGTATGGCACATCCCAAGTATAATAAATCATAAAGTACTCATCGAGCACTAATATTGCTTCTTTACATAACCTAGCACCAAAAGAGACTCATGACCTCTTAAACAATTTGGAGAACTAATCCATCACTATTTTAAGACTGTCCATGATTTCACCAAGTCCATTAATACCTTTTTAACCAAGAAAGCATTGAAACAATAGGACAAATCTAGTTTAAGAACTCCATCTATGTTACTCCTTAGTTGATCTACTCACCAACTTCATTAGGAATACACAAAACAGAAAGGAGAAGAAGTAATCAAGCCAATAAAACACACTTTATCATACTCTTGCAAACACAAAATATATATTCACATAGATATTCAAATAAATGAATAAAATAAGCAGCGATGAGATGAAGCACTTTCAACTACATCAATTTCACAAGGTCTCAAAAATACATGTGAAGCACATAATATAAGGATAAAAGTCCTACCTTACAGACAAACACATGAGTCTTAACCAACTTCTCGAGAGACTATCTATTTAAAAATTATCATTATTTGAAACAACTACTACCCCCCACACGGAGAGAGATACGACAAAATATTAATACTTCCAACTATAAATTACCCAACTCACTTGGTCTTTAGGCCTCTTTCAACTTTTCTCTTCTACAAAAGAAGGAAATTTAAAAATAGTCTAATTTAGACCTATGGTAAAAGGTTATAGCTCAAGAAAACATTTACACATGAAATATAAGAACAATTACACTTAGAGAGTATTCATAAGAATTGAACTCGAAAAAACAACCTTTTAGTTACAAACTACTAGGGTGCCCAAAGAATTACACTTAGCTCTTCATACGCAATTATTAAGATGTTGTCTACTAGATTAGGGATTAAAAACCACAATCTAAGACACCTTAAGATAACCAAAACATGATCCGTAATCACTCATGACAATTAACAATGGGCGTACCAGAAGAAGCAGAAGCAGGCTACCCTAAAACAAAATTGATAATAAAAATAAGACCACAAACAAAAGGCTTATAGGATACACAAACATTATCAATATCACACAAATAACATTATAGGAGATGGTCAGATTGAATAATTGTTTACTACTCTTAAGGCCCGCACAACAAGAAAAACTAAACAAACTTTCACTCTACCCTTCATCGCACATAGCACACTCGAGGCATAAAAGGCTTTGATCACCAATCAACTATCCAGAATTTGACAACAAATCTACAAACGGTTTCAAATACACAAAGTGCAACAATAGTTAAAGTACGTGCTTCAAAGCGTGGATTATGCACTAGGGTGCACAATGCTCATTGTGCACCCAAAAAGAACATACCATTTATATAAAAGAACACGAGCAACTTTTCTACTTTAAAAAAGAACACACGACTTAAAATTAAAGAACATGTAAATCTATATTTATAAAAGAACATAGGTTATAATGAAAAGAACATATAGTAAATGAACATCTACACTTAAGGTAAAAGAACATGTACCTTTTAAATTTAAATTTGAAAAAGAAATCTTTAGTTGCAAAATTTAAGGAAACAAATAACAATAAGTTTTTAAAATTATAGACTCTGAAAATGATAAAACGACGTAGTTTAGAAGAGGGTGCACCATGCTCTACATGCACTTGGGTGCATGTACTTATTTACGTGCTTAGCGGTGCAACTCCAATTCCACCTTTACATCAAGTCATCAATATACAGAACTATGAAACCAAAGATCAAACAGATATATAAAATACAAAGGTGGAATGACATGTTCTCACTAGCAAATACAAAGACTGGTGAGCACTGTCAATCGCGACGCACAATAGGAATTAGAGTTTCTACAACAGCATCAGGATTGAACATAATTTAAAGAATCCAGGAAAAATTCCACTTTTTGGGCTAATAGAAAATAGTAGTGAAAAGATGCAGCCAAAAAGTTGTTGCCCACATAAGCAATACAAACAACCAACGTAATTCCAATCGAATCCATGAGCAACAATTTTTCCTTCTTTCTTCAATTAAATATGAAATATAATTTCTACCAAAATAAGAAAAATCCATGAAGTGGAAAGGAGAATGAAATATATTACACCAAGGAGTTACTTTGTTTCCTCAAAATCACGGCACAGCAACAAATTTATTTCCAATTTATAACACAATTCAGAAAATTAATCGGCACAAAATTTGAGCAACCAATAAATAATTTCTCATCCAACCCAAATCAACAGCATATCCGCAAACACATATAAACAATAATTCAAAAACGCTTATAGATCTAAGAAAAGATCAGCAAAGAATAATTATACTCAGTTACAAAATTCAACTTTAGAATGTAGGAACGAAAACTGGTAACCAAGTAATATATACTTATCTGATAGCCGTGGCGTGAAATAATCACTGCCCTAAAGTTGAATTTGCCCCGCAACAACACACGGACTCACAGCAATCAACCTCCAGGGTTACACGGCTTCTACCTTTCCGGTGTTGACAGAAAAGTAGATTGAGAACGCTCTTGAATATTGCCCAGAAAAAAAAGAGAAGATGTGTTTGTGTATTTCTCTGTCTACCTTAGGAATACCATAACACCGGTATTTATAGGAAAAATAGAGAATCAAACGTGATCATCTCAAGGCTAAAAACGTGGAGAAAACGGTCCATCAATGGGGAAATTAATGGCAACCAATTAGGAGAGAAATTAGGGAAAAAGTAACTTAATCAGTTACCAAAAACGTTCATTAAATGCTGATACGTTATTGACCCAAAAAGATAGTTAAGTTAAGTTTATTCCCCAAGGCCCAAGGCGCAAAAGACTTCTCATACAAAAGGCAAAAGACTTCTCATATTCTTTTGAAGCAAAACTTAAGAGTTTGAACTCTAAACTCCAACATGCTTTACTCTTTTAATTGCGCATTTTTAATGTCACAACTCACAAGGTGGTGGTCATTCTTTCTTTTGAGGTATTCATATGGGAAGGCTTGGATTCAAATTACCTAATTTCAAAAGTATTTGGAGAAAAACTATATGAAGATATTCTCCTTAGATCTCAACTAGCAATACAAAGTTACTCAACTACTAAAAATGTAAAATATGTTGTGGTAGTCACTCTTGCATTGACGTTATAGCTGTTTTATATCGTCATAGATATTTTTATATCAATCTGTCAAATGCCCTTCTTTTTAATATTAATCTGTATCCGATCGATAATTCAGCCGATCGATTGTTTGCACTAGACATTCATAAGATTTATGTACATGAAACATACAAATCAATTACCCTTTATAGTCAATGTTCTCAACATAGTTTACTGTACATCCCTTAATCATTGGTCATAAAACCTACATCTACATGCCCTCACGAGTCACGGATTTAAGTACTGGTGAAGCTAAGTATGAGTTCAAACTCCTTTTGGAGTAAAATAATAATGTTGTGTCCCTTTGTTCAGTTGTGGGGAACTCAATTCTAGTGGTGTTTTCTCATAAGATTTTATTCACTTTTTTATCCCTTGAAAAATGTTTTGCTTTCACACTTTTCTTTGTCTAAGAATTGAGGGTTTCTTCTTTTTCGTTCGCAGTCAAAGTAGATAAAGCAGGTGAAATGAAATCAATGTTTCCGGGCCGGAGATTAGTGATACCTAAATTAGCGTTGATTTTGGGTGCTTTTTCTCTCTCGTGTTGAGTGGTTGCATATGTTATTATTGCTAAAATGTCCTACATAGTTGGATTGTAGTTGAGTTAATTAAAGATCAGTTATTATATTCATAAGATCAAGGTAAATTGTACAATGGATTTAGGCTCAAGTGTTTGAGATATACTTGAAATGTAGCCAAATTAACTATGTAATTAAAGATCAGTTGTGGTAGCCTTTGGTGTACATACGAGAATATATCGATGCTTTTTTATGTCACTTTTTAAACTTTTGAAGATTGTTTTTTTTGGGGGGACCCCTTTCGGGAACCCCATGGTAAGAACAATGTTCCTCTGGGTTGTCCTCGCACAAGACATTCTAGGCCCAACAAGCACCCCAACCCCTACTCCCCAATTGAAATTATGCTTCCACCAAGATTTGAACCTTGGTCTCCCATGTGGGAGATAGGAAGCGATACCATTGGACCCAAGGGCCTTTGGCGTATATGTCGCTAATGTATAATGCTCATTGAAACTTGGATTCATGGTATAAGAATTATGAAATTAAAGTGTGCATATACATGTGTAAGGAATAATGCCTTGAATCGTGTTATGTCGGGCTATCTACAAAAGGGCGACTCGCGGAAGGTGGGTCGACTTGCGGCAAGATGCCGAGAGCTGACCGCGAGTCGCGTCTGGCACCGCGACTCGTGGTAGGCGCAGTTTGGCGTGTTTGCGGGAAACGCGAACACGCGTTTTCAGATTTGTTTATAAATAGGTTTTTTACCCTAGTTTCGTTAATGCGACGGAATTAGTTCATAACACATCTGTAATCTGTTTTACTCTAAGATCAATAAAAATCAGTTCTCCCTCTGTCCGTGGACGTAGCCAACAATCCGTTGGTGAACCACGTTAAATCTGTTGTGTGATTTCTCTTTAATTTGCATTCAATTATTTATTCTTTCTCACGTCTATCATAACAAATTGGTATCAAGGGCTTTGTGTTCGATCCGGGTGAGAAAGATGTCTGGGATGAATGTGAAAATTGATAAATTCACTGGGAGAAACAGTTTCAGTCTGTGGCAAATCAAGATGCGGGCTTTACTGAAGCAACAAGGGTTGTGGGCACCGTTGGCAAAGAAGTCAACGGATTCAGTTTACGCTGCGATGGCCGTTCTGGAGGAGAAGGCGCATTCAACAATTATGTTGTGTCTTTCTGACGACATAATTACTGAGGTTACGGAGCAGGAAACCGCCGCTGGTCTGTGGTTGAAGTTGGAGAGTTTGTATATGACAAAATCTCTAACCAACAAGTATTACTTTTGAAGCAACGTCTGTTTAGCCTGCGTATGCAGGAAGGTACGTCTCTTAGGGACCGTCTCGAAAAGTTGAATACTATCTTACTAGATCTTCGTAATATTGATGTTAAAGTAGATGATGAGGATGCTGCTTTAATTCTATTAGTATCTTTGCCTTCGTCGTATGAGAATTTTGTGGATTCCTTTATTGTTGGAAAAGATAGTCTGTCATTAGAAGAAGTAAGATCTGCACTTCATACTAGAGAGATTCGTCATAAGGCGTCTGGTACAGTTACAGTCGATCAGGCTGCTGGATTAGTAGCCAGTGGTAATGGACAGGGGAATTCGGGGAGAAAATCCAGGAAATCGTCTTCTAGGGGTCCTAAATCTAGTGATGTCTGTAATTACTGTAAGGAAACGGGGCATTGGAAAAGGGAATGTCCTAAGAAGAAAAATAAATCTGGGTCTGATGAATCGGGGTCTGGTTCTGCTGCTGTTGCAGCAGAAAATTCTAGTTCTGATGATGATATTGTTTTAGTTGCTAATGAACAAACACATTGCAGTGATGTGTGGGTTTTAGATTCTGGAGCGTCTTGTCATATGTGTCCGTGCAGGGAATGGTTTATGAACTATAAACAGGTGGATGGAAGTGTTACTATGGCCAATAGTGAGGTCTGTAAGACAATTGGTATAGGGTCCATCAGAATTAGGACATGTGATGGCAAAGTCTGTACTTTGAATGATGTTAGGCATGTTCCACAGGTCACAAAGAATCTGATTTCACTTAGTCTGTTAGACAAGAAAGGGTTCAGTTTCAAAGGTGAAGGTGGAGGGTTGTATGTCTATAGGGGTTCAAAGATAATTCTGAAAGGGGTTAAACGGGAGACATTGTATGTGTTACAAGGGTCTACGTTATCTGAGTCTGGGGTTGTCACATTGGCTGTTTGTGATAGTGTTGGGAAACAGGTGGAGCACAGAGGCACTCTAGGTTGGAGTGGTGGTTCACATCAGGGAAAGGTCTGTCAACACTTACAATCTGAATCTGAAATTTCGTGTTCTTCGTCGTCAAAATTGGGTCAGTCAAATTTGGCTCTTGGTCGGCATGTAAGTTTTGGGAACTCTCCCCAAAGGGATGGTTGTGAAGACACGGTGGGTTTTGCACTGTATGTCGGAGAGGTGAATATATTTGGGCCTTCCAAGGAAGGTGTTACTTGTGCTAGGAAAGAGTATAAGCAACATATCTGTTCGAATCTGGTTCCACAGGGTAAGTTCCAAGGTTGGTTGGACTTACAAGCTGATTGTGATTGTTAGTTGCCCACTGGGGGCAAGTCTGGGACCTTAGGGGCTAATCTGGTCTGGGGTCCTGAGGGGCTAGTCTGGTGTCTTTCAGGGACAAATCTGGTTCTGGTTGTCTTTCAGGGACAAATTGTGGTTCTGGTTGTCTTTCGGGGCAAATCTGGTTGCAGGGAAAATCTGGGCATTGTATTCAATGCATCTGGGCATTGTGGTCAATGCGTATGTCATCTGGTCTTCTGGTTATCTGAATCGTTGTGAGAGGATTCAAGTCAAGGTGGAGTTTGTAAGGAATAATGCCTTGAATCGTGTTATGTCGGGCTATCTACAAAAGGGCGATTCGCGGAAGATGGGTCGACTCGCGGCAAGATGCCGAGAGCTGAGCGCGAGTCGCGTCTGGCACCGCGACTCGCGCCAGGCGCCGCGACTCGCGGTAGGCGCAGTTTGGCGTGTTTGCGGGAAACGCGGACACGTGTTTTCGGATTTGTTTATAAATAGGTTTTTTACCCTAGTTTCGTTAATGCGACAGAATTAGTTCATAACACATCTGTAATCTGTTTTCCTCTAAGATCAATAAAAATCAGTTCTCCCTCTGTCCGTGGACGTAGCCAACAATCCGTTGGTGAACCACGCTAAATCTGTTGTGTGATTTCTCTTTAATTTGCATTCAATTATTTATTTTTTCTCACGTCTGTCATAACAACATGATTGAAGCCTAACTATATTGAACACAAAGTGATTCTTAACTTAGTTATATATGAGCATTTCTCGCTAAGTTCATTATTGATTGTTCCTGAAGCTATTGGGAGGGGGAGAGGGGGAGACTAATCACAACAGGATGAAAATTGACTTTTGCTTAATAAGGATTGTTTTCTTGTTGATGTACTAACGTTAGATGCTTGATTTCTCCTAGAAATTACGATGAAAAGGGAGAATCTAGTACTATTCACTACCTTTAATCGATGTTTCATTCGTTTCATGTCGGAAATTGGATGGCACTATGAGAGATTCATCATTTCTTGAAGAAAAGAATTTTACTATTTCCTAATGAATTTTAGTATATCATTTTTTCTATGTTCCCTTGTAAAATCTCTAGATGCTAACTAATTGAGACATTTCATCTACAAAAGCTATCCCTTAGAGAAAGGTTGTTACAATTAAATTAGGCAATAGATATGAAACATATGAAAAAACGCTATCATATGACACACACTCTCTCTATATATATGTACCAAAAGCTTGGCCTAATGGTTGGAATTGTGCCTTTCAACCTTGAGGTTGGGGGTTCAATTCCCACTAGGGGCACTTTGAGGGTAGGGATTTCCCTTACCCTCCCCCTTTACTCTCAAAGTGTCTAGCCCGCTAACCCACACCAGGTTGACCTGTGCGAGGTTCCGGTCTGGTAGGGCAGTTCATCTTACCCAAAAAAAATATACACATACATATATGGTTTGATATATTATTAAACTTCTTGCACATATTACTGTCCACTAGAGGGAGGTATTTTGGGGTGGAATTCCCTTACCTTTCCCCCACTCCCAAAGGGCTTATCTGTGTAGCTGGGTCGGATTACCGTTTGCGAAGTTCGGCCCCAATAGGTCATTTCTCCTTACCAATCTATACACACGTCATTACAAATTAAATTCACATATTTACGAAAATCATATAAGAACTCAAACTTGAAATTTTATTGGGTTAGTGCAACATATTGCTACCTTTTCTATTGATAGCTAATTGAAATAGACAAGAAGATGGAACACAAACTCTTTTTTTTTTGAGGGGATGAGACACAAACTATTATTTCTTGATTCTCAATTTTTCTATAAATCTTGGAAAATATACTCAATAAATTAAGTGTAATAAGATAATCAAGGGGAGTAGTGAAAATAACATGCAAAACTCTATAGGGGATCCCATCTCATTTTTTTTTATGAAATGAAAATTTGTTACACGAACAGCATATATATGGTATTACAAATCAAAATGCCTATATAGAGAGTGCATAAATGAAACTAATACTATGGCCAAAATTATATCTTCCCTAGCTTAATCTATATTTAAACAACACTTGGAGCTTTTGAGACCTATATCTAATTTCTTAGCAAAATTGCAATTTTTCAAACCTTAAAGAAAATAACTGCCAATTTTCTAAGTAGCACACATCAGACTCACATAATGACACTAGATTGAAAACAAAAATATAGTACTAGAAAAATATTTACAAGTTACAAGTGAGTTTAGTTGTTATGGTTGTCAACCAAGTTCCAACCAGACTGAACTAGAACAAACTTTATCATCCAGCATCATATGACCTCACGTGTCCTCCACGTGATACCATCAGTAAACTAGACAACTCAACACCTTCACCTTGATCAAACTATAATTTATCCGACTCAAACCCGACCTGACTAACATAACTAACTCGGGTCACACCGAGTACACGATCACGAAACAAGGGAGCACGGCTCGCGGGTTGAAAACAAGAAGCTCTTCATCGTCCACCTTACCCAAACCCGCTTTGCTCCGACCAACCAACGAGTCGAATCCTGAGTCCTCCTTATCGGCCACCATCGGGTCACACCCGACCCGACCCGCCACGACCCGACAAACAAGCATGGCCCGCTTCACGTTCATAAACGCAAACTCAGCCTCCACGTCATCCGGGATCGCCTCATGTGCCCGCCAACTAGTGGCAAAAGTGGAAATCCCATCCAACTTGGGCGAGAACCCGGCCCGAATAATCCCACACGCGCTACAATAAACCTGGTTACACAAAGCCAAATTACCATTTTGCCCCAAGCCACAAAGAAACGTCGTGCAATGAAACCTCAACAGCTCATTCCCGTCGACAATGCACCTCTCATCCCGCCGTGCCACAGCACCAACAGCAGCGCGTGTAACACCACGCGCCGCCTTAGATTTCACAACTTCACGAAAATCTTCGAATTTCGAGAGAATCTTTTGGGAGTTATGAATTTTCAGAATGCGGTGAATTTTAGGAAGATTATTTTTGTCAGTCCACCCAGTATTAAATATAATCCAAACAATATTCTTACCCGAATCACCATCTCGGAGCTCCGAAACAGCATGTTTCATAGACTGATGTTGTTCTAAAAGATTCTGCTTCTGAAAAACTTCCCCACAAGAAGGGCAAGGAAAAATATCATTGCGAAGGGGCAAAAAGGGGTTTTCCCATAGGGAAGATTCGAACTCGGACCTCGACCCTGATCGCCGCTTACGCGGCGGAGGGTGAAGGTCCGAGTCATCGTTACCATTCGAAATAATGACAAAATGTTGGGATGATCTAGGAGAGGATACCGTTGTTGTCGTAGCAGTATTTGGTGGAGTTGTAGGGCGTGTTTGGTTGGTACGTTTAGAGGAAGAAAAAACTCTCTTAAGAAAACACCAAGAAGAAGAAAAAGCTTTTTGAGGAGAAAGATTATTATGAATAATATTGGATGATTTTCTTTTCTTTGTTGGGTGGTAATTTAGATTAATATCATTGTTTTTTTTGTTGTTGTAAGAAGAAGGGAAGAAGAAGCAACCAACATGGAGAAGAAGAAGGAGGAGAGAGAAAAAGAGTTTGTTGAAGTGAGAAGATAATAAGGTTTTTGCCATTGTTAAGGGCTTGTTTGTTTCAGTCCATTAGAGGGTAAAATGATAGTTGAGGCTAAAGTTTTAGAAGAAGAAAAATAAAGGAGGGGGTTAGGTGGTGGAAAGTTTTTGTAGTAGGGATGGAAAATAGCATCTTATGATGATAGAGTTGGGTGATTTTATTGGGTGATTAATTAAGGGATAATTAAGATTAATTTAATATAGATAATAATAATAAGAGAAAAATAAAGTAGTACTTTGGGGGGATTAAATCTGATCTTTTTTTGTTGTAGTGTGATGATGAATAGGGTTGGGGATGTGGGGAGAGATGTACACAAAAGAGTGGCAGAAATCATGTGATTTTTGGGAGTGGTGGGTATTAATATCCAATAAGGAATTAAAAAAATAAGTATAAAATTAAATTTGGGTTTAAAGAGGAGTCAAATAATGGCCCCTTAAAAAAATTAATAATTGAAAATAGTAGTATCTTAGGTTGATTCTTTTTTGGTGAAAACTCTCATATAAGAAAAAGGTGATTCTTTTTTTGTGAAAGAATGTAACTTCATTTCTAGATTGTCTATGATGAGTAAGTATTGAAAATGCATATTTTGTTTATTAATTCCATAAATTAATCCCAATTTGGTCACCCTTGGTTAATTATAAGTTTAGTTGGAAATTAATAATTAAAGATCTAGTTGTCAATGGTTTGGATTAGATATTAAACAAGTCGAAATTGTGCGTTGTTTATATTTGAGTTTATTTCTCAACAAAATTCGAAAATCTTATTGATTAGCTGCAAATGTTTGATTTAGACAAACATATTTATTTTGAAATGTATGTAGTATAAAACGTATTCATTTCTCCGATGTAGAGGATTTTCTTTTTTTAACGTTGGATATCTAGCTAACATTTATATCTTCTCCCGAAATAAGGTACTTGCTACAATTATGGTCTCTAATTGCCAATAAAGGAATTTAAACCAAAAACAAATTTTATCTGCATTTATACAACAGATAGTAAACATTTTAAACAAATATTAGGAAGAACAAATAGGAACAGAGGGAGCATTACGACGATAGTTGCATGCTTGTAAAATTTGTGATCAATAACTTTGGATAGGGGTAGTAATTCAATTCTTAAATATTCCCTCTCATTACACATAGCCTAAGTCAGGCTCAACATATATAGTAGTACTAGCTAGTATTCCCTCCGTTTCTTTTTAATCTACACACTTTCTTTTTATGATCTGTTTCTTTTTAATCTACACATTGTTGTTTTATCTATTCTTGGTATTTGGTAATATGTCACATCTAGTACTTTTTCCTCTTCTTCCACCCATGTCATTCATTTCTTAATATTTTAACCCATTTTTTAGTTTCTCTCTCACTTTTCAGGATCTCTCTACACCTTTTCAGTTTCTCTCTCATACTTTTGTACTTCCTCCTTAGTTCTCCCCCAATGTAAAGCCAGTAAACTACTGGTTGATATGCTCCACTAATCGTTGATTTTAATAGTATTGCTAGTGAATATAAATAAACTTCACTTCAATTGCTTTCCATTGTGTGCAGAAATCTTCATTTCTTCTTCAATTGTTATTGACATTACAACAACAGTGTAATGTCTGAAACTCTCACAGTCTCACTCTCACCTATAGTTTTATAAGCAGAACAAGAAACAACTAACAAATAGTATAATAAATATTTTAGGGTCTAACAAAAATACGAGCAATTTAAATAAGTTTTAGGAATAACAAGGGAAAAACGACATGCATGCATGGCTACACGCCTACACACGTGCATTGTTCTCCTGAAAATAACACACAAATCCAACAACGTTAACTGGAATTTCCAATTTAATTTACTAGCCTTTATGTATTTTATTTTTTAAATTTTTTTGTTGGTACATAGTACTAATCTTTGATATTAGTATCAATCTTGGATTATGTCAAAACCAAAAGAAGAATGTATGTAATATGTGTACGTAACGCCAACTTCTAACTCTCACCTCAAGGCGAATCCGATGCTTCCTGCAGTATAAATAATTTTATTAAAATTTTTGTACTCATGGTCCGAAACCAGATCTAGTAACAAGCATATTGGGAATTATTATAATTTCATTGATAAAGAAACATTTTGGGATTCTCTCACCTTTTTATAAAATTTAGTGCATCTCATAATTTTTTTTCTTTTCTTCTCTTGAGAGAGATTGGAAGATTAATGGTTTCTTTATTTCGAAATATTATAGGTAAGAATCAAGATGATTCTCCACAAAAAAAAAGGTAAGATGATTAAATTAAAAAACCTCAAAGTTGAAACATGAGAGAATCCCTAATACTATCTCAGTCCCTCCAACATAAGTGCTAAACTGCTGAGAGTGAGGGTTAGCTTAGTGGTTAGAGCTTTCCTCCCGATTCCAAGAGGTATTGGGATTGATTCTCACCATATGCAAGTTGGGATTCCCTTTATCCCCAACTTGTCAACTCCTTACCTTAAAAAAAAGGTGCTAAACTGCTAATTTATTTCTTAAATGTGAAAATTTGTCTGAAATCTTCTTTAAATTAGGTGCTACTGATATAAATTAGCTCATCTAATAAACTAAACTTTTAATTACCAAAAAGATAAAAGTTCTTTCATCATTTTTCCATACAGAGTGACAAAATTTGTGATTAAAATTTCTGAGTAAGCCTGACAATAAGCAAAATTCTAGGCAGTAAATAAAATTAATCAATGTTTATATTACCAAGATGACTTTTAAATGCTTAATCTCTTTGGATCTTGTAGTTTAATCTTAGTTTTTCCGTTGAAGGGATGAATACTGAATAAGTACAGTGAATTAGTTTAGAAATTTGTGGTGTACACATGATAAAGACAGATTGTTACCCGTGGTTTATGGATTATTCACATGACAATCCTAATAAATTCCTTAATTTAAATATTACTCCTAAGAATTAGGCGGCCATGGTACGTAGTAATGATTAATGAAACATATAAGCACACTTTATTATAGTATATCGATATCCTAATTTAAGTTACACTTTGATTTTAGTAGGAGGTCTTGTAATAAAGTAGCCCATGCTCTGGCTAGGTACTCCCTCTCTCTCGGGGAGGAATTAGTTTGGATGGAGGATTATCCCTTGGAAATCCTTCCAATTGTAGCCTCGGACAAAGCTTTAATTGAAGAGTTTTTTGTCAGAGACAACCTTTTAAATTCAACTTTTTGCGAAAGACAACCTTTTAAATTTTTTTGGGCAACTTCAGACCTTAATGAAATTTTTTTTTGTCAAAAACAACCTTGACCACAATTCCGGCGTTGACTCACCGGATTCCGGTGTTGACCATATTAAATGAATCACGTGCCCCTCACGTGATTTCATTTGTCCCAAATTCTGGGTGTAGCACTAGGGAAGCTGACGCCTGGACGACATGATGTTGGTGCGGGGATCCGGCGGGGGTGCAACGATGGAGACAAAAAGGGGTGGTACTTTTCAACACTCACTTCGAGGAGAGAGAGATTGCAGCGAGAGAGAGTGCGTGAGTGCAAACGAGGGAGAAGATAGGAGTTGCGGGCGAAATGGAGGTCAGGCGAGGCTTGCGGAAGGGTGGTGGTCAGGTGCGTCAATGGCTGGGGAACGACGGCAGCAGTGGGGCGCACAGCAGTGCTGCCGGTGGTTCACATTACTTCATAAGGTGGCAAGTAGTGGTGGTGCTGTGGGCAGTAGCCCGAAACAGGCGGTGGTGGTACTTCCTAAGGTGTTGCTGTGGTGGTGAGATTATTAGAGGGGGCAAAGGGAGGGAAATGGGGGGGAAATGAGGGGCACGTGATTCATTTACTAAGGTCAACACCGGAATCCGGTGAGACATCGTCGGGTTTCTGGTCAAGGTTGTTTTTGACAAAAAAAAAATTCATTAAGGTCTGAAGTTGCCCAAAAAATTTTAAAAGGTTGTCTTTCGCAAAAAGTTGTATTTAAAAGGCTGTCTCTGACAAAAAATTCTTAATTGAATGATAGTGGTTCCCGTTTTTCCCGTAAAAAAAAAGGTTACACTTTGTTACTATTTTTAGGATAATTAATTACACTTTGTTACTTAATTCTAACAAACTGTTATTCCCTCATCAAAAAAATAAATTGTTACTGAAATGCTTCCTCTGTTTCTTATTAGCAAATGCATCATATTGACTTTTTACACTATTTGAATATCCACCTTGACCATATTAAATTAGTACTATAAAAATAAATATCAAATTGACACAAATAATCCCAACTATGACCGGTCCGCTCAAAATAATCCCAACTTTGGGTTATTCTGGAATAATCCAAACTATTTGGGGTACCTTCCCAAAATAATCCAAACTTTTATTTTCTTGCCTTCAATGATCCCTTTTGGGTCTATTATATATAGGATAATTAAAAGTTTGGATTATTTTGAGAAAGTACTCCCAATAGTTTGGATTATTCTAGAATAACCCATAGTTGGGATTATTTTGAGCGGAACGGTCATAGTTTGGATTATTCTTGTCAATTTAGGCTTATTTTAATTGTTGTTGGGATAAATCTCAATGTATATTTTGGAAAATATCACTTTTTTATAATACTGATGGTCAAAGGTGTGCATCGACAAGTGTGTCTAGTCAATATGATACATCTATTAAGAAATAGAGGAATTGGATAGTAGTATTAGCGTTTAAGGCAGACGATTGAGCTTTAACTATTAGGTGTCTTAAGATGACCAGCTATAAAAGTTAAATACAACGTTACTATAGAAATATTATTTTAGGTTAAATTAGGATACATCTATACAAATATATTAAAAGGCCGCCGCAAGTTATTGCTCGAGATTGCTGATTTGGCTTCGGTAGAGGAGGTTTTTTGGAAGCAAAGATCGAGAGTGTTGTGGTTGAAAGAAGGTGACAGAAATACTAAATTCTTTCACCAACGAGCCTCGGGGAGAAAGAAGAAGAATGCTATTCGGATGCTGAAAGATGACAATGATGTTGAACATGTTGGTGATGAAGCGATCTGTGGGGTGGCCATGGACTATTTCCAGTCCATGTTCTCTTCATCTGGGCCTCCTATGATTACTGAATCCCTTCAAGATTTTAATGCGCGAGTTACAGATGAGATGAATGCCATCCTTCGAGCAGAGTATACTGAAGAGGAGGTGCAATTAGCACTAAGTCACATGCATCCAATCAAGGCCCCGGGGCCTGACGGTATGTGCCCTATGTTTTTTCAGTCTTATTGGTATATTATGGGGCCGTCTGTGACCCATACTGTGTTGGGTATCCTGAGAGGGGAGTCCTCCCCGAGTCATCTTAATCGCACCTTCATTACTCTTATTCCTAAGAAGAGCAATGCGCATCATATGTCTGATTTTCGACCTATATCCCTTTGCAATGTTGTTTATAAGCTGGTGTCTAAAGTGTTAGCCAATCGTCTGAAACGATTTCTCGATGATGTGGTGTCTGTGAATCAAAGTGCCTTTACTCCGGAGCGTTTGATTACAGATAATATTTTAGTTGCTTTTGAGTTGTTTCATCATATGAAACAAAATAAAAGTGATGCAGGCTGTATGGCTATGAAGCTGGACATGTCCAAAGCTTATGACAGGATTGAGTGGGATTTCTTGGATGCTTCTCTAGTTCGATTTGGCTTTGACACTGGTTGGATCAGTCGGGTCATGGAGTGTGTTCGTTCTGTTACTTTTGATGTGCTTGTGAATGGAAAGCCCTCGGCTGACTTTGTGCCGGAGAGGGGTCTACGGCAAGGTAATCCTATCTCTCCGTATCTATTCATCTTATGTGCTGAAATTTTCTCCCATCTATTGAGAAAAGCTGAGGAAAGAGAAACTTTGAAGGGGATTCGATTAGCTCCTACAGCTCCATCAGTTAATCACTTACTCTTTGCCGATGATTGTATTATCTTCTCACGAGTTTCTATGCAGGATTCTGAGGCGATTCAGTAGGCTCTCGGCCTTTATGAGTTGTCTTCAGGGCAAAAAGTGAACTTTGATAAAACAAATATATCTTTCAGTAAGGGGGTTCCGACCCCGCGAAGGAAAGCTATCACTCAGTTGCTTGGAGTTCAGGAAGTTGATATTCATGATCGGTACTTAGGGCTCCCTACAGTGGTGGGGCGCTCGAAGAAGGTGATTACTAGAGGAGTTAAGGAGAAATTATGGAAGAAGCTTCAAGGTTGGAAAGGGATGGTGCTATCTAAAGCGGGTAGGGAGGTCATGATAAAGGTTGTGGCCCAATCTCTCCCCACCTAAACGATGAGTGTTTTCAAGTTTCCATCTTCTTTTTGTGATGAAATTCGCTCTCTTATTTCTCAATTTTGGTGGGGGCAGAAAAATGGGGAAAGGAAGATTCATTGGGTGGCTTGGAAGAAGATGTGTAGAGATAAGAGGAATGGAGGATTGGGGTTCAAAGACATGAAGCTGTTTAATTGGGCATTGTTAGGAAAGCAGGCTTGGCGTCTTGTGATGCATCCGAATAGTCTCATTGCTCAAATCCTCAAGGCTCGCTATTTTCCTACTAGCTCATTCATGGATACTGAGTTGGGGTCGTGCCCAAGCTATACATGGAGAGGCATATGGGAAGCTAGGTGGGTTTTGAGGAGAGGTATGAGGTGGAGAGTAGGTGATGGTGAAAGTATCAAGGTGTGGAAAGATGCTTGGATCCCAAGTACGCAAACTCATAGAATTCTTTCTCCTAGGGGTGAAGCAAATGTAGATTTGGAGGTTGGCGCATTAATTGATCCAATTAGAAAGGATTGGAATGTTGATCATCTTAAGCAATTGTTGTTGCCTTTTGAAGTGGAAAGAGTTTGCAAAATTCCTTTGAGTCGTAGGTTGCCTCCCGATTCATTGTGCTGGGACTTAGAGAGAGATGGAGTCTATTTGGTTCGATCGGCCTATAGGACCTTGCTCGAAGATGTGTGGTGCGATGATGCTGGGTCGGTGTCGACGCATTCGGAGGTGTGGAAGCGGATTTGGGGGGCCGCTATGTTGCCAAGGATTATATTATTTGCATGGAGAGCTTGCCTGGAGGCACTCCCTACGTGGTGTGGCTTGAATCTCGTGTTCAAGCTATCGAGGCTAGTTGTGCGATGTGTGGTACTGTGGAGGAATCGGGGCTGCACGCCCTCTATCAATGTGGCTTGGCGAGGGGTGTGTGGGATCTTAGTTCTCTTCCAAGTGTGGTGCCGGAAGCTTGTAGGAATGTAGGGGAGTGGTGGAGTTATATCTTGCCGCAGATGGAAGGGGAGGGAGTGGACTCGTTCCTCACGTTGACGTGGGCCATTTGGGGAGCACGGTGCAGGGTGGTAATGGCAGGGGAGAGTTTCGAGCCTGCTAGTATTATTGCATACGCACAAAAAATCAAAATGGAGGTGAGAGAGGTTGTGGCAAGTGAGGCGTTCAAGCCTTCTGGGGCTGCTGGGACGCATCCTACCTCATGGTCGAGGCCTGCTACGGGCTGGATGAAGATCAATGTTGACGCCGGCTTTTTGGGCGAGTGGGGGAGCGGATTAGGCATTATGTGCAGGGTTGTGCTGTGATTCAGCAAGGAGTATGATGGGAGGTGCGTGTGGCGGAAGCCAAAGCGGTGTTAGCAGGCGTGAAGCGGGGTATTAATCATGGTCTCTCCAAGCTCGTAGTTGAAAGTGATTGCCTTTCGGTGATTAACGCTTTAAAGTAAGGTGTGTCGGGTCTTAGTGATTTCGCTCTTATCATTGAGGATATTCTTTCGTTGTCTTCTAGATTTCTTTGTATTGAATGGTCGTTTGTAAAACGTTCGGGTAACAAACTTGCCCACTACTTAGCCCATTTCCAACATGTGGATCTTGGTTGGCGTAGTTGGGATGATGATGTTCCGGAGGATGTTGTTATTTTGTTAACATTGCTTTTGCCGATATAAATGCTTAACCCTCTTTGGGTTTTCCACTCAAAAAAAAAGGCGTTCCTATCAAAGGAACGGTGCCACATGGCACTCTTCTCAAGATTCTAATACACATGCTTATAATCTCAATCAAAAATATTAACAATGTGTAGTTACTAGGATTCGAACACATGACCCTTGAAATGAAATGTGAGAGTTTAATTAACCACTAATCCATTACAATTTCAATGCTTAATGTTTCAAAGTAAAACATAATATAAAGTCTCATAATTATATGTAATTATAAAAACATATTGACAAGTTTTTTGATCTTTAACTCTTTTATTAAGTAATAACATTTGCTTACCCAAATTCCATTTAAATCGTTATTTTTATCCCCAATTCCTTAGAAGTTTTTTTTGAACAACTTATATATTATGCCATGACGTCCATTTTTCAATTTCGTACTAGACATAATATTACGAAAAGCCGATAGAATCAATTATGAAATTTATGAATAATATATTTGATAATTGTAACTCAATTATGAAATTTATGAATAATATATTTGATAATTGTAACTCACCCGGGGCATCGCCCGGGGTAAAATACTAGTTGTATTTTAAAATGTTGTTTTATTAATTATTACTCAATTCGTCTTAGATTAGTACTCCCTCCGTTTTTTTTTTGATGTTTTCCCTCCGTTATCTTTTAATTGTTACACTTACACTTTTCACGCATGCCAATGCAAAACTTTAAGGAGTAATATCTCTAGTTTTGTATTTGTAAAAATGATAAAAACTACATATTAATAAAATACATATTAAGACGAATCTAACAAGATCCCACGTGACTATATTTGTATTCACGTATAAATCACAAAAGATGGTCAAAGTGAAATTTGTGAATAGTGTAAAATGTCAAAGTGTAACAAATAAAAGAAAATGGAGGTAGTAGATAGTTACTAGTCACATAAATATTGTTCAAAATGTTCTTTTACCGACTTAAAAATATAGGATAATTTTACCAGAAAAAAAATGACCATTTATTTATTTTAACATTTTTTGATTCAGTTGAGGAAGGAACTAAAAAAAAGCATTTACAATAGCTGAGTTTTTTTTTTCTTTAATGTTTGTGACTTCAAAGAATATATTTATATAAAGAAGATAAATCATATATTAGAAATGTGACAATTTTCTCTCTAAGTCCAAAAACTTTATAGTGCCTATTGAATTCAAATGAAGGGAGTATCAAATTTATTTGTACTTATAGATATAAACTGCAATACTAATGCCAATAATACAACCTTAGTAATTTTTATTCATAACCTCATATATACATCATTAATGTCTCTATTTATACTAATCAATAACTTTTTTTACCTTCAAATAATATAATGATGTGGTGCGTCTTTTTTTTTTTTGACAACGGGGAAATTATGCATTAATTAAAATCGAAAGTACAACCTAATGCTAATACAACCAAACGAACATAAAGAAACTAATATAAACTGAGCTATACTCGCTCTTACACAACACCTACAGAAACATAAATAACTTAAACTAGAATAAAACTGCTCGATCTGGAGGTCTGGATTGATAGATAAATGTATTGAAACTCTTCTTATGGTCGATTGGTCGATGACGATCACCAAAACCCTGATGCAAGGAGTGGGGGGAGAGGGCTGATTTCACAAGCGGGGCAACCAAGTACCAGCGAGATTATGAACTCGCAACAGGACCAATTCCAGTGACCTTCTGTCACATGGAATTCTATGGTCGTGTTTCCTGAAAGAGTCACATTCCTGTGTGACTCAATACCCTTTTGAAAGGGTATTTCAGGCTTCTCCTTTGAGGAGAAGTTCAAATGAGTTGACGCGCAATAAACCCAATTGACAAATTGGGGAGCCGCCTTCAGATATCGTTTTGTCAAGGCAATGATTGATAAAATCATTACCAAGCGAGATTGAAATCTAACCAAGGTTAGATCTCGAAGAACCGTCCGATTATTAAAATCGGATAAAACAAACCCTAAACATGAAATCACTTGCCACGCAAACCCTAAACAACCACATAGCCCATATCCAACCTTTTGAAGACAAAGACTACTACCTCCAGCAAGTAACAAAAAAATCAAGCAGATTGATTGAACAAACAACAACACCATACTAATCCAACCAAGAACTCAACAACGAAATCAGAAAACTAAGTGAAAGGGGTTAAAGGCACAACCACCGGAGGACGGGGACGCAACCCATACTAATCCAACCAAGTTCCAAAGAAACACTAGGTGAAAGGGGTTAAAGGCACAACCACCGGAGGACGGGGACGCAACCCTAACAGGGAGGGGGAGGGGAAGCCCTGCAACTTTACTCACTGCCTACACAACACTAAGGGGGGGAGGGGGAGGGGGGGGGGATGCCCTACAACTTTACTTTTTTGCTGACACAACACTAAGGAGGGAGGGGGAGGCCCAAAACTGACAACTAGGGGGAGGGGGCGAGACACCTAACCACGAAACAGGGGGGAGGGGAAGGGGAAGCCCAAACTAGGGGTGTGCAAAAAGATCCGATCCGATTATCTGTCGATCCGATCCGAAATTTCAGATATCCGATCTGGTTTTTGCATTTCGGATATTTCGGATCGGATATCCGACAAATATCGGGTTTTCGGTTCGGATACGGATCGGATTTTTTAAGTTTTTGATAATCCGAAAATCCGATTTTTGAAAAAAATGAAATTCAAATGGGCTTTAGGGATTCTTTAATTTTCTAAATCTCACGCAGTCTTGACCCAGTCCTAGTCACGCCTCCTGTTTCTCTTCACTTCTGACTTCACGGAGTTCAGACCGGAGTTCGCGGCTCTACTATTCTCTTCATGCCGACGTTCGCGGCTTTGCTGTTCTCCTCACTTCACGCTGGAGTTCGTAAAATTGGGCAATGAGTTGTTGTTCGCTGTTGTTCAAGAAGTAATGGGTTTGGTTTGGTTCAAACTTGCTGTTGCTGTTGAAGAATTAAAGGGTTGAAGTTGAATGTTACAGGTTTGACAAGCAGTGGGTTTGATACTTTGATTAAAAATATATTATCACCTTGCTGTTGAAGAATGAATAACATGTTTCTCTTTAAAAAAAAAAAAAAAAAAGAGAGAAGAATATGTGATGAGTAATGACTAATGAGGCAGTAAACATATTCAAACTTTCAAAGCAACAAATAATTTACGGCAGCAGGTATATGGGCACTTGCACAACATGATAAGCCCTATAATTTATTTCGGATATTCGGGTCGGATATCGGATCCGATCCGATCCGAAAGTCCGGATATCCGAAATTTTCGGATCGATTTTTTCCCGATCCGATATCCGATAATGCACACCCCTAGCCAAAACTATACTAACTCACGGTGGGGGCGGTGGAGACGATGGGAACACAACTGGAGCAAGGGAACTTGAAGAGAAGAAGCGACCAGGAGAGGACGAAACACTACGACCGGAAAACTAGGGGGAGGGGGCAACTGGAGGGTACAACTACGACCGGAAAACTAGGCGAAACAATAGGACAACCGAAGGGAACCTACGAAGGGAACGACGAAGAAGATCTGAAACTAGGAAAAACCGACGGAAGAAAGATAGAAAAGGCGAAAAAATATCTAAGAATATCTAAATATGTATGAAACAATATAGTTCGAGTATATATTTTTGTTTGAGGGAACTGATACGCTCAAGTTATACGGTGTTTATATTATATTTTGGGTGCTTTTTGCTAAGGGTCTTGATCATAATTGTTAACGTTTGCGTTTTATTTAGCTCTTAGCGGAAGTTCGGAATTTTGTATATTAATTATAGTTAAAGTTGTAAGTTCCGAGCTCCTAGAAGCATTAGTGTTTGGAACGACTCAACATTGTTATACTTGCCAAGCGTCGCCACATGTTCCAATCAAGCATCGCCGCAAGCCGTAGCCGAGCATAGCACCAAGCCTACCGAGCAGCCAGCATCATCGCCCATCATCGCAAGCCCAACAAGCAAGCCTGCCCAGCTCTCGTGCACGCTCGAAGCAAGCCTGCCCAGCACAGCCGCTCGCGACTCACGAGAATCACCGCACCTCACGAGCACCCAGTCTTCGCGACTCGCGAGGCCTGTCGCGACTCGCGACCATGTTGCCCAGCCATTTTGTGCGGGAAGACAGAGTACTCGTCACGACTCGCGATCAGTATCGCGACTCGCGACGCTTAAGTCGGTTTGGGGCCACGTTTTGTGCGGGGTTTAAAAGCTTTCTAAAACCTATTTTGAAGAGGAAGGAAGGAGAGGAGCAGAGCTGAAATGGAAGAGAGAGAAAAAACACTCCTCTCTTAATTCTCCTTCCTCACTTTTGTTATTTTTCTTAGTTTTCTTAGTTTTATTAGAGATTTCAATGTTGGATTTGGTTTATGCTATCGGATTGTAGCTTGAACTGTTCTTTAAGAAATTAACATGAAGCTTCAACCGTTATTGTGAGATCTTTTCCTCTCTATCTATTTTCCTTGATTATGGTTCAATTTCTATGCTTGTGATCTATGATTATTGCATAATTATGCTAGGAACGTTACTAGTTTGATTGTGTAATTAATCTAATGCTAGGTTTAAGAATAGAACCGGATTGTTTTATTCTTTTATCAATTGGTAGCAAACTAGGGAGTAACTTAGATGCAGATCGTCTTGGTTATTTCTTGGGGAAATTGAATCAACTGTTGAATGTTTATCGCGTGTATGACATTAGCGGGCCCATTTGGTTCTCCGTGTTTATTGCTGCTATTGGATTGAACTTAGACGCTGATCGGACTAGGTTATCCTTTAGTTAGGGTTTTATAGTCACGCTGATCGTGCTATTCAACTAAGAATAAGGAGAACGCGAGATTAATTCTCAACAATAGATAATCATGGAAATAATTAGAGTGGAGGTTCAAGGATCGATAATGAATTGAAGTGGATGTTTATCGGATTCAAGATCTTCCTATATTGATTTCTCATTTAGTTTATATGCTAGTTAGTTGTAGTTTGTTTATAAATCTATTTGAAACCCCCCTTGTTATTAGGTTTCTCGGCCCTTAGCTTAATCTAAGTACTAATTCACGCTAAATATAAAACTCGTCCCTGTTTCCCTGTGGATACGACCCCTACTTCCATTATACTTGCTTAGTGTAAAAGAGAGTAGGAGAAATTTTATCTTTGGTTGGGCGTACACGACAATCCGCGCCCGCCAGGAACAGTTCGAAATATCATCAAGATATCAAGTGTCTAAAACTTCGGATGCTGCTATTTTGGAGAAAAAAAAAAACAAAGTGCTACAAAATTATTCTATTGCCTGCTCAATTAAGCCAAAGGTGAAAAAAAGATGATTATGTATGGCATATTGGCATTTTTTGCAATTTGGCATCCTAAAAAAGTTTTCTTTTCTTCAGATTCTTGCATACTTCCAACTCATTTTACACGGTCCGTAATCTTTACTTTGCAGTTTGCAACATAATCACAAATTTTCCAGCTCAAATTAATAACTTTTTTCTACAAGAAGATCATTATTCATAAGTGGCCCACATGATGTGTAAGTTAAAATACTCCCTTGCTTTACGGTTGGGCCAGCTTCATTATTTCATTGTGCTAAAAATAAAAAATAGTACTTCTTTGGAAGCCCTATGTGTGTCCCCCATGCTTTAAACTATGCAAGAATTTTGCACTATCAAAAATATAAAAAGAAAGTAAAATAAAACTAGGTTGAATATGTATGTTTTTCTGTTAATGGTTCTCAATGACACACATAAATTATTTGCTTTGTGTAAAAAGTTGAATGCTTGAAGCACTAATTAGAAAGTTGCATGTGCAAGGGTACATCATACATGGCCTTATTATTTAGCATCCTACCAAAGTGTATATTGCTTAATTGAGAGGTTTGTAAAGATGGCATGCAAGTGATAAAAATCATAAAAATGCTACTTAACTTTTGTGCAAGTGATATCAAAAATAATTTAGGTTCTAGTCTTCTAGACTAATATAACTTCGTAAACGCTTAAGAAGCTTATAAGATCCCTTATCAACTTATATATGCAAAAAGTAATCAAGCGATTTCCTAATTTGTACCTGGAAGAATCGTGTTTTGATCCTCTAGAGTTCTAAAATAACTCTATAAGGTACATTTTGAGCAATATCAACCATTGAATAAAAAATCAGTGGCTCGTATATTATTTTTCCAATTAAATCCCCCTATTTTTTCTCATCAAAATCCATCCCCTAATTTCCCCCTCCCACCAATATGAGCCCTTGATCTTAAAATGTATGGTTCATATACAACTCTACCTTGTAGAGTTCTATTAAAACTCTAGAGGATCTGGACTCGGAAGAATGTTAGCTTTTTTTATGTAAATATAGCAAGCATAGAACCCTTTCCTTAATCCTTTATTTGTAACATTTGGTAATGAAACATTCTATCTGAATCAACTCAAACAAACGAGTCAGACCATATTTAATTTGATCAACTCTATGGCTCACTTTATTATAAGCTGAGCAAAACGTCTTGGGTGGATCAAGTTCACAATAATTTATTGTGCACTTAAACTGACTTTATCACATAAAAACTGATTATATTAGAAAAAAACCAATTATATCATATGAAAACTGACTATATCAGAAAATTAACTATATATATCATACAAAAAGTGACTATATAAAAGGTGATTATTTCATATAAAAACTAACTCTATCAATAGAAAACAGACTATATTAAATGAAAACTAACTATATCATATGGTTTCCGGTGCACAATAATTTTTTTTTTAAAGAGAAATTTCATTAATTGAAGGCCAATGGACATCTACAATAATTTATTGTGAACCTGGTTCATTCAAGTTTTTTTTGGAAGCTGAATAATATTTTTGCAAAATTCATCCCATCAAAACCATGAAGATATTTTTATTTTCTTTTGTGGTTCAAAATAGAAGCAATAAAATCCAAGGCTTTGATTCCTTACCATAATTATATGAAAGTCTTTGATCAATTTTTGTTTCATAGATAGCAGGCATATCTGAAAATGATTATGGGAAGTTGAAAAGGAACTACACAGTACAACCCAGTGTAGGTCTTCTCTGAAAATACTTTAGGCAATGTATCATCAGTCATAAGAATCACACATTTATGTTAGGAAAACAAGTTTACGGGACATCTTTTGTTTACATATCTGTTGACTGTCGTAGTGATTGGGTTGGCACATGCTTGTCTAATGTCTTAACCCCTCAATAATAATTTTGATTTCTGAGAGTGGGACTTTTATTTTATCAGTAACTAGTGTTTAGGCCCGGGCGATGCCCCGGGGTTTCTCTGTGCTACAATTTAGTAGTAGTTAAATAAGTCATCTCATACTCATTTTAAAAAGTCATCTCATTCATTATATGGATTTCAAAAGTTTTTTTTTTCATATATCATCATTAATTTTGATTAAATAAGCAATAATAGTATGGTGGAGTGATGGTTGGATTTCTTTCTTTCATACTTAAGGTTGTGGGTTCGAATGTTCACGTTAATAATGCTTCTTTTTTTGTACTCCTTAGTCTTGTGAAGTAGACTTTCTCTCCTTATGATGGATGCGGCTGGCCATATTTAATACAAACTTATGATCAAATTTCGTTTATAGTATTACTGTAAATATAAGGGTAGTACTGTAGTAGTCAACACTGCTCTTCAAATGGTATCATGCATACATAATTAATTTTAATGAACATGCAAATTTATGTATCTTTAAGGATGCAAGGGCTATGTTTAATAACATTAACTAATTACAACACATAACTGTAATTTTGTGGAAACATGGATCACTAAAAGACGTTAGATCAGATGGTGATTCTTTGGAAATCTTTACATAAGGTCAGGGGTTCGAGCCCAGTCTTCAGCATATTTAATTTTTAAATAATGACCACTTGACTTTGTTGGTTAACAGACACGTGGCAAAATTCCGGTGGCAGGAGGGTGCCACGTGGCGCATAGACGTTGTTCAACACGCCTTTTAATATATTTGTATAGATGGTGCAAGAGGCCAAAGCTAAGTTTAATCTTTGGTGATGACATATGCAATAATTGGTAAAACATGAATATGAAGTTAAAAAAAAAAAAAGTGGGGCGTTGTTTATTGGCTAGTACATCTTTATCTCATGTGTCAGTAGGGGTACTTTCATAATTGAAGTTTGGGTAGGGTTTTTAATCTCCTATTTATTATTTAGCTAACTAAAATTTAACCAAATAGACTGCTTTTCTTATAATAAAAATGAAAGTATAAGTGTTATAACAATTAGTCGAACCAGAAAGCTTAATGACACGTTCAAATGATCATTAAACCTTATAGGGATAATAACTTCTTGGTAGTTCACCTAGACATGATGGAGGTCCTGGAGGACAGATTCAGAAGCAACTACTGACCAACATGATTGTCATTAAACTTCTGAGAACAATAACAACTTTAAGGAGGACAAAAACATAAATCACAAGGAAATGTAGGTTGATCATGATAAACTGAAAAAAAATCTAATCATAAAAAATAACCAAAATTCTTTTGAATAAAAGCCCACGAGGGCAACTAAATGTCATTAAAAGAACTATCTAAAGCTAACAAAGAGTCGATACAAAAAGGAAAGTTAACTAACTAGAATTTTCTACCTATAACCCAAGGCAAGTAATGGGCTAGCTCATGAGCAACCATATTGTCAATCCTACGAACAAAACTCCGAGATAGAGTATTTGGCATACTACTAGCATGAACAATGTCATCAAGAATAAGATGAAAGTTACTCCCGCCTTTCTCTTTTGAAGAAATGGCGTTAACCAGGTGAAGACAATCATTTTTCATCCACATTCCGGAAACCGAACTCCACAACTACTTAAATACCAAACAACATAGCCTTTGCCTTAACAATTAATGGCTCCAGCAGTCCTCCACCTTCCACGCTGCAGCCAACAACGCCTTGCCATCCATCTCCCTAACATAAAAAGTGAGACATAAACATTACACAAATTGTGGATTGAAGATTTGATTTCCAATCCCATGATACAATTCCATGATACCCAAGTAGTTACTTGTGTTTGTTTTGTTTATTTGCCTTTCCCTTGCTCAAAGGGGATTTAAGTTCCAAGTTTTAACATTCGGTAGATGACATGTAGGTTGCTAGCCTCTTTCCCTTTGCCCAAAGAGGTTTTGAGTTTTAAGTATCGGGCCTCTTCATATTCGGTGACATGTGGCTCATTGACCCAACTCCAATTGGACACTTTCCTCATCTTTTTTTGGACGACCTTCAAATAATGAAAGAATCTCAAGATTGTGGATACGATTTGCACACAAATGCCACAATAATAGTTTAGTTTTTATTTTTTAATTTTTTCACAATACTTTAAGTAAAAATTATCACTTCAGCCTCTTTTAAAGTGTGAAAAAGATGATACAAATAGATTGGAAAAAAATGAAAGTAAGAAAACATATAAAAAAATTTAAAAGGTAAGGAAAAAGATTATCTCTATTATACTCCCTCCGGTCTTTATTAGTTTACCCGTTTCTTTTGCACAGAGTTTTAGAAGAAATGATGTTGTGGGACATAGAAAGAAAGAGAAAAGATTAATTTATATTAAAGTTGAATGTGTGTGTGATGGAAAGTTAGTGGTCCCATTCCAAAAATAGAAAAGAAATGGTAAACTAATAAGGGACATTCCAAAAAGGAATACGGGTAAACTAATAAAGACCGAAGGGAGTATAAGTGAAGAGGGGAGGATTTTGTGTTCACCTTCTTTTCCAATTATACAATCAACTAACAAAAAATAATTATAACTTCTCCAATTTACTGCATTTTTTTATAAAAAAAAATACAATGAACTTTGTGAACAATTTTTCATACATATGGCTACGCAATTCAGCTTTCTATGAACTTTGTGAATAATTTATCTTATATATTATTATGCAATTCAATTTTTTATTTTCTTTAACACGCATAGCATGCATATAACGAATTTTTTGGTACAACTGTTGCCCACGTGAAATACAACCCTATCACAACCCAAAATAGAAAAAAATCATAAATAATGAAAAAAGTATCTTTTAAAATATTATAATTTATAAAAAAAATTTAGGTGTACCATGTATGATCTATACTAATATATTAAAAGGTGTTCCTAAACAAGGAACAGTGCCATGTGGCGCTTCTAAAAGCATTATACTCTATGTAATCCCAGGGCCGTCTTAAACATTTTGGAGGCCCTGTTCTAATTTTAGGATTGGGCCCCTAGTGTTATTTTTTTTTCAACTTAAATGATAAAAAATATCTTTTATAACATTACAATTATACATATTTATTTTGCAAATTGAAAAACTAAAACCTCAAACTCATTTGAAATTGTATGTCACAACTCAATACAAAACCAAATTATTACTAATGTTCTATTTACAAAGATAATAATAATAATTTTTCTATCTCACTCTAAAAAGGTACAATAGAAAAGAAGATTTATGTGATGAGGCAGCTAAACCTATAAACTAGTAAACTTGTGGCCGAAAATTATTCAATTCTTATTAGGCAAATATACACTTTCCAAAAAAAATACTCTAAAGAATTGAAAAGAAGAGTAAGAGAAATAGTGGAAAAGTAAGTAGGAGGTGGGGAGATGAGTCAAATGTTCAAACTCCAAGATAAAGACTTGCAAAAAATATGAAAGACATGCTGGGAAGATGATTCGAACTCGCGTGTTCTTGATGGAACACCAAACTCAGAGACCAACTCAGCTAAGATATGTAGTTGAATATTTCAGCGCCTCAATCTCCTATATGTTTGTTTTCCGGTTTTGGGGCCCCAGGAAATTCGGGGCCCTGTGCTATTGGGCTGTTTGCACAGCCTAATAGCCGGCCCTGTGTAATCCACATATACTAAAAAAATTTAGAAATTGCATAGTATAAGGTTTGATCTCGTGACATCAAGTTTATAACCACCAGAAGTGATATTTAGTGTTATCATATTAAAGTATAATATTAATAAAGTGAAATTTTCTTACTCGGGGCATAATACGGGTCTAAAAACTAGTTTTTTTTTTTGTGTACCATATCTCTATTATATAAAGGAAGGGGGGAGGAAGATGGTGTCCCCCTCTAAAAATACTAAATTACCCTTAATGATCTAATAGAATGAAAAAAATTACAAAAGAAAATAATTTAAAAAACCTTTTTCATTTCAACTTGTCATTCTAAACAAGTTAAAAATGGTATATGCATCAAATAATTCAATCAATAAAAGAAATGGACAAAAAATGTTGATCTTTTTTTTATAAGAGAAGATGTAATACATGACGTGCTCTTGAAAAGTCTGAAACACTCACTACATTTGATACTCTTTAATTCAGTCAAACCAACTCATTATGTCTATTCTTTTTGTTCAAAATTCATTCACAAAAACTTAATATTAAAAATCACTCACAACCTTTGTTAGTTTTTTACATTACGAATTAATATATCTAAATTCATCTAACTATTAATCTTTCACATGTAATCATAACTATAGTACGAATGGAGTATATAATAGAATAACAAGTTTTGAAATTAACACACGCATCGCGTGCATATAAGACTAGTAGGCAATATACCCGCGCTTGGTGCAGCAAATTTCCGTTAAGAAATGATACTCCTGAAAATAACGACTAGGCGCAAGAATCCTTCATCTAATCTCTTTCAATCCACGTGTCACAAGGCCAACCATTTACCACAATCAACCTAGAATAAAAAATCTTCCAAATAAAAACAAAAATTAATTTTAAAAAATCACTGAAGAAAATTTGCGAAGCACTCAAACAAAAAAAAAACAGTGAGTTTTTCCAGTTTCCGGCGCTCCGATGAACGCCGAAACGTTTCTCATCACAAACTCACTTTCTCTCTCCTCTTCTTTAACGTCTCCGAAGCTTCCAGAATCGAAATTTCGCCGGAGAAATTGTTTCCGGTTTTTATGGCCGGAAATTCACCGACCTCCGTCGAAACTCCGAGTTTACGCAGAATTACGAAACGTTTCGGAGAAAAGGAGAAGTTTCGGAAAAGTTTGGGCAAATGTGAAGCCGAAACCTTTTGAAGTTTCTGCTGAGTCGACTGGAACTGACGCGTTAAACGACGGCGTATTGGAGGAGAAATGGTGGGAGGAGTTTCCTAAACGATGGATTATTGTGATTTTGTGTTTTTCTTCTTTTCTTCTCTGTAACATGGATAGAGTAAGTTCTATTAATTTTATTTCATTATTTATTATGTTTATGGTTGATTATTTAATGTCATAATTGATAATTTTTTCCTAATTTATCATATATAATTTCGATTATGATGTTTGATAGGGTTGTTTGGTTGACATAAAAATTGATGGAAAGTAGAACTTCGTATGAGGTAAGATAAGGTGGAGTTGTTTGGTTAAACAACTTTTACCACTTTCTATCAAATGAAATTTCAAGGGAAATACAACGTAGGACTAGGAAATACTAATTTCTAAATTGTATATGAACTATAATTATATCTAATAGGAAATAATTAATCTTGATTGCACCTTATGCTTACACATGACTGGACACACCATATGAGCCATGATTAGCTTGATACTTTTTTTTAAGGTAAAGAGAACGCATCTATAGTAGTTTAAAAAATTTCAATTTTTTTCCCGAAGTAATTAATTAATATTGGTGAAGATGTTTGAGTGAATAAATAAAAAAATTTGCATGATTAGATAGGTATTTGGGCTTTTTCTAGGTGTAATATTACTACCTCTGCTTTTTTTTATTTGCTACATTTGTTGCCTTGGGAATGAAGCCACTACTTTGACCGATTATTTTGATTATTTTATAAGTAAAAATATAGTCATGTGTGATCTTGTTATATTCGTCTCGACGTGTAGATTCATAATATCAAATTTTTATAATTTTTACTTAAGCGAAATAAGAGATATTAAGAGTTAAATAATGCTTTGAAAACCGTGCACAACAAATGTAGCAAATAAAAAAAGGCAGAGGGAGTAATTAGTCCAAGTTTGACTAACATCGACTTAATGACTAAGTTGGTCAACTACTAGTGCTGGTGGTATTTTTTTCCCTTTCACTAAAACTACAATTTAATGCACTATTGTGGATCAATTATGGTACGAGGTACCATTACTATGCATGTATGGTACTATACTACAGTCTACAATGGTGTATCTTTTATGAGGTATTCCCAATTCCTAACAGTTATGTACAAAATCTTGTTCGTGATCGGGGAAATTTATGGAAACGAAGGGGGAAATAGGAGTTTTAACTTTTAAGAGTGAGAAGAATATGGGATGTTTTGGGTAGTTAGGGAGGAAAGTTCGTTAGAGGGATTTCTGACAGTTAGTAACTTTGTGTTTTTGTACTATGAAAATGCTTATACATACAATTTTAAGCGTACTTAAGGTCTAAGGATCCCCTAGTAAGTAACTAGACCGTGCAGTTGAAGAGGATAATTTAATAGAAAGAAAAATCATATTCCCAAAATCTGTGCTCTAATTCCCCTGGACCATCAATTTAGTGGATAGGATCTCAATTTGTACTTATTAGAAGCAAGGTTTCACGAATCTTGACATACTAAACGAACCTCTCTAGGGTCGGGATTCACACTGCCATACTGGAGTGTTGTTCTTGCATTGTTAATGATGTTTTTTTTTTCATATGGTCCTTGGATTTGATGTGATTATAGCAATAATTAACCTTCCTATATTTGCTTCATTATGAAGTATGGTGGATGTTTACTTGTTCAGTTGTTTGTAGGTTACATACGTACTACGCAGCCCATGCCCATCTCCATTATTAAAGAAGGCTTTTTGGTATAATCATAGTAGCATTTTGTTGTAATATGTTAAACTCCTTAAATTAATGTGATGGTTCTCCTTTGTTTACCCAAAAAAAAGTAGCATTTTGTGATGCACATTCCGTAATTGAGTAATTTATGTTAATATGAGTAACTTTAAACAGATGTTGATTGGCAGGTGAATATGAGCATTGCAATACTTCCAATGTCAGCGGAGTATGGCTGGAATCCAACCACTGTTGGTTTGATACAGTCTTCTTTCTTCTGGGGTTATCTTCTTACACAGGTAATCTTTCCCATGTCCTACGAATTCTGGGTGTTGGCTTCTTGTTTCTGCTGTGTTTTCTGTCTATTATTTCCTCCTTTTCATATTAGTTGGAACATTTGCTCTTCAGAGGTGAAACTTTAAGTACTTTGACCATGTATTTCTTTAATACGTATATAAAAAGTATTGTCATGTGATATACTCATGCTTTATCGAAAAGATCAGTGGTTCAAGTTGATTGTCTGAGCTGTGAAAAAACCAAGGGTGCAACTATTGTGAAATGGAGGAAGTATATGTTGCGCAATTAGACGTCTTCCACTTGTAGCTTATATGCTTATATATCTATCTCAACTACATTTGGAAATTAAGATGAGAAAAACAAGTGCTCTATTTTTGTAGATTTTGTTTCTGAATAGATGGCTAAATTCTGTACAGGTAGCAGGGGGTATATGGGCAGACACTATTGGTGGCAAGACTGTACTTGGGTTTGCTGTAGTTTGGTGGTCTATTGCTACAGCTCTTACTCCTGTCGCTGCAAAGCTAGGATTGCCTTTCTTACTAATCGTTCGTGCTGTCATGGGCATTGGCGAGGTTGGGACCTTATGTAATCATTGTTGATGTTTAGATTACATGGTTTTCTTACATGTTTTCACATTTTATGTTATCTTACCTCTGTTATTTACCAGGGTGTTGCCATGCCTGCCATGAATAATATGCTTTCAAAATGGGTTCCCGTGTCAGAGAGAAGCCGATCGTTAGCACTAGTGTACAGTGGAATGTACCTTGGATCTGTCACAGGCTTGGCATTTTCACCATACTTGATACATACTTTTGGTTGGCCTTCAGTTTTTTACTCCTTCGGTTCTCTAGGAACTATTTGGTTTGCAGCGTGGCAGAGTAAGGTAATTGATTAGGTTTTTACTTCATGGCATTTACCCTCTCTTAATTATCAAAGATTATGGAAGCATTATCATTCGTAATTTTCACCACAATATGCACAATTAGGCATGTAATTCACCGCTTGAAGATCCAGAATTGCGGCCTGCTGAGAAGAAGTTGATTTTGGGCAGCAGCAGCGTATCTAAAGTGAAAATTAAGGACATACCATGGGGAAAGATCTTGTCAAAACGACCTGTTTGGGCGCTAATCGTGTGTCACTTCTGTCATAACTGGGGAACTTTTATTATACTTACATGGATGCCAACATACTATCACCAGGTGTGACGTTTGTTTTCTACTGTGTTTGTTTAGCATATTGCTCTAATACCATGATAGAGTATGATTGAATCCTCCAACTGGGTTAAGTTGTATTTCACAATGAATAAAGAACTCTAAGTGTACACGAGGACAACTAAGCAGACGTTTACATATTTACTGTCCATCTGGAGTAAGATATGTCCAACGTTCTACATGTTCTCAAACTAACTCGAGAAATAATTTGGAACTTTTATAGCCTGGTAGATCTGCAAACTTGAATGTGGAATGGGAAGAATTCAAAATCAAAACGTTCTTATGCCTCAACTGGATCAATTTACTTATTTCACACAATTCTTCAGGGAGTATCTGTTGGGAGTTTTAGGTTCGATTACTTTTCCTGCTTAAGACTCCCCCTCCCGGGCTCCCCCCATGTGTACGTCTTCCCTTCTTAATGACCCTTGCCAAGGTGGGAGTTTTGTAGAGGTGTTACAGTTAATGTTATCATTATTCTAGCTAATGTATTCCTCCCAACCAAGAAAAGTCTAAAGTTTCTTGTGCTATCAAAGATTGAAGAGGAGTCATCTGCTCGATCACTAAGAGTTAATTTGTTTTCATGGTGTCCGCCATAGATTGGTTCAACAATAGTACAGTACTATGTCATTCGGACAATCTATCCTCAACCTTCGACCTTAATATAGACATTTCTACACTTGGACACTTGAATGGGTTCTAGTAACATTGGATAATATGCACTATATTTCTGATGGGTGCCTCGTGTTTCCAACATTTCTAGTCAGAAGCGTTTCTTTTACCAGAAAAGACAGTTGTAATTAGTATTAGCGTGACATTCTTGTGTGCTACAGGTGACCTCTTTATTATTTTGATGGACAATCTTATGGTTTAGTATTTTTCAGAATGGATTTCATAACAATTATACCAGAAGCATGATTTTTTCCCCCTCCTTTATAACGTGTTGCTCAACAGGTGTTGAAATTTAATCTTACAGACTCTGGAATGCTCTGTGTTCTGCCTTGGCTTACAATGGCAATATCTGCAAATTTCGGTGGTTGGATTGCAGACACACTTGTGAGTAAAGGCTATTCTGTGACAACTGTTCGTAAGGTAAATTTATTAATTTCAAACTTGTAACCATTAGCTGCTGCTTGAGCTTCTTTTCTAGTTCTCTTCTTTTGACTACTACAAAATCAAATGATAGTCACTGATCAAAGTTACATTGTTTCCTAATTCGTAATTTGTATTAACTTTGTTTGCAGATTATGCAAACAGTTGGTTTCCTTGGACCTGCTTTTTTCTTAACTCAGTTGAGCCATGTTAACTCACCTGCAATGGCTGTTCTCTGCATGGCCTGCAGCCAGGTTTGTCTTCTTTTCTTTTTCTTTTCATGAGATAATATTTGGACACAGTTGGCTATCAGAACATGAATACATGATTAATGTATGTGATGTCTAATATGCCAAAAGCTGATCATAACCAGGGAACTGACGCATTCTCACAATCTGGTCTATATTCGAATCATCAAGACATAGCCCCTCGGTACTCTGTAAGTAGTTCTAACTCAGTTTCTCTTCTCCTCCTTTTCATAGGCTCCAAGTTCTCCTATCATTGAGAAAGCAATACACACAAACTTCCTCTGCTTTACTAATGATATAAAACTGTTTTCTAGATCATCAAATCTAGTCTATAGTTGCATATAAATATATCCTATTTCATCCTTTGTTTGAACTATCTATCCTCAGGGAATCCTGTTAGGCCTTTCAAATACAGCTGGAGTGCTGGCTGGTGTCCTGGGAACAGCAGCCACTGGTTATATTTTGCAACACGGTTTGTTCTCATAACCTATTATTGAAGTTGTGTTATGATCTTCATTAGTGTGCTGTGTCTGAACTACAAGTCTATAAGGCATACCAATTAGGGTTTGAGATGCCATGATGATTATATACCTCATTAAAGTGAGCTTTGACCACTCTAGTGCGGTACTATTGACCAAAAGTCCTTTGTGGATCGAGTTAATCGCCAATGTTATGAATTATGTTACTGAGACACGGCCACACGGATATGACCGTATGAGTGTCATGTACATGTGCATATCCAAGTGAAAGGTAAATAATTCAGCCACAGAACAGCCTAAGATTACATTCATGAAACATATTCCTGATTTTAGATGACCTTTTGCATGAGCCTTTCACTTACAATTACTCATATAGACAGACATTCTAAGTTAATTGACTTGTTTGCTAGGTTTTGTTGGAATCCTAATCTCAAGATTCAAGTCCAGTTTTTAGCGCATGAAGTATATATCGCATATTTTGTGGCTTTTCTTTTCCTTCCTGATGATGTTTTTACTTTCCGATCTCTACTAATTTGTGGTTTTTGATAATTGAAGTGTCAGTATAAGGATTACATACCCTTGTTAGAAATGTTGAGTGTCCGACATGGGTCTTAAGGCAAAATGAAGAGGCGAAGTAACATAGCCATACACATAGCCAACATAGGCTTGGACTCTTTACTTTAATTTTCCTGAAGTACTTGTACCGGATCAGGAATATAATATAGTTTATTTTGGGCCAAAGAGGTGACTATTAGTAATATATAGACCGAGTCTGACACTGTCTGACATGACTTGAGTACTTGAGCTCGAGTTTAACATAGGTTAAAATCATAGATACAAGAGCTTTTATCGAGGTTTACAGTGCGTATGTGGCATGCATCATTTACCAGAATGCATGAATGCATCATCAGATCATGTACAACTTTGTAATATTTGTAATTATGATTCTCAGGTTCTTGGGATAATGTGTTCGAGGTTTCAGTTGGGCTATACTTGGTTGGAACTGTTATCTGGAACCTCTTTTCAACAGGTGAAAAGATCTTGGATTAACCCTTCTTAACTTGATTTTACTTCTGCAAGGCCAGAGCCAGATTTTTTCAAGAAAATGCTAGTCCAAGATATCCAAAGAAATATCATCATAATATAAAATCAAGGAGCTCGTCTTAATCCTGATCCGCGGCTTAAAAGCGAATGGATGGGTGATCAACATGAAGCTTAATGGAGCTTTTGGCCTTTGAATTAGTACAAATGAGAACATCTTATTCATTATATATACGAGCATCTCTCTCGAAGGTCCATCACTAGCCACATTATTTGTCTTGCAGAAATCTTTACACAAATTGTGCGACTACATGTAATCAAAGAGTATATCATAGTCTTAGAACTCGCCAATGGCAGGATACATATTGGGCGATTGTTGTCATTGTTGTTGTATACTTGTATATATCAACAGATTAACATTTGTTTTGTATATTTGTTTTGTATATGGAATTAGTGAATTACCAGGGGGTTGAACTCCCTTAAAGTTCGGTCACTAGACAAATTAATCTTGCAAAACTCTACACAATCTGCACCTCTTCTTATGGACACAACTGCTTTACCTAAAAGTATACCTTCAATTAGTGTTGATAATCGTGGGGGCGACACAACAACAAAACACGAAGTTGTTAAAAGAAACTTGAAACTGATACAATACAAACGTTAATTAAACTTGGACCTGATCTGATTTGAACAATTTGTCATATTATGCAACTATTTAGTATTTCATATAGTATTGCATTTTACATATATTTTAAGAACGGTTCGGAATCGATACGAGACCAAATACAAACAAGATCCATTTACTCGAATAGCCAATAATTATATGGTGGTTGTCGTATATGAGTCCACTCATGGTACACCCGGGTGTACCATGAGCATGGTACACCCGGGTGCATTTTTGTATTTAATTAGAACTTCAGGTGCTCATTTGACACCAAGTTTGCTCATTTGGGCATTTTGCTCATTTTGCTCAATTTACTCATTTGCTCATTTTGCTCATTTTGTAATAAAAGTGTTTGCTCATTTTCTTAAATGAGTAGAAATGTTTGCTCATTTGCTCATTTTGCTCATTTGCTCATTTGCTCATTTGCTCATTTGGAGAAAATATAGTCTTGGGTATCTTATAAATATTCTCGTCGTATATCACAAAAGAATCGAAATTCGATTTGTATATATATATATATATATATATATATATATATATATATATATATATATATATATATATATATATATATATATATATATATATATATATATATATATATATATATAAGGTAAGGAGAAACCGATTAGGGGGAATAAAGGGGATCCCAACTTGTCGAGGGTGAATCGATCTCGGGACCTCCCTAACCTAGGAAGGAAAAGCTCTAACCACTGTATCCCTCACTCTCAATTCGATTTGTATATGGCATTATCTTTTTCTGAAGGGGGTTGAGTACTTGAGTTGTACCTAGTAGCTACCCAAAAGAGTGATTAGATTGGACAATTAGAGTCAATGATTTGGTTAGAAAATGAAAAAGTGATATTTGCTTTTTTGGGGTGTGGCTTTTCATTTTACGCCAGTTATCAATTTTATTCCATGGAATGATGCAGGAAAAAATTGGTTGGGCCATAAAATATGACTTATGAGTGACTTATGAGGTTGGACTTGTTATATGACCCTGGTCTACAAGTCTACAACTAATACTTCCTCTGCCAGGAAAAAGAATTTCAGTGTGTCTTTCAAGCTGTTAGTTAGGCGCTTAGTTGCGGAATTTTGAGAACTTTAATCATATTCTATCAGCTGGTTACACTATTATTAAGTGGTACAAATTTGTTAAGTACATAGGTGAAAGTAGTTCAGACTTAAACTAAGCCTAAAATCGTGTTGGACTATGTTAAGTTACTTTGTCAATCAGCTAATATCTTGCTAATTTTGCGATTACTCATTAAGTTTGGGATTCTCACTTCACATATCCATTTATCTTATTAGTAAGATTTATGATTTAAACAAGAATAGCGTAATAACTAAATCCCAAATAAGTTATTATATTACATAATCTATCTTTATTTTCATAAATTGATGCAATTATATAAGAGTTTTTAGGTCAATGAACTTGCTTTTGTGAATATATAATTTTCCTTGTGGAGATCTTACAATTGTTTGTTTGTCGAGTCTGACATAAAGATGCACACGAAGTAGAAGTTCTTATAAAGTACTGAAAAATTCATGAAGTTGCTAGGATGATAATAAGTTATGATAACTGATTAGGGAGTTTTATGTCATTCAAAATGAAAACTAGCTTTTCTAATCACTCTCGTAGACTTAAAACATCATACCAAACATTCTTCTATGTGTAGTTAATGCAATGAAATAAAAATTTTAACATCTCACATAAGATGAAACTTTCTTAGATTTTAACATCATGCATGTATAATAATTGTATGCACCTAAGTCTCATATATAGAGACACACATTACACTCATCTAACACATGTACGCAAGTGAATTATTATGAATAATCAACAATAGATCAGCTTTTTTGTAGCCGTAAAATAACAACATATTCTAAATACAAAACCAAACCACATATTAAGCACATTTTGTATAGAAAGAATGAAAAAAAAGCAATATCACAAATGAAAAGATTGCAAAGAACTATAAAACATACACGTATATAAATTGAAATAAAAACCAAAATCAAAATGCATAGTTTATGAGTTTAACAAATTAAACTTCTTTCAGTTTCTTTAAACACTTGAAAAGACGAAAATACCCCCAATCTTTCTCATGCACATGCAGCAACACCACCATTGAGCTCTCTAGGCTCCACAAAAACCTTGAGTCCATTCTTCATAAACAAAGTCAACGACATCTTTTGCTCAACCCGGTGACCGGGAACCGCCAATAGCCGGTAACGAAGCAGCACAGCAGAAGCCACTGACTTCATTTGCAAGTAAGCCAAGTCTTTCCCCAAACAAGTCCTGGGCCCCGCATTAAATGCCACAAACTTATACCCATCCTTCGGCGGGTCGAATCGATACCCAGACTCAGACCCAGACCCAGACCCAGACCCGGATCCGCTTAACCACCTTTCGGGTCTAAATTCCATGCAATCTTCACCCCACACAGTTTTCATCCTCCCTACAGAATAAATTGAGTACGTCACTGTGGACCCCGCAGGAACCATAGTCCCATCTGGCAAAACGTCGTCGTTTACAACATACTTAAAATCTTCTGGAACTGAAGGGTATAATCGTAAAGTCTCAGCTAATGCTGCTTTAAGATAAACCAGTTTATCAGCTTCATCAAATTCAAGTGGGTCCCTCACCCACTTAGCTTGATCATCGCCACGTGTCTGCTTTAGAACCGTTGATATTTCATCAACGATTTTTTCTTCAATTTCAGGGTGGTTCATAACTAACCAGAAAAACCAACTAAGAGCAACTGATGACGTGTCACGTCCAGCTAGGACAAAGTTCAAAGCGATGCGTTTTAACACATCATCAGCAAATGCATTGCCGTTTTGATCTTTCTTGTTTATAAACCTTGATAATAAATCATCAGAAGGGTTTTCTTTTCTTGCGTTAAGTGCACCTGACATGTACTCTTCTACAACTTGTAAGCTCTTTTGTAATCTTCTCTCAGCTCCTACTTGAAATGCCTTTTTTAACCTCCATAAAAAACCCGGGTATAGTAGCCTCTGAAGGGTAGATTCGGTAGCGGAATCGAAAGCGGCTGCAAACGGGTTATCGGGTAGACCCGGTGACAAAGTCATCGGGTCTTTCCCAAAAGTCAACCCACAAATATTATCAAAAGTTAGTCTAAGAAGTAAGTCTTGTAAATCAACCGGTTTTTTCTCATATTCAGCGGTTTCTAGAATCTTCCAAAGCCGGGTTCGGATAGTCCGATTTACCCACCGGTTCATAGCTTGACGTAGGGTTCTTGTAGTAAACTCAAGTGCTGCGGTTTTACGTTGTAAAAGCCAAGTTTCACCGTCGCTGTTAAAAATTCCTTGGCCTAGTAAATCATGAAAAGCAGCTTGCCATTGTGGGCCCTTAGGGTAATTATCAAAACGTGTACGTAGAATATGCTCTATATTTTTTGGATGGCATGTAACTGTGTAAAACCCTTGCTTGAATGCCAAGAAAGGTAATGCTATCGTACATGTTTGGTACGTAGCGGTCCCACCGGTTCGCCGGAGGTTTCCGGCGATCCAGTCGTGGATTCGGTGTTGGTTATTGAATAAATATGGTAGACTCCCCACCACAGGCCAGAGGTTTGGACCTGTGCTGAGACGGCGAGATAGGTGAGAGAACCATAGCATGTAGGCCGTGATCACGGCCGCCATGCCTAGGAAAAATTGTATGGAGTCCATGTTTTTATGTGGGGTTTGTGATATATATGAGTTTTGGTGGTAAGTGTTATTGAGTTATGGTTTTGGTTGATTTAGGGTTTGTTTGAAGGAAGGGATTAGAGAGAGAAGAGTTGGAGTGATGATGTTGTGAGGTGAGTGAGAGAAATGAGGGGTTTTAATATATAAGATGGTAGAAGTTGTGAGAAGTATTTGTAGGAAGAGTTGTTGGGAATTTTTATGTAGGTTGAGTTTTGGGGTTAGTAAGAGTCTAAGAGAATTGCATGGAAGTGTATGGGATGATGTATAAAATTTCATATGCCTTATGGTTTTGTAACTCCTTTAAGAAAAAAAACATGCAATTCATAGTAAAATAATAGTTAATAGGACTAATTCCAGATTTTTACTCAATTTATTTTAATCTCAGTGAATAATTCGATGCTTTTTTTATTTGGTAATGTTGAACTAATGGAGTAATTCTACACCGCTCCTACAATTGATATGAGATTGATATATATATATATATATATATATATATATATATATATATATATATATATATATATATATATATATATATATATATATATATATATATATATATATATGAAAAGTTAAGAAGACATTGATGTAATGATTAATGAACATTAATTCATTGATCAGATCCAAAAAAAAATCGACGATGAGTGGAAAAGTGCTAGTCAGGCCTGGCCCTAGCATGTCCAAAGTGGGACATGGAATAGGGCCTCACTTTTAAAGGGGCTTCCAAATTGAAAAAAAAAATTCTTTAAACACAAAAGACTTGAAGCTGATAATCAAAATGTCTGCAAGTTTCTCGAATTCAGCTCTTTTTAGAATGTATCAAAAGATTTTGAAGAGAGAAACTTAGTTTGATGCAGGTTTGTTATTTGTTTGACTTGCATATTTTGGTGGTTTCTTTTAATTTTTTTTTATATATAGGGGCCTATTTTTCAGTATTAGCACAGGGCGTCCATATTGTTCGGGCCGGCGCTGGTGCTAGTGTGATAGAGTCTGGGAGCAAGACACTTGTTAGTGGGTTAATTGGCAAATCAAAATCATCTGTTATTCCATCGAATTTAATTTTTATTTTGCTAATCAATTAATTAGAACTCATAAGCTATAACATACAACTACAAACTCATAAACTACCAAGAACAACTTAAACAAGACTCATGAGTCATGACACGGAAAACGGAAAACATGAAGGAGCACTTCATACACATCATTGATACACCACTTTCTATCTCGCAAGAGTAATTGATACACCACTTTCAAGTAGCGGTTTATATGCATGCCTTATAACTTGTCTTAGGGACATCATATAACCGCTATTTGAAGTAGCGGTCAACTTTACATTATTGGTATTAACCGCTACTTGGAGTAGCGGTTTTGTTAAAAAAACAAAATTCTCGCGTGCCGTCCTACGTGGACGGTACCCAGGGAATTAATTTAAACTTCGGCACATTTCAGGAATTAATACCCATTTTAGCATTATTGAAGGAAAAAATTCCCAAATTTTATGTGCTAATTTTATATTGGTTATTATTATAACTCTGACACGCCATTTCTAATTTTTCATTCTAAGGTACATTATAATAAATTAATTAAAACAATTTATTGACAATTTGTGCAATTATCTTTAGGGTTTCATAAATCAATCATCCGAGTTGAAGCTTTGAATGTATATATTAATGTATTATCATCTCAGTGATCCATAAAAAGGCATAAAAGATTGTAATATAAGCAAGATGGATTCTAATTTTCAAATAATAAAATCTCAAAGTCCTTTTACAAAATTAGTTTTGCATGACAATATCAGCCCACCGCAAAGTGTGTCCTTCTAGAGATGATTTATTAATTAGCTACCAATTATTATTGTTAGTCAGCTGCATGCAACTAATCAGTACTCCATAAAGTAAGTGCATGCTTATTAAGATCTTATTTTCATGGTTCGTTTACGCAATCTATTGTTTGTTTATCTAGTTTGTCTGTTTCCTGTCGTGTACCAATGGCCAACTAGCAGGTTCGCAGTACATAACATGCCCGCAAAACTTGTACAGTACTACTATTGAATCTATGGTATTATGGTCTTATTATGGAGTAGACTTTTCGATGTAAAATAGAAAACTGTTTTAACTTGATATTTTGAATAGTCTCTACTGACTACTCTTTAGTCGATTTATAGTATCAAAATGAATTGTCAATTTATAATATCAGCTTGTGTATATCTATATTTATATAGTAAAAGGCATTATTACGTCAATTTATCCTTTCTCGCGGTACTAATTGTTTTTGTACGTTGTCCTTTTATTAGGAAATCAATATGAATTCATCCATCATATATAGGATTTTATCTCCTTTATCTGAAGCATGCACTCCTTTATGATGGTATAAAGAGAGCACTATAATTTTATTTTTATCTTACATATTCTATCAGCATTTTCCTCTTTATATTTTCAATCCAGAACTAAAAAAATAATCTTATAATGTTTGGTATTACTTATCACCTTACTTTCTTCTAAATAAGGAACATATACCATACGGGACAAATTTTTGTGTCATTCACTAATTATTATAGGTTATATTATTATATCAAAACAATATAAAAATGTCCCTTTACATATTTAACTACCATCTTTTTTTGTTTGACAGAGGGTAACAAACATCTAATAAATATGTGTGAAAAACTGAAAATTGCTAAAATGACTTGGAGATATGGCCACCAATGATTGGAGTTAATTAAACAGTCTTCTTAATTATACAATTGAGAGAATGTTGTTTATTTTATGCGTGATAATTAGAGAGAGGTAGATAGGTGGAGGGAGAAAATCAGGTAGTTAGAGATGGTATAACCATGTTGAGAAATTATGGTTGGTGTAAAGTAAGGAAAACAAATAATTATCTTTAAAGAGAAAAGAGACGAAAGTAGAGGAAGAAACAAACAATTTTTTTATTTCTCTTGACGTGAAAAAACAAACAAAACAAAGGAAGCTAAAAGTAGAAAAATGAGAGTATGGAATTTTGACCCTTTTGAGAAATCAGTTGTTCAGAGTAGAGGAAAATTAAGCGCAAGTAAGCTATAACCAAGAAGCTAGTTATGTTTGCCTTATGTTAGAAAATTGCCCCACCCAACTAAATTGCCCCACCCAACTAAATTGCCCATAAAAGTTAGTAAGAATATGTACGTGATTGGATTATCAGCGATATTGCGTTCTTCAAGTGTAATACCCTTTTTTCTAAATATTTGCAAGGTTTTTTATTTTAGAAAATTCTTTATAACTTTTCACATTGACAGTTTTGGAAATATATTCTATCTTTCTTTCTTCTAACCTTTTTGTATCTCTCTCCTCGCCTTGTTTCTTGTGCACATTTCGGCGTCGAGACTAGTATTCAAAAACGGAGGAAGTATATTAATCTGTTTGGAAGTGACGGGCCTTTAGAGGTTAATTGTTAAACATTTGTATTAGATGTTAAATTTTACCTTAGTTATATTAAATAGTTTGACTAACTAATTGTATCATAAGAAATTCATGTCGGCCAACCGCGTGCGTAGTGGGCTATTCCTTTCATGTGCTGTAAGCGTCTGATAACAGGCTGACACCGACAAACCAATCACTCACTTCTCCGCAACGTTTAAATAATCAAAATAGATCTGGCAAAAATAGACCAAATTCACCCATCCAAGTTGCACCCGACCCAATAATAATAATTAGTTGGCTTAAAAATTTTAATCCGTTTAATAAAATGGGTCCATCCAACTCAACGCGTTTGATTAATTCGATTGCGTTAGGTTGAAATTTCAACGGAAACCAACCCATCTGACCCGTTTATTTAGATGGGTCAGGTTCGGGTTGGGTTGACCCACTAATCCGTTTGATTTTCATCCAAAAAAACAAATTTTCCAAGCTAAGTGAACAATAAAAAGGGTTGTATTATTTGTCTTCTTGTTATGTATAGACTCTTTGTACTTTGAAATTCTTAGAATGTGAGGCACTTAAGTAATTACTAATCAAGTTATCGTTAATGAAGATTAGAAAATACTATAAATGGGTTAGAGAGTTGATTTCAGGTCAACCCTATTATTATCAGGTTGGGTTGAGAATCCCAACCTGTTTAACTAAACAAGTTTCAACCTATTTAAGTAAATGGATCAGTCCAAACTCGACATAGGTCGACCTATTGTCAGCCCTCGTTCAAATACAACAGTAATACCCAACTTGGTAACCTTTTACTCAATTAGTCTAAGACTTACTCTAAGTTAAGTATGGTAGTGAGTGTCTTACAAGAACCTCTAAATTTTAGTTTTTATTCCATAAAAAACCTATACTATTTTCTTACATTATTAGGAACTTGGTACTTAACTTAGAGTTAGTCTTGCGTGAACCTGATCCATACTAATATTATTGTGGACCAAAGCCACTTATTTAACATAATGACCCCTTTTTTTCGCATAGTACCTTTTAAAAATCTTAAATTACACCGTACGGTTATTATCTACCATAGTGACCTTTATTTTTATATAGTCAGTTTTTCTTACATTAGTTTATCATAATAAAATTTTCACCTTGTGACATAGTAACCTTTTTTTTATCACATAGTCAAACTTTACAATCTATATCTACTCATCTTTATATCTATTTTTTTTATAATTATATCCTTTTTTTCATAAATCACATGAATTAACATTAGGTCCACACTAATTTAGTATGGACCAGGTTGGGTTTTGTCCAAAAAAGTGGCTCTTTTGGTGTTAAAGCCTCATGTGAGGCCAAGCTTTTCCGTGCCAAAACTTGTTATTCGGGTCAAAAATTATGAAATTGGGTTATCCACGACCCATCTTTTTTCTCGAAAATTGGATAAGACCGGGAATAATTGCAAGCCACAATATAATGCCTAAAACCCGCTAATTTGGGATCGGGTTAATATTGATCACCTCTCCTAGGAGCAAATAAAAATAATTTACATGAGTATAGATTCATATATAAAAAAGAATTACAATAGAAATATGAGACTATAGTATCATAAAAAAGTAAAGAGTTATTTTAAAAATAGGAGACTATTATACTATAAAATATTAAAATTATAATAGATTTAGGAAAACTATAGCATCATAATTCATAAACATAAGAAAGAGAGACCTTGGACAAGAGAGAATTACGTAAATACATGGACCTAAAGAAAAAGCCCAAGTGTGCAAATTACATTAACACCCTTTAAACTTCACTCCAGCGCACTTTAGCAAACACTTACCATAGTAGCATAACCAAAACGCAACTCTCATCGAACAAATTCCCTTTCCGAAAACCCTCCAATTCGAAACCCTAAAAACTTTTCTCTCTCCTCTTCTTCATCTTCAACCTTCGAAGCTCTTCATCAATGGCGTCAGGCGAGAAGATGGTGCTTCAGTTCGGAGGTTCGACGTCTTTGAATGTGAAAGTTCATCCATTAGTCATATTTAACATCTGTGATTGTTATGTTCGACGACCCGACCAAGCTGAACGGGTCATTGGAACTCTTCTCGGATCTGTTTTACCTGACGGTACTGTCGATGTTCGCAACTCTTACGCTGTTCCTCATAATGAATTCTCCGATCAGGTTTTTTTCTCTCTCTTAATTGCTGTTTTCAGCTTTTTATTTCTTTCATGAAATTTATGTTTTTTTTTTGGTTTAATTTGTTTATTGTTAGTTGTAGATTTGGTTTAATTTGATTATGTTGGATACTTTTGTTAAATCTTTTGTTTTGGATGATTTCGGTACTTTGATTGTTAGTAACTTAATGTAATTGTGAAATTGCGGAGATATTGTAGTGTGCCTTGGTTTATTGCCGTTTTCAATGAATTTGTGAGTTCTGGAGCTGTAAATTGTATGAATTTTTGGTATATTTGTGAAAATTTCATGTTTGTTGGTGCCTCTTTGGTCGTGTTTAGCTTTGTGGATAAGTATTGAGGTTAAATTTGGTGACTTTATTCGCTGTGAGATCGCGGAGAAATTTTGATGATGTAGGTATTTTGTAGAGCTGTTTTGGTAATGTTGAGCTCTGCTGTTTTGATTTTTATTATTGACTGTATTATGTTTTATTTGTGTTTTTAGCTTTGTTTGTTATGAGCTGAGGAGATCCAAGGCCCTCGGTGTGTAGATAATTGCTACACCGTCTCAGCCTTTTGATTCAAGGATATGACATGCATTAACTAAAAGTCCCCTTATACATTAGATTACTCCCGCTTTTCCCCATTATCAACCAAAGTAGACTTCTTTGGAAATCGTATTAGAAACTAGTACTATTTTAAGAAAAGGGAAACTTTTTCCAGACATCCCAAGATAGTATACGCTTCTTTAACTTTCAAATGGAGGGAGTAGATAGTTTTTTGGGGGAGTGGATGGGGTGAGTGGTTAATGATGTCCTGGTTCCTGGTGAACTGACTTGTTTCTTCATCTTTTCTTATTCTATGAACGGTCTACCTTAGCTACAGAGTGCTGAAGTCCCAGAGGCAATATCTATCGCTGAAGTTAGGAACCCATAAGTGAGATAGATTTTGTTGAACTATGTGCTGTTGGGTGGTTAAATAGTATATGGGCTGTTGTCAATGCATATTGCATTCTGTATTAACAATTGGCTCTTGGTATTGTTGTTGGAAAATCTCTCAAGGTTGTTTAAGACATTGCTTTATATATTCATGAATCGGTACTTATATAACTTGTGAATATTGTGTTTGAAATTTGACATCTAGTAGGCATAATAAGCTGTTTCTTATGTGGTTGAGTATTGATTGGACAATCATACATTCATACTCCAGTTTCTTTTGACATCATCCAGATTCCAGACATAGGCAGGTGTCTACGGTCAATCCTATAGTACACTGTTGAATGTCTGAAAAAGACATTTCATTGTCTTCATTGTTGCCCAGTATTTCCTCCGCTTTTTTTAATTGCTATAATTTGACTTTTCCACAATTCATGTGGTACCCTTGACTGGTAATTTTAGACTGAATTATAAAAGCAAAACTTTAGCATCTAAGATGTGGTTGGATTTATCTCAGATTATATTCGCATAAAATCAACTTTTTATAAAATTTACTAATAGAAATTTAGAGATACTAGTAATCAAATTTGTGCATTGGCAAGCGTGAAGGTCAAGTTGTAGCGATTGAAATAAAATGGAGGAAGTAATGCACAATTTTTTATTACTTGGGGTACATGTGGACAATACATATTTTCTTTGGCGTGCTATGCTTTGAGGGATTGAGTCTGTTGAACAACTCTTGTGAACTTGTTTTTCTTTTCTTCTCTGTTTTAAATATTCATATGCCTTTGTGTTTTTCGATGTGTTACACTACTATTACATTCGGGGTCTGGATTATGCCAGTGGCCTGTGTATTCAAGTTCTACATTTTTACCCCCTGCAGGTTGCATTGGACATTGAGTACCACCACAATATGCTGACATCACATCAAAAAGTGAACCCAAAGGAAGTCATTGTTGGATGGTATGTTCTAAATCAACTATTATCATAGTATCTTGGAGTTTCCTGCAGCCTATCTTGTCATATTACATATTTGGATAATTGGTTGCCTATGTGAATATTATGACAACACGCGTTTCACTTCAAAAGTTGCTTTTGCTTTAAGAGTGTTCATCTTTGTATAGGCATTTCTATTTTGTTTTGGCTAATGGGTGGATTTGAAAGGGGCTTACGGCTTCCTAGTATTGGCTTTTAGTTTTAACCATTGCAATGTGATTTATGTTGCTGCTTCTGCATCAAGTTGTGTCTTGACTCAATTGTAAACGAGGAATTGTTTGATCCATTAACTGCAAGATCAACTTTTGAGCATATGGTGTCAGCCGTCAGGCACTTATGCTTAACAGGATATTCTATAACTTGTTTGCAGCTTATATCTACAGCTATTAGACTGTCCATGCCCTCTTTATTGGCGAAGTGATCCAAGCTAATTTGGCCTGACAATGTTCTTTTTTCTTTTACTTATTTTCTTCCACCTTCTCCTGCACTAAAATTCTACTTCCTCCGTTCTTTTTCTATTGCAACAATTGAGTTTTCATGCTTGCCCATGCACACCTTCAACAATTAATATCTTTAATTACTTTTTAGTAAAAATTATACAAATTTGATATTTTGAAAGTATATATCGGGACGAATCTAACAAGACCCCACATGACTATATTTTTTCTTATATAAAAATCACAATAGATAGTTAAAGGATGGTGAGTGAATAGTGTAAATTTCTCATTGTTGCAATAGAAAAAGAACGGAGGAAGTATGTTTTTGGGACTCTTGAACTTTATTGATGTTGGGTTGTAATTTTGTAGAAACCTTTGAATGCTGTGGTAGATGATATAGATCTGTCCATTTTTTATAAAACAAGTAGGACATAGCTGTCACATGCAAAGTGACCATAGTGGCATAGTCTTCCTTGGTGTTTCATCTCCCCATTTTGTGTACTGCAGGTATTCGACTGGATTTGGTGTTACAGGAGGTTCTGCTCTGATCCATGAATTCTATTCTAGAGAGGTTGCAAATCCTGTCCATCTAACAGTGGATACTACATTCAGAAATGGAGAAGCAACAATAAAAGCCTTTGTTTCTGTTAATTTGTCTCTTGGAGACCAATCGCTTGCTGCTCAATTTCAAGAAATTCCTGCACAGCTACGGATGTCAGAAGCGGAGAGGGTTGGATGTAGGCGCTTGCTCTTTTGCAGTTCTCTTAATAGTTGATCTTGCTAGACTACAGTTGACAATGTTAATTTGAAAAAACTTTGCTATCTTCTGATTTCACTTTATGATTGTCGCAGATGAACTTCTGAAATCAACTATGGCAGACAAAATTCCAAGTGATTTGGAAGGCATGGAGAGCACACTTGAGAGGTTGCTGGCCTTGATTGACGACATTTATAAATATGTGGATGATGTGGTGGTAAGGACTTAGATACAGCTTGCACTCTTGTTTCCGTAATATGGACCCCCCCTAAAAGTCAAAGCTCAGCTATAAGTGTGTGTCATAACTTATAACAGAGGATTCACAAATGAACTTGAGGAAAAATAGGAAGGTTTTGGAGATAGTATAAGAAATATGAGTGTGTGTGTTATAACTTATAACAGTTATAAATTTTGAGCTTCTTAAAGCTAATGTGAGCTATGGGATTATTTCTGATAGGAGGGACGTGTCGCCCCTGACAACAAAATTGGACGGTTCCTTGCTGATGCGGTATCTTCTCTTCCGAAGTTATCACCTTCAGCTTTTGATAAGCTTGTGAATGACAGTCTACAGGTATTTTGATTCTTTCTGAATTTAACACCTTGTGACAAATTGTTCCCATTATATTACGTTGATCTAGTTGGTATAGAATTGATAAAAATTGTGGAAAATTGTGGAATGGCCTCTCCCCCCCCTTTCCCTCGAATGCTAGTTGAGGAGATGATCTGACAGTTTTTTGTTTGGTGTGATCAGGACCAACTTCTATTAGTATATTTATCTAGTATCACTAGGACGCAGCTGAGTTTAGCAGAGAAGTTGAATACGGCTGCTCAGGTTCTGTAAGTCCAGCTTCTAGCTACACATCCAGCCTTGTTTCTGCGCCCCCGGCAATTAGAGAAGAGTGTGTATTGAGTGAAATCTTCCGATCCTACGGAGATTAATCTGATAAATTTTGTTGGTGGATTTATTTGTAGTGAAAGTTTTGACCAATAGATAATGTATTCCTCAGCTTATACAATGCTTTTGATTCATTCAGTGTCATTGTTTCTTAATTCTACTCGTGGTTTCTTTTTTTTTTTTTTTCTTTTTAGCTCTTCACAGAAAGGATTTAAACATGTTTCAGGCTTGATGATATGCTATTTGTAAGTGTTCGAGAAAAAAAATGTCACATGACTCAAAAATTTATGGGTCGATTTCATATTTAAGTGGTGAAGACTGAAGAGAGGATGCTAAACAGATAATTACTTTATAAATTGCATGGATTCTAAGCAACGAGGGGTCAAAAACTATCCGCCAGATAATTCCAGTTGAAGGGCCTAAAATTTACACGTCGTTTTAAGATCTATCGTAGATTGGATAAAGAGACTGTTAAAATCTGTGAATTTTGCAATTCCGCCTATAATAAATAGTTGAGACCATTGCCAAAAAAAAAAGTAGTTGAGACCTCTAAGGTGAAAGAAAAAAATTAGTTGAGACCTCAAAGGGGGAAGATGCTACCAATAGACCTCACTTATGTGTTGTCCAGTACGTGGAAATACAACCCTCTCAACGTAAAATCAAGTAAAAATAGGTTGTATAATTATTTAATTGGTTAATGGGAATTTGTCACACTACGTAAGATATACATCGTTCGCACAATATGACGTACTAGTACTACATACTTCATTTGATGACCTTATACTACCTCTATTAATTATAAGTTTGTACCAAGGACCTTCGAGTTGGGCTAATGGTGATGACTTTCTATCTCCCACACTTTGGGACGCCAGTTTAAATCTTGGTGAAGCAAATTTCAATATTGTTGGGAGGTGGGGAGGGGTTGGGACTTGTTGGGCCTCCCGGGTGAGTGACCATGCGGGACAAATTATAAGGAAATTATTTTTATCACGGGTTCATCGCTAATATAATATACACATTAAAACAAATTTAATGATATTTTACATAGATAATACTTTCGTTTATATACTAATGTAACAATAAGGTTAAAGTTTAAAAAATTGCCTAAAAAGCAAACAGTACAACTAAAAAGCAACACCAAACCATTACTTGACTGTACAAAAGGGTTACTAATTAATAAACAAGGTTTTTGATAATTATAAATAGGTTTATTGATAAGAATTACTAAGGTTATAATCTTGTAATATAATTAGTATTAATACATATACAGAGTTAATAATAAATACAAATGATGTTAATTAAGTACAATATATATATGGAATTACTTATAATTTATAACTGCAATCATACCATCATTTAAGTGAGCAACATATCAAATGAAAGCCGCGCAATGACAGTTGAAATTCCTTAAAACTTTTGGGCAGTGAGTGTAAGCATTGGCAGAAAACAGTTTTAGTAGTATAGATAAGAGGATGGGCCAGAAATAACCACGTGTCAAGCACACGACCATACTCAATGATGACGATTTATCATAATTCTGTTTCTCATAAAATGTCACACACAAAAATCAGAAAAATAAACATAAAACAAAAGATAAGATTTATAAGACCTTTGTGGAAAACCCGTGGTTGAAACACTTCTATACACAATTCTTTTCCAAAAAATAGAAAAACCAAGGGCTGAAATTTCACTCTCCCCAACTTGCATATATTATCCTAAGCCTTTCCCACAATAAAACTGTTTATCCTAGAGCACTTATTCCCTTAGTTTCCCTCTTCCTCTATTAGCTAACCCAACAACACCCATCAAAAGCTTAAGCTCAAGCTCAACACAAGTGAAATGGCATCTTTGCCCTTCGTCTTCGGAGCAGCGACCACCGGGAGAGTATTCACCACGGCAGCAACCAAAGGCTCGAGCGCACCCACGGAAGAAAAAAGCTTTGTGGATTGGCTTCTGGGCAAAGTAGCAAAGGAAGATCAATTCTATGAGACAGACCCAATTCTTCAGAAGGTTGAGGAGAAGGTTGTTGCAACCACTAATGGAAGGAAGGGCACGGTTTCGATGCAGAGTAAGAAGAAGACTGGTGGTAATGGGGGTGGCTTTGGAGGTCTATTTGCCAAGAAAGACTAGTTGATCATCTTCCTTCCACTTATCACTTTACTGCAATGTCTTACAAATTTTATGTATAATATCATTCGATGATTTGAGATATGTTAATGTTTCAACCTCATTGTTTATCTTTCCATCTTTATTTTGTCACTCTTAGATAATTTTTTTCAGAACATGCTTCTATAGGAATCAAATTATACATGCCTTCTTATCAACTCTTCTATCATTCAATCATTTGGTTTTCTAGCTGCTTCTTCTATCATGGGTAAGTCCATATTAATATCTGAGATAAACAAGACAAGATTATCAGAATTATTGTAGAATATACAATCGAATGTTTTTGCCCCCTCATTTTGTTCTTTCAACAATCAATGTAAATCATAATTCAATAAACAATCAGAGTTGCATAAAGTCGAAAAAGTTGTGATATGCAAATTATATCTATTGAGTTGCAAAACTGGGCAACCCTACTTCTAAGATGGTTTGAGATTCTGTGCAAGAGGGATTCATCTTATTTGTATGGCTATTATACATATAACAAGGGGACTGTGGATATTTAGGACACCATATTGCAAATAACCTCTTCAGCAGAGCAAATTGCAACTGTTTTACAAAGCATTATTATGTCATTCTAACTTATATGTATAACAGTGTTATATGCTTCGAGTTTTCCAAATAACGGATGCTTTGTTCTAGGATGTATCTCGGTCTGAGGGTCTGATACAAATCTAAACTTTTAAGCACAGAATTAGAGGTTAGAGGTAGGAACTGGGGTAACATAGAATGAGGCTGTCTAATGTCTGCTAATCTTGCTCTGGTTAGAAGGGCTGTCTCAAAAAAATTGGTGGTCCCATGCATTTAGTTAATTATCTGGACTAAAGAAAAAAATGACACAATTTTGAAGTATATACATTCCATAATGCTTCATTCATGCCAATTTTCTCAATCAAAAGATCTAGTGAACACTAAGGAGACCTTGTGAGATGATAAAAAAGTCATGGGTTATGTTTTTTTTGTTTGGACTATGAAAACTTTGAGGCCATCCACGTTTCTGAGGCCGTGTGTTGTGAGTCACTTTGAACCGAATCTAGTAGTTTTTTAGGATGGTTGAGGACAAAGAAACAAGTTTACAGAGAAACCTAAAACCTGGTGTGCATCAAATTGAAAGAGCAACAAAGTCTCAAACAGAACAGTAATGCCCTTCCACAGAAGACTATACCTTATACAGGAAAATCTCTAGACAAGAAAAATTAAGGTTGAGGAATGAGAAGCAAAAGACAACTCAATGAAACCATTTTCGGGATTTGGATCCCTGCAGAAGCAAGAGCATTCTAGCACTATCTCTTCTTTACTGCAACCTGCAATCATCATTTCGAAAGACAACTAGGTGCTACATTTCGAATCACAATGTTTTGAAATAGGAGATGGAGAACAAGCCTTAATATAATCAATGCAATCGTCTATGGCTTCTCTTGAATGAGCTTCTATTGAATCGATTGGCCTCACGCACCCCAAAGATGGTTTCTTGGATGAAGAAGACTTTCTATTGGTTAAATATTTGAAGGCAACTCTGATGCCTACACTAAAATTCTTCAAGAATCGCATAGGTGAAAAACCACTCTTGATATTCTTCGAGATTGTCACCCCATTACCTATTTCTCTCGAGAAATTATATGTTTGTGTATTACTTTCTGACATCTAAAAAATTGCCTAGAGGGAGGGGGGAGGGAGTTTAGTTTGGGGGAGCCAAAAACAGATAGGGAGAGGTGGATGGATAAAGTCAATAGATGCAAATTACACAAGGGTTACTTATACTCCAGCTTTCTGAAATTTTTCACATAATATTATAGTGAAATTTGAGTGATATTTAGTTGGCTGCTAACCCAAGAAGCAAATAATCACCAAAGTGCAGCAACCATATATGGAAAACATTCCAGAAAGGATATAATGCCTAAAAAGGATATAACTGAACTTGCATCATGTTTATCTTTATCTCCTAGTTTGTTAGATAGGATGTAGCAAAAGGAAAAGGGAAAAGCCTAGAAAGGAGTCAAAATTAATTTAAACTGGCAAATTCTTATGCAGGACGCCAGGCGATGTAAATCGTAGGATGGGTCCAAGTCCCTCATGTTTCAACAAAGTCACCCTATATCTCACCAAAAGTCACTCACCTACAAAAAAAATAACTCATAAAAGTCGCCCCTTTCTTCCTGTACATCTACATCATGCAAAGCTGATGCACTAACGTATACTCCCTCTCTTCCAAAGTGTTTTTCCACTTTGGGGCTGAGCGATATGACGGATATGCCACACAAATTAAAGAAAAATCGTGGAAAAAGTAAGAATCCTCATATAAGAGAAACATAAGAAACACTCTTTACTCCACAAAATAAGACAACAATACGATATTTTCCATTATGTACCCAGGATAAATGAAAGAAAGCTTTCTACAGCTGGTATGAGTCAGCAGGCATAGAGTTTTTTAATGAACTAAGAGCAAATTTTTGTTGCACAATCATGTAATGATATACTTTTCAAAAGTCACATTCTATACCAAAATTGCTAGACGTATTTCCCTGTAAGAAGACACATACAAACTATGAACTCAAGAAAAGCTATACAACTTGCATGTTTGTGTCTTTTATGCAGAATATAGCAAACCAACTGTGCACAATGAACAAAAAAGAACAAAAAACTGACCAACTCGGCGACAAATGCTTACACAGTTTTATCGTAATAGAAGCCAGAAGGATGATTATCACGGTTCAGCTTCAACTTCCAGGCTACCACCTACTAAACCGAGCTCAAAATCAGCCTTGAATCTTTACACTAGACAGTCCGTTCACCCACAAGAAAAACACAAAATATGAACATCATCCATCCTTCACCTCCTTCTACAATGCCCCCTATAAAAAAACAGCTCACGTAGCACCTAAAAAACAAAAGCATCCACCATCCTAGTTCGAAACATCCCAAAGATTTTGAAGCGAGATGTAAATTCTATATGATTTCTATACCATAGACGTAATGTACAAATCAAACAGCACCCAAGTTATCATTAGTAACAAGCAAAATCTGATCACCAGCAAGAATAACACTATCCAAAAACACCCTAACATCATCCACATTATTGAACGCGAAAGGAGCCCTAAGATCACTATCCAAATTATGCCAAACCCCATTAATCTCTCTCAAAGTAACCCAATGCCTATTCTTCCACAGCCCAGCAAACCTTTTCACAGTAACATTCAGCACAATCCCCATCAACCCATCAAGATTAATCGAAGCAACCGGATTTCGCTGATCATGCCACAATAGTTTTTTACCTCTTCTTTTAAGGGCAGCCATCAACACATTAACATCATAGTTCCCAGTAAACTTATTATGGTGAGGCTTAAAAACAACAGAACTTGGGGTCCATTTTACTGGGTTGGGATCATTCAAGATCAGCTCTTCAGCTATTCCATCCAAATCTGCCCTGCTAAATGTATCTTTCTCCTAAAATTCATTAAAAACCTTAATTAATTCATCAAGATTCAACCATAAAGATACAAGGAACACTACTTATTTAATCATTTATTCAAGCAAAATTGACAAAATCTCATGTTTCAAGACAATAAAAATCAAATTAAAGAAAGTGGGATTACCTGAAAGAGATTGTTAAGGGCATGAAGGAGGCAAAACTGCAACTTTTGACGTTCATGGTAAACTTCAGCATTCATTTGTTCTTCCATTTTACTCTCTCAAGTTTCCAACTTTAGAACCCAGAACTTCAATTTCAAAATCTTTCTTGCCCAACAAATGAATTCACGAATATTCTTGAAATTTCAGTGAAAATGGCTCCAAATTCAAGGAGAGAGAAAGAGGGTTTTTGCTACTCTTTAGTTTTTGATGAGCTGAGATTTCTGAGAAATTGCGGAATTTGGAGGTTTTAAATGTTTATAAATTTGGCCGAACGTATCACGCAGATGGTTCTTGCGTATTTTGCGTCAAGTAAAGGACAATTACACAGCAGTTATCTTCCCCGCCATCCCTTAAAAACAAATAAATTACGCTTCTTAAAGTGTTGTAATGATAAAACTTTTGGCTTCAATTTTGCTGAATTTTGCAAAAAGTTTCACTTTTATGACCTAAAAAGTATGTACTACTTTTAGACAAAATTACTTTTTGGCTGTTTTTTTTCAAAAGGTTTATCATAAATGGATGAGAATTTATTTTAGAAGGATTGATGTAATCCCTTTGGTCATTGGTGTAATAAAAGGTATGACTCAATTTATAAGTGATGTAACTCTCTCAAGGACTTGTAAAAAAAATCCTTTTAGATGTGCTATCATCAATCAGAAAATATGGATCGTGAATTGGAATACTTAGTTGAGACGGTTATTTCACAACTTATGCATGAGAGATTGATTTTCCCGCAGGTGTAATCTCGACCACCATTCCTGTCTAGTTATAAGATGACTCGTAATCCAAATATTACAAATTGAAATTTGTGTTCAAAGTACTGTTTTTGAAATTGAAAAGATACAAACAAGCCTAAAAAGCATTTTGAGGCAATACAGAGGGTCACATGAAAAAATAATATAGTAAAAATTAGTCCTAAAATAGCCAAAATAGAGGGATATAATACACATTTTCTTATTACATCAGTCCGATTAACAGAGCCCATGAGATGCATCATGGGGCCATGGGAGGTTACTTAAGAACATCCTAAGTCATGGAACGGTAATATAGGAACCTCTAGAGAAATTGTAGGGTTGAACTGGATGAAAAACAAGTCGTGGAAGGCATTTTAAAGTAATGTAAAGGGTTTCAACCACTCGTGAGTCATCCTATAGTATTATGGGGCCGTTGAAAAGATCTTTAATGAAAATATCGTCGGGCCCAGAAAAATTCAAAAATAGGCAAGATTGAATGTTATAATACATATTTTTGGATATTCCCAAATTCCAAGAAACGGAGCCCCTGGATGCATCAACGGGTCGTGGGAGACCATTTGAAAGCACTCGTAAGCCTTTGAATAGGCACACGGTGGCCTTCGGGGCCATTTCAAGGTTGAACTGAATGTAAAACAAGGTGTTAAAGGTATTTTGAGGCAATGTAGAGTCTCTTAACCACTTGTAAGTCATTACAAGGCATCATAGGTCCCTTAGATTGATTCTAATAATTAAAAATCGTCGGGATTGGAGAATTCCAGAAGTAGCCCTAAAATAGCTAATGAAGACTGTTTTCCACGTTTTCGGATAATCTCATAGTCCAAGCAATAAAGCCCATGAGATGGATTTTTATTTCATGACAAGCCACTTGAAAGCATCCCTAAGCCTTCAAACATAATGGTGATCACGGGATCTATTTTAGGGTTGAACTGGAAAAGATGTAAAACAAGTCGTGTAAGGTATTTTGCGGCAATGCTGAGGGTCTCAACCACCCATGAAACATCATAAGGCATCCTAGGGTCCTCGAAAAGGTCCCTAATACAAAACTCATTGAGTCCAGAAAAGTTCAAAAATAACCCTAAATTAGCCAAAATTGAAGGCAATAAATACACATTTTTGGACATCCTCGTAGTTTGAGTAACGGGGCTCATGGGATGCATCTTGGAGTTATGGGAGGCCTTTTGAAAGCATCCTAAGCTTTCAAATGGGCATATAGTGACCTTTGGAGGCTGGAGCTATTTCAGAGGGTACTGAAAAAATGCAAAACAAGTTGTGGAAGGCATTTTAAGACAATGCATAGGGTCCCAACATCTTTAATGTCAAGTCATCCCAAGGCATCTCAAATTCCTCAAAAAGGTCAAAGATAAAAAATTATTTACAAGCCCTAAAGAGTTCGTAAATGGGCCCAAAATTGTCAAATTTGAAGGTTATAATACACGATTTTGGACATTCATGACACCCGAACAATGGGATCCTTGGAATGCATTCAAAGGTCATGGAAGGTCATTTAAAAGCATCCCAAGACTTGGAATGAGCATGTGATGGCCCGCTTAGCCATTTTGGGGACTCGAGAGATTCAAAACAAGTCGTGGTATGCATTTTGATGCAATGTAGAGGGCCTCAACCCCTCGAAACACATCTTTGGACATCTCGAGCCTCTTAGAAATATTCTAAGTAAAAGTTATTATTGGACCCAAAAATTGGCAATTAAATATATAATCTTAACACTAAATTAGTATGAAGTACAAGAAATACCAAGATTACTGTATAAATCCAAGTATTATTTGTTTTGTTTCTTCACCGTCTTTACAAGTTTATCACTTTAAATATGATAATTTCTAACTTAATTGCATAACCCTACCCTATCTCAACTTGAAGTTACCGATAGAAACCCAAATTCCACCATATTTGAATCCAAACAACTCAATTTAACCCAATTACCATATTGTAGATGTATAAATAGATTTAAATATCTTTATTTTTTGTATCACAACTTAAAATCCAGTGAAATCAAACCTGAACCCGACCCATTAATTCGGAAAAAAAATAAAGAAAGCCCTCTTCCCCTCTAATCTATTGCTATCTCTTTCTCTCTGAACAACGGATAAGCCTTAGAAAAAACTAACATTTCTCCTCCCCCCATATTCCAAAACCTCACTCACTTTCACTCTCCCCAACAAACAACAACAATGGCAACTTCAACTTCATCCTCACTTTCTCTCTCCTTCTTCTCTTCCTCTCTTTTCTCCTCTAAATCCCACCAATTCTCTCTCAAACCCACCCTCAAACTCCCCTCTCTCACCCTCTCCAAAACCCCACAACTCTCTCTCTCCCCCAAATCCCAACTCATCCCTCTCCCAATTCTCAACTTCTCCGGCGAAAAAATCGGCGAAACTTTTCTCAACCTCAAAACCGCCCCACCCGAAACGGCCCGTGCCGTAGTCCACCGGGCCCTCATTACCCACATGCAGAACAAGCGTCGGGGCACCGCCTCCACACTCACTCGGGCCGAGGTCCGTGGCGGCGGGCGTAAGCCCTACCCTCAGAAGAAAACGGGCCGGGCCCGACGTGGGTCCCAGCGGTCTCCGCTTAGGCCCGGTGGTGGGGTGGTGTTTGGGCCGAAGCCCAGAGACTGGACCATTAAGATGAACAAGAAGGAAAAGAGGTTGGCTTTGTCCACTGCCATTGCTAGTGCATTGGGGAATGCGTTTGTTGTGGAGGAGTTTGGGGAGAATTTTGAGGAGAAGCCTAAGACTAAGGAGTTCATTGCGGCAATGCTTAGGTGGGGGCTGACGCCGTCGGAAAAATCGATGTTTTTGATGACGGAGTTGGAGGAGAATGTGGAGAAATCTAGCAGGAATGTTAGGACATTGAAGATGTTAACTCCTAGGAGTTTGAATTTGTATGATGTTTTGGGGGCTGAGAAGTTGGTTTTTACTTTAGGAGCTGTTGATTATTTGAATAACATGTATGGGGTTCAATCTTTCGATGATGATCAAGAGGAGGATGAGCTGGATGATGAAGAGGAAGGTAATGACTAATGAATGATCATCTTATTCTTGTGGATTACTATGTTCATTCTTTCTTTTTAATCTACGCACTTTGTACTTTTGTCCAAGTAGTATGATTTTTGCACAATGTTGTTGTGTTTTAGCTAGTATTGAATTGATAGTGTGAAATGACATATGATATTGCATTGATAGTAGTTACCTATGATGTTACATTGATGTTATAAAGTGGCAGTTTGCTGAATTGATATTGTTAGGATTATTTGTGTTTTGAAACCGAAAAGAGATGGCGAAATTGGGTGGAAGTTTGTAGTCAGGGAAAGTGTTTAGTACTATATGTTGTTGTTGCAGTTGCATCTTGCTTTGTTCTGTTGTCTTTCTAGATGTTGGCTTTGATCTTGCTGTTTAAGGATTAGAGTTATTCAGAGTGATTTTTTGAAACTAGCATTTGGATGAGAAATACGTAGAAGGACTCGGAGGAAGATCATGGAGGTTTAAACTTGATTTATTCGCGTTGTTTTTGTGTTATTTTGAGTGCTTATGGAGATTGTTGGGTGTGTGGAGTAAGCTCTAGGTGCTTATGAAAATGGAGTTGTGAGATTGGTGACATCAATGGTTATGTAAAGTGTGATGAAGGTCCTCTTTGCAGTTTTGTGGGAATTGAGTCAAATGACAGGCTTCATTGCTCAAAAGTATTCATTCCTTGCCACACTTTTCTTGTGTATCACTTGGAGTTTTGGATTGCTTTGTATCGAACTGCAAAAGATATTGCTGAAATAAGAGATGGGCATGGGATTGTTGTCTTAATTCAGTGGTGTGCTATTTGGGTATTGGAGAATAGGAATGATTAGTGCTCTTATATGCACCTGAATAAATCAACAAGCTCCGTTGTGATAGAATGTCACAAGCCTTTTGTTGCATGGAGACTTTTCTCTTAGGTATGAACGGCAGGGCCGAGAGGCTGTCCTGGGGGCTGATGGTTTGGATTCAAACTACTTGAAGTTGGGTTAGTTATTAGGCAAAGGGTTACAGTTTTCTCCCGAGTGAAAGTTGGCCATATTACTGAGCTGAGTCTGTCTTTCCCTTTATGAAGATAACTTACAATGCCATTACCTGGCTGATGGCCATCTATTTTTCTGCCTGATGGCCATTTATTTTTCTGCCTGATGGATTATGAACCTAATAAGTTTCTTGCTTGAGACTTGAGAGTTGATAGATACCTACAACAACAACAACAACAACAACTAAGCCTTATTCCCAAAGTGATTTGGGGTCGGCTAACATGAATCGTCAACTGAAACCGTCACCAAAGGAGATGGCATCGCCAAGAGTGATAAAAAGGTTTTTTTTTTTTTTTTTTTTTAAAGCAAGGTTTACACCAACAAGTTTTAAAAGAGGTTTTCAACAAAAGGTTTTAATACCAACACAATTGAGAAAAACAAATAAATGCGAGAAATCACACCCCCTTCCTCCACATGGATACCGCCCTCCACTCACTTCTATCCAACGTCATGCTCTCCTCAATCCCAAGTAACCTCATATCACTTTCAATTACCTTCATCCAAGTCATCTTAGGTCTTCCCTACCCCTTACAACTTGGTTACTCCTCCACTCTTCAATTCTTCTCACCTAGGTGCATCACCCGATCTCCTTTTCACATGACCAAACCATCTTAACCGATTCTCCCTCATCTTTTCTTCAATGGATGCAACTCCAACTTTTTCCCGGATCACTTCATTTCTTAATCGGTCTTTCCTTGTGTGGCCACACATCCACCGCAACATACGCATCTCCGCCACGTTCATCTTATGGACGTGGCATTGTTTCACCGCCCAACATTCGGTGCCATATAACAAAGCAGGCCTAATTGCCGTACGGTAGAACTTTCCCTTCAAGCTTTGGGGAATACCGGAATCACAAAGGAATCCAAGTGGCGCTTTTCCACTTTAACCAACCCGCGTTAATTCTATGAGCCACGTCTCCATCCAGTTCTCCATCCTTTTGGAGAATGGATCCTAGGTAACGAAGACGTTCGATCCTTGAACCACTTTGCTATCCAAAGTGACCGCCCTCACCTCGCCGTTGTAACCCCACCGAACTTGCACTCCATATACTCCGTCTTACTTCGCTCAATCTAAAACCCCGGGCTTCTAATGTATGTCTCCACAATTCCAACTTTCTCTCAATACCTTCCTTTGTTTCATCAATCAACACAATATCATCCGCAAAACATCATACACCATGGTATATCATCTTGAATTGACCTCGTTAGTTCGTCCATGACTAGGGCAAAGAGAAAGGGACTAAGTGCGAGAACCTTGATGCACTCCGATCGTAATAGGAAACTCTTCTCGTCCTCCCCACCGTAGTCCGCACACTCGTAGTTGCCCCCTCATACATATCCTTGATGATATCTATATATTTTTGTGGAACACCTTTCCTTGCCAACGCCCACCAAAGTATTTCTCTTGGTACTCTATCATATGCCTTCTCCAAATCAATGAAAACCATATGTAGATCCTTCTTCCTATCACGGTAATGTTCCATTGTTTGTCTTAAGAGGTGGATGGCCTCTATAGTCGATCTTCCAGGCATAAATCCAAATTGGTTCTCCGATATCTTCACATGTTTCCTAAGTCTTTGCTCAATCACCCTTTCCCAGAGTTTCATCGTATGACTCATTAGTTTGATTCCTCGGTAGTTGGTACAATCTTGTACATCGCCTTTGTTCTTATACAAAGGAATCAAAGTACTCTTCCTCCATTCTAATGGCATTTTGTTGTGTCTCCAAATCATGTTGAAGAATGTTGTCAGCCATTCGATTCCTCTCCCTCCTAAACACCTCCAAACTTCGATAGGTATGCCATCTGGCCCCGTAGCTTTCTTCAATCCCATCTTTTTTAATGCTGCAACGACTTCTCCCTTTTGAATCCTCCTCATAAACTCTCGATTTAACATACTTGGCGGAATGTGTACATCCCCGATAGATACCTCTTGTGATATTTTTAGTTGCAACACTTAACTATTTTAGATGCTTTAAATCAGTTGCAACATACCTTTCTTGGCATATGAGTTCTCTCTCTCTCTCTCTTCTCATCGCTTAGGCTCTTTTTTTTATCTCTCTGTCTTTCTTCCATCTTTCCTTAGGTTGCATCTAGAAAAAACCAGAGGAAGTGCATTATTTTTAGAATTGAACGTGTAGCGTATTCATCTTAAACAATGGAGCTTTTAACAGCACATTTTAGTTATATTGTCTTCCTATCCTGCCTAGTATATGTGGGTAAGTAATCGAGCTTGCCTAAACTATTAGATGCCATCACATCAGTCCCTAAACAATGGAAGTCATTAAGAAGTGCAAGCATTAGGGATTGAACCCTTGGCTGTCAAATTAGTTTGTGCCTGTGAAGTCCACTTGCTAGATAGCGTGGTTTAGATTTAACTCAAATCACTTCGCTCAGCAGTGTGCTTTTTCTTTCTAGTTTCTACTACAACACTATAAGGCCCTTTCCAATATTACTGCCACTTTCCAGTTGTAAGTTGTATATGAACTTAATATTGATCATACATTACTCGTTATTATATGAAAACTGCCGACAAGAAAACAGAAACTGTGTATTTGTCTGATTTCCATATTTCTCTTTTGAATTTAATGATTTTGTTATATATATGCCTGTTTAAGGAATGAATTTTTAACCTTTTCTAAATTTGGTTCTGTGGCAGATGGCGTTACCGAAGTAACGGAAGAGTAGACAAGCAGACTGAGACTTTTAGCTGAGAGGAACATTAACCGTAAGGAGCTCAGTAAACCCTGACTTAATACATGCTGCAAGTGCAAAGATTTTGGTATACGCATTGTATTTGATTGATGGGTTTATTCCATGAAACATTCATTGATTGTATAATCCTTTTGTAATGGAGAAATATGTATGTTTTGCTTGTTCATATCAACGAGTTGTAAGAGTTTCATATATTGTAAAAAACAATGTTCATCCATTTTGTAATGGAGGAATATGTATGTTTTGCTTTTCCTTGTTGACTAGTAAGAATTTCATCCATGATCTGGTTCAATTTATATTTGAGTTTATACTCACAACTCACAGCTCAGAGGCAGATGCATCATGCATGATGAAGTTGCAACGTTGAAGTCAAGGCGATAGTCAGGAGTCGGACTTAAACCTTAATCTATCTATATCTATACTAATATATTAAAAGGCGTTCATAATGAAGTACTACCTCCGTTCCGAATTAAACGCAATAATTTAGAGGGCACGGACTCCTAGTTGAAATTTCTTAAGGGGGGATTAGAAAAAGGGAGGGGCATGTGATTAAGTTTAAGTGGAGAGAGAAAGTAAGTCCAAAAAAAAAACCACCACTGTCATCACCCTACTGCCACATCCTACCACCACCAAACCACCCTACTACCACGACCATCACTTCTGCTGCCATCACCACCACCACAACAACTTACTACCACGACCGCCACTCCTGCTGCCACATCCTACCACCACCACCTTCCGGCTGTCCCCACCACCACCCAACCACCACTACTGCCACATCCTACCACCACCACCGTCAAAAGTACTGCCATAAACCACCGTCAAAAGCACCACCACCATCTAAACCCTGAATCCACATCATAAACCACCGACAAAAGCACCACCTCCACAAGAACAGATCGAGTTGAGAGAGAAATCAAAAGATCGAGAAGAGAGAGAAATTGAGCACAACCCAACCCACTCCACCTCCACAAGAACAGATCGAGAAGAGAGAGAACGAAGGAAGATGGAGAAATCGAGGCGAGCGAAGGTGGTTACGAAGGACAGAGGACGGACGCCGGCGGTTTTGGGTTGGAACGAAGGACAGAGGACGGACGCCGGCGGTGGAGAGAAGGTGGTTTTGGGTTGGAACGAAGTTGTCGGTGGTTTTGGGCTGGTGGGGGAGGAGATCGAAGGTGATGATGATGGTGGTGGGTGGTGGGTGACGGAGGATGGAGGACAGAGGAATGACGCCGGCGATAA